>JACEFZ010016782.1:77500-112500 GCA_014155875.1 Cepaea nemoralis | reverse complement strand
TCTCTCTCTCTCTCTCTCTCTCTCTCTCACACACACACACACACTCACTCACCCTCTAACTCACTCACTCATTCACTCATTCACTCACTCACTCTCTCTTTCCCTCACTCACTCACTCTCTCTCACTCACTCTCTATCTCTCATACTCACTCACTCATTCACACACACAACATTTTCACTCAGCTATATCTTTGTCAGCATCACCATTCCCCCGTGCCCCGCCAACTGACGCAGGTGCTATTTCATCTCCACAAATCTCATTTACCCATCTACTGGATCAACTCTGTTGATGACAATTAAGTCTCAGATACATACAAGAAATAAAACCACGATCACAACAGAAGCAACGACGTTCGTACTACTTCCGGATCTCTTTTGTCCCCGAAGCAATGTTAACAAGCACAGTGTGCATGATTGTGTTTGCAACCAACCTGCAACCTTACCTCTCTGATGTCAATTTGAATACCATATCGATTTGATGTTATTTTCTCAGGACGTCTTTACATGTTCGCGTCATGTTTTAGAATGTCAACGCATTTTGGGATTTATATGCATATGTTTCATGATTAAATGATTCTATTTAAGGCGAGGAGGAGGAGGCGAGGAGGAGGTGAGGAGGAGTTAAGGAGAGACTGAAGAGTAAGAGGACAACCATGACGAAAATCGTGAGTAGGAAGAGGAGAAAGAAAGAAAGAAAGAAAGAAAGAAAGAAAGAAAGAAAGAAAGAAAGAAAGAAAGAAAGAAAGAAAGAAAGAAAGAAAGAAAGAAAGAAAGAAAGTGAAGAGGCGAAAAGCGTTAAACGGCGACAGTGAACATCCTGCACCTGAAATAGGTAAAATGTGTAAATTGCAGAGAGAAAGAGGGAGAGAGGGAGAGAGGGGGGAAAGAGAGAGAGAGAGAGAGAGAGAGAGAGAGAGAGAATGAGAGAGAATGTGAGAGAGTGAGAGAGAGGGACGGGGGAGGGGGAATAGAGATGAGTAGTGCTAGAAAATTTATACCCAGTCCAAAATAACCAGAAGAGAAATATCGATCTGTCCTTGAAGTCTGATTGTATCTAATTTTAGGGAGATGATTATAGAGTCCCGACCCTTGTAGTTCTTTGTTCCTATTTTTATATGTCCGCTATAAACTCTTTCATGTGTTTCTTTTTTTTTTTTTTTTTCACGACTGTTTTTTACATCTTTTGCAATTAAGCGCCTTGTTTGGGTTTAATTTGCGATTCTCAAAGTGTTTGTGTTTCCTCCATTACCCTCGCTGGGTTTTCAATTTCATGTATTGTTTGAGCTTTATTGTAATGCAGGTATAATTAATTGGCGGTGGTGAGTTTACGTGCAAGCTGTTCGGTTTGGTAATTTGTACGATGAGTGACTAGGACGCTTTGTCTGCATAGTGGTTTGGGTTCAATCACTATTTGGAAAGTACGAGGGTAAGTTAATAAGTAAGTCACAAATGGCTGTAGAAAAATAACAAAGTATGATAACAACTTGAAACTAGTTTATTTTGTATACATACATTGTCCATGTATTTCTCCAAATAATGTCCACCAACATTGATGCATTTATAACATCGTGTTATCAGTCCTCCCAAACCGGCTGCATAGAACTGCGTGCTTTGTTCTGATTTACGTGCCATCCCACAGAACTGTGTGACTTACTTATTTACTCGTCCTCGTAACTTCTTTTAGCCAGCTATGCACCGCTTTACGGGAAATCGCTAGGAGCTGAAACTACTGAAAACCCACCTTGGCGGGAGACATATCGCGAGTGCCCCCGAAGATGAATGTGAAGTGAAAACGTGGTTTAGAAACAGAACACGCAGTTCTATGCGGCCGGTTTGGCAGGGCAGGACTGATAAAACGATCGGATAAGTGCATCAATGTTGGTGGAAATAACATTGAAAAATAAAGGGACAATGTATGTACAAACATAAACTGGTTTCAAGTTGTTATCATAGTTATTTAATTTTCTACAACCATTTGTGACTTACTTATTAACTTACCCTCGTAATTCTTTACCGTTGATGATAAGCGATTCTTAAGTATACCAAGCCTCGTAATCTGAAAAGAAAAGTGTAAGAAAAGTGGCCCACCAGGGAGATTTGAACCCAAGGCTAGTGTGATGAAATGCGATTGCACTTCCCAGAAAGAGTAAAATAAAGGACGCTTTTCCCAGGGATTGAGGCATATTGGATGCATAATGTTAGCCCTATATTATTATAGACTGTCGCCTTCACTTCACGGACTTCCGGTCCCCAGCATTGCGGTTAGGCATAGAACCGCTACGGCCTCTGTAGTATTTATCTTTGTGGCTGCGGTTTGCATTTCGCACTTTCCTCATGTTGGACTGGTAGTATATGGTTCCGTCGCCCTGCTACTGAGTGAGTGCGTGGCGCGACTCTGTGAGCTGTGATATTCACGTGGAATGCTTTTACATGTCCGCCTTTGTTTGTACAGTGACCTGCATGTTCGAAACAATGGCTACCGGTTGTTGCTGAATTGACTGATTTGCCTTTTCGTTTCACGAGTGCATTTTTCAGGAGACTCCTGGGAGTCGGCGCTAGAGCTACGGAGTTGGTGCTTAATGTAACGCTTTCGGTGGGTCGCCCTGCGGATGGAGACAGAGCCATGTGAGAAAACCCGGGTCAATGAGGTCTTTCTGGTGATTGCCGATTCCATCGACGATGAACTGTGGTTCTCGTGGAAGACTTTTGTGTTGGCATTCTGGCGGCGCCATTATGCACAGTGTACCTTTGCGGGCTGTTGGATTGCCGAGACGCCTGTATGTTGCACTTTTCACATTGGACAGTGGGGAGCATTTTGTGTGATATTCACTGGCACAGGAACGGAGCATAATGGGGACGACCCGTTGAGGTGAAGTTGAAACCTCGACTAACTAACTAGCCTTCACTTCACACTACATTTTTTACTGATTCGACATAGTAGTCCAAACCAATAGTATTTTTTTTTAAAATCCGTTGCGTTATGAATTCGAACCACCGTGCAGGCAGACAAGCCAGGTCAAGTGTGTGTGTTTTTTTTTTAATCCCCACATTCTATGTTATGACCCCCACTTTATTACTTGATTTTAATATATTTCATTCCTTTTGCAGGGCGTTGCGATCAACCCCAGGTTAATATTCTAGGTAATTTTACGTTCAATACTTTGTCATTTTTTTAAAATGTGTAATGCGTATACAGATGCTTGATGACGATCGAGTATCACCTGTTCATCGAGTGTCGAGTATCACCGCATTATGCTTCCTACCGTACGAAGAGACTCCACTGGAATCCCCATTAATATCGTTATCTTTATCTGTTTTGTTTACAGGCATGATTTTCTTTGGAAAATCAGCAGTGACTGAGTGCCGGTGATGTAGTGGCATTAATCAAAGTTCAGAAGGCATATCCGATGACAGAAGTGGTTTCCCTTTGCCTTCCGTCAGTTTGTGAATGGTTGACTCCACTAACCTTTGTCTATAAGACAGACCCTGCAAGACAGCCGGGGGAGAGGTTATATATGTCGATTCTTATCCGCCGATGGCCGTGTCATAGAGTTTTGATGTATTTAATAGAGATAGCTCCCCCACCAACTAACCCGCCTCCTCTCAGTGACCACCGCTCAGTGGCGTGCAGAGGGGGGTGCAGGGGTGCGACGCCCCGGGCATCCAGCCGGGAGGGGGGCATCCAATTAGGAGAGAGGGGCAGCACAGTGCAGTCTGGGGGGGGGGGGGGGGAGGAATGAATGAGGTAAAAAACAATTTAGAGGCATCCAATCAAGGGGTTGGTCCCGGGCATCAAAGAACCTCTGCACGCCACTGCCACTGCTTGTGTTGGTCCACGGCTGCTTATTTAACATACTCACAGCTAACCTCTAGACAAAATATTTAGTGTCCACTCTACCACCCGCCACCCGGTGGACGTGCCTAGTAGTAGGACAGGCTCCTATCCCAGCACAGACTACCAGAGGCTAATGCATCGTTTACCGTGGCGAAGGTGTTACGGACGCAGTTCGTAATCCCGCATACCAGCGATCGAAACACAGATGCGGGCGATTTGGAAGCAGACCACCTTGAGTTGATATTTTTTTGTTAACGAAATGTTATCGGTGCCGGTGGATCAAAAAGCAATGGTAAATTACTGAACATAAACTTGTCAAGAAGTCACATCAGCAAAAAATGCTGGTGTTGACTGCGACGTCCTGTGAAGGATATAGAACTAGTAGATTTGTTGCCCTGCAGGTCTATAAAAACAAATTCACCAACGTGCATGGTTTTAATTGTGTAGCCAAACTTACTGTATTATTATGCAATAAGTCATCGTCCTTGAAAGCTAGAAACTAAGTTTTTGCGTGTTATATAGAACCAATTTTAACACACGGCTGCGAATACTGGACAATAAGTAAACAGGAGAATAAATCCATGGAAGCCTTTGAGATGAGATGCTTGAAATTAACTGGATAGCTAAAATTACCGTAGACCCCGAGGTAGACCAAGAAGACGGTGGAGAGATAATACATGTACAGACCTACAAGCACTTGGAATCAACGACTGGCAAGAGAAGGTCAACCAGAGAGACGAATGGAGACGGATTGTATCTGCAGCAAAGAACCTCAATGGCTCGGAAAGCTGAAGAAGAAGAAGAAGAAGAAGAAGAAAGAAGAAGAAGAAGAAGAAGAAGAAGAAGAAGAAGAAGAAGAAGAAGAAGAAGAAGAAGAAGAAGAAGAAAGAAGAAGAAGAAGAAGAAGAGAAGAAGAAGAAGAAGAAGAAGAAGAAGAAGAAGAGAAGAAGAAGAAGAAGAAGAAGAAGAAGAAGAAGAAGAAGAAGAAGAAGAAGAAGAAGAAGAAGAAGAAGAAGAAGAAGAAGAAGAAGAAGAAGAAGAAGAAGAAGAAGAAGAAGAAGAAGAAGAAGAAGAAGAAGAAGAAGAAGAAGAAAGAAGAAGAAGAAGAAGAAGAAGAAGAAGAAGAAGAAGAAGAAGAAGAAGAAGAAGAAGAAGAAGAAGAAGAAAGAAGAAGAAGAAGAAGAAGAAGAAGAAGAGAGAAGAAGAAGAGAAGAAGAAGAAGAGAAGAAGAAGAAGAAGAAGAAGAAGAAGAAGAAGAAGAAGAAGAAGAAGAAGAAGAAGAAGAAGAAGAAGAAGAAGAAGAAGAAGAAGAAGAAGAAGAAGAAGAAGAAGAAAGAAGAAGAAGAAGAAGAAGAAGAAGAAGAAGAGAGAAGAAGAAGAAGAAGAAGAAGAAGAAGAAGAAGAAGAAGAAGAAGAAGAAGAAGAAGAAGAAGAAGAAGAAGAAAGAAGAAAGAAGAAGAAGAAGAAGAAGAAGAAGAAGAAGAAGAAGAAGAAGAAGAAGAAGAAGAAGAAGAAGAAGAAGAAGAAGAAGAAGAAGAAGAAGAAGAAGAAGAAGAAGAAGAAGAAGGAAGAAGAAGAAGAAGAAGAAGAAGAAGAAGAAGAAGAAGAAGAAGAAGAAGAAGAAGAGAAGAAGAAGAAGAAGAAGAAGAAGAAGAAGAAGAAGAAGAAGAAGAAGAAGAAGAAGAAGAAGAAGAAGAAGAAGAAGAAGAAGAAGAAGAAGAAGAAGAAGAAGAAGAAGAAGAAGAAGAAGAAGAAGAAGAAGAAGAAGAAGAAGAAGAAGAAGAAGAAGAAGAAGAAGAAGAAAATTAGAAATCTGAACATTTCGATGGAAGCTAAGTCGCAAAGACAACTTATCACAAATATCAGAAAGAGGCAGTCATCGTTTTTTTTTTTTTTTTGGGGGGGGGGGGGGGGGGGGGCAAATTATGAGGCGACAAGAACTGGAACATATTGTGACAACCGGAAAGATTTGGTGAAAGAAAGATAGAGGAAGACAGCGTAAGAAGATTCCTGACAGTCTTGTTTCATAGCACGGAAGGGAGTCAACCCACGAACTGACCCAGCCGTCGGAGATAGCAATTTGTGGAGAGGCATGGTCGCCCACGCCAACCTGCTAGGCACTGGATGATGATGAGTTTGCTAATGCTTTCTGTACGAGAATGCAACGTTTACCTTAAATTAACCGATGTAGATGATAAACTCCCTACCCTGCCATGAACGCACCGGGAGTTTAAGTGATAGAGCGCTCTTATCCATTCTGTCACGTCGATTACACGAATAAAGTAGCTAAATCAGGATTTCTCTACGACAGGGAGATAACTCACAGTTATGGAAATTACGAAAGTAACTACAGATTGCCTCCCTTAATCCTCATTCAGTTGTAAGTATTGTCATATATGATTGGAGCTCTTTACTCTCAAAGACAAAACGGCACTTGGAGCTGATAATAAGAAGTCAGTAATCTCAGCCAGTAATTTTCATACAACTTATTTTTGTCGTGTTTTCCCCTGGTTCTGCTTTGTACTTGAAATGATTGGCAGCACACAAGACAGAAGGCTGTGGGAAGACGTGATAACGAAAGCACCAGGCCTGGGCTGACGAGAAGAAATGTGTCAAGTTGCAACATTGTTTGATGCCTTTTGTACTACGAAAAATACACCTGGGTTTAATAAAGAAATAATTCTTAGACCTCTTGGATTGAGGGCAGAACAAAAAGTAACATGCAAGGAACAGTAAGGAATATCATTTGGGGAGACCACTGAGGCAACTAAGACAGTCCTTAAATACATTTATTATTTGGCACATATAGCTATGAGGAGAAGGATATAAAAGAAGGGAGGCAGACACTAGGGAAGACATCATGGATACAGGTTGGTAAATTAAAGGACACTTTTATATGTCTAAAGGATCAGATGGTATATGGTGCTAGACCTTAATCTGTAAGACCAATCGAGACTCGATAGATGATGTGAATATTAATTAGTACACCGGCCGGGAGCCCAGATCAATTTCAAACATCCGAAACCGCTCAGCTGCGGATGGAACCCGTAATTAAAGGGCTGGCAGGCGAGACTCTAGTTACTAAAGTACCGATAAAAGTTGATGGATAAACCTTATGGATAAATGTTGATGGATAAACCTTATGGATAAAAGTTGATGGATAAAGCTCATGGATAAATGTTGAAGGATAATGGTTGAAGGATAACGCTCATGAATAAAAGTTGATGTATAAAGCTCATGGATAAAACATGATGGATAAAGTTCATATAAAAAAGTTGAAGGATAAAGCTCATGGATAATATGTAAAGGATAAAGTTCATGTGGAGATGATGATGATCATGATGATGATGGTGATGATGATGGTGATGATGATGATGATGATGGTGATGGTGATGGTGATGGTGATGATGATTATGATGATGATGATTCTAAAATGAGTTTTGGAATGAGTAGAATGGTATTAGTAAAAACAAAGTAATTAAAATACGAAAAGAACAGGTACAACAGGCCAAGGGAAACAACTTAACATACGAGAACGGACTCTATGTAAGGTTTTGTTTAATTATCTTCCATAGATCTACAGACGGAACAAATCGCATACGCACTTGGTGTGTGGAATCTGGGGCAATGGTCAAACCAACAAAGGCAGCAGTGACATGGTTCTCATTGAATAACCACATTGTCAACACTCCCACACCAATTGTAAATCTGGGTTCAGAGACGATGGAAAAAACGCAGACAATAAACTACCTGGGGATACGTTCTTATCGAAGTCTTTCTTAACATAAGCACAAAGACCGGGTGATAACAAAGGCCAAGCGAGGTTTGGCTGCGATAGGGGTGATGGCGGCAGCAAACTGTGAGCAGCGCCATATATGCCTCATTTACGAGGGTCTGGTCCTGTCTGTTTTGGAATATATGATGGTGAGCCTGACTATCATCCGTAAGCAAATGGAAATGATGGAAAGGATACAGAATGAAGCTATGCGTATTATTCTTGGGGGTACAAGAGATACAACATGCAGGGCGATGCGATATTTTCTTGATTTTCCAACCAATGAGGACAGAGTACAAATTTGCAGACCACGTGCCTACCTCAGAGTCAACGCAAACACACAACATCCACTGAATAGTGAAATTAAGAAGGTAAAGGGCAGCAGTTTAAAATGAGAAAAGTCCTCGATGGGTCTAGCCGAAGACATTCTTCAACAGGTGTGTTCACTTGAGAACGTAGACCCTGGCGAGGAGTGGGTACGAATGCCAGCGGATTTCTGTACGTCCTTTTCAGTTTGCATGCAACTAGACCGAAAATGCAGACAAAAAAATCCGACTGCTGTGGAGGCGGAAGTACAGGCTTTGATCTTCGAGAATTCTTCGGAGGGTGATGCTGTCTTTTACACGGTCGGGTCGGTCGTTTGACGAGTGAGAAGTTCATGGGCTTTTACGGCACAAACCAGAGAGAGAGAATTAAGGACGATTCTGGTGCTTTTGCTTTGACCACAAGTAGCCCGATTATAGAAGTCATGGCAGTAAGACATTCACTAGGGCATGTTTCCTTAGTGACTCAATGGGCATGCTCAATAAGGTAGAGATGGGGTGGATCCGAAGAGAGTGGCTGCTGTCTCTGGAGCGGTCTCGGCTGGCAAAGATTAGTTTCATTTTCGTGCCAGTGAAAGCGGGTGTACGAGGAAATGAATGAGCTGACAAGCTTGCAGGCAAGGCTACTATGGAAGACGGACTAGCCATAGACTAGGCGGACATTCTGAATGCTCTACGAGAAGTAAGACTTTTGCGAGAACCAAGTGATGCTGCTTGCTTGCTTGTGTTCGTTGGCTTGAGCTCCATTGCGAAGTCCCGTATGTCGGATGAAAGCATCCTGTTGTCCAACATCAGTGTGATATCATACAGGACCTGAGGTTTGCGTGAGTATCCGTTGTCCCATGTCTGGCTTATTGGTGTGCAGACTGGTGGTTCCTCGCCGTACAGGCAGTCACTCTTCGACTTCGGAGAAATCGGCGATCCTACTGACTTTAGCCAGGACCCCAAAGGGACCTGTTGCCCAGGACGCTCGACGAGGGCGCGTCAATAGGTCTTGGCCAGTATATAACCCGGCCCTGGTGCCTTGGAAACACCTCTTCGTCCCGAACCAAGTGATGACTGTGAATCTACAACCATGGTCAGACTGCGAGAACAGCAAATTGAAAGAGGTGTGGCCAAACAAGAACACTACTCGGGAAGCCAAAGAAGATTAATAAACCAACACAGAACTGGTGACGTCAGTTGCTTCACTCTGCGGGATTTACTGGACAGAGGATCACTTATGGACTGAATGGTTCGATGTGCAATGAGGATGATCTGTCGACTAACTAACTAACTAACTAACTAACCAACCAACCAACCAACCAACCAACCAACCAACCAACCATCCAACCAGCCAGCCAGCCAGCCAACCAACCAACAAAACAACCAACCAACCAACTAACTAACTAACTAACTAACTAATCAACCAACCAACCAACCAACCAATCAATCAACCAACCAACCAACCAACCATCCAACCAGCCAGCCAACCAACCAACCAACCAACCAACTAACTAACTAACTAACTACCTAACTAACTGACTAACTACCTAACTAACTAGCTAACTAACTAACTACCTAACTAACAAACTAACTAATTAACTAACTAACTAACTAACCAACCAACCAACCAATCAACCAACCAACCAACCATCCAGCCAACCAACCAACCAACTAACTAACTAACTAACTAACTAACTAACTAATTAACTACCTAACTAACTAACTAACTAACTAACTACCTAACTAACTAACTAACCAACTAACTAACTAACTAACTAACTAGCTAACTAACTAACTAACTAACTAACTAGTCTCCCATAATATTCCCGAAACGCTACTTTTTTTTAATGATACAAAGCGGAGCTTCATTTTGTTGTGTTTTACGTCATTTGTAATGGTTTTCTATTGAAGCTGAAACTGTGAGAGGATAGAGAATCAAACCGGCGTACATTCACACTCATATACACAGGAAGTGATGTGGAGGAAGAGTCATGGGAGAAGACATAAATTAAGAGGAAACAAAGAGAGAAAGAAAGTTGCATTTGCGTAGAAGTGTGTGCTTGTTTGTGTGTGTGTGTGTGTGTGTGTGTGTGTGTATGTGTGTGTGTGTGTGTGTGTGTGTGTGTGTGTGTGTGTGTGTGTGTGTGTGTGTGTGTGTGTGTGTGTGTGTGTGTGTGTGTGTGTGCTATGCTGCTGAACTTCTTGAGATGGAGGCTAGACATAACAATGCAGAGGTTAAACAGTATAGAAACCTATGGCATAAAACCAGCAACAACACAAAAGTAACAATTTGGAGAATTTTCATCTTTCCAGTGGCAACCTGGAGTTTTGTGTCATGGATCATTTCGCAATAACGGAAGAAGAAATCGGGCAATTTGACCTTAAATATCACAGAATGTTCTTAGAACATTCTGGACCAACAAGCTGCCATAAAAATTGATCATACTGGAGTTGACTGCTACGTCCTGTAAAAGATATGCAATTAACAAACACAAAACATATATACACAGAATTAAGGGAGTCTCCGAGGCGAATTGGGTAAGCAGTATTCCTCGCCTTCTGAGGGTCGTGGATTCACAACATCGTTCACACCACGGGTGCATTTTTTCTGGAGACTCCTGGGGGGAAGGGGGTCATCGCTGCAGCTACGGAGTTCGTTCTTTGTGCGATGCTATCGGCAAGCGGTTTATCTCTCTGCAAAGCGAGACCGAGCCAAAAGGTTCAAACCCGGTGCAATTAAGTCGAACCTCTCGACTTTAGTACCTCAGTACTTTAAGGCACGAAGTAATGGAAGGACAATCCTTTTCCGAATGTCTGTTGTGCCTGGAAAAGCTCTGATGGGCGCAACGACAAGCACATGTCCGAAAACTCGCTGAGTGGATGTCGTCTGCAAACCTGTCTGGTTTGTGCGGGAATGACCCGGGGAAACGAAGTGACCAATATATTGAAGTGAGGATTTAAAGCAGCCATGAGCAGGACGTGACGATCTCCCTCGGTGAGCCCAGATCCAGGGCGTTATGTGTCGGCCCTGCAACTATGGAAGCAACCTTGGATGGCGGCAAATGCTATGGACTGTCCCTGCCTTCCTTTGAGGTATGACCGTTGTCTTCGACCGTTCAACCTTGGCCAACATGGTTGCAGATGGCACCACAAAAGTGAGAGTCTCCCAGGAATGCTACCTGGTCAAAAAAGCACGCTAAAGTCGATGTGTTGGCCTACGGGTTTCGGCCCAAGGGTGCATAACAGACACACCGCAATCACATCTGAAAAAACACTCCGGATGAACGAAAAGAAGAAGAAGAAGAAGGACAATCCCCCACTCGTGCCAGCTTCGAGCAATTATCTTCGGTTATTTCCCTTAGATATCATTGCAACGGAGTTGGTTTTCATTGCTTAGGGTAAGCTTGTTCCATAGCGGATACTGCCGTTGAGACGTGAACTGTTAGACCAGTGGTTCGCAACCGTTGGGGAAGTCCAGTGGGGGGGGGGGGGGGGGGGGGGAATTTTGGAGTTTCCAGGGGAGGGGGGGGGGTGAATATTATTTCCAGATTGCGTTAATACAAGAAACGATTACTTGATATTGTTTTTCCCTTCATACTTTACGGTTCTGTACGTCTCACCCTTCTAAAATTCCTTTTATAAAGTAAGTAGACCCACAAATCATGTTTTATGTGGACGTCTAGACTTGTTTTAGTATGTGCTTCCATTATTACGTATACTGTGTAGGGGCGGGAGGGGAGGTGACGTTCTGAAAATATGGTGAAGGGAGGCACGGGCCAAATTTTTAGGTAGGAAATACGAAAGTGGGGGGGGGGGGGGGGGGGGAATGGCGTTCTGAAAATATGTGAAGGGGGGCACAGACCAAAAAAGGTTGAGAACCACTGTGTTAGACCTTCACTTATTCTATGCCACAACCCATGGTGTGGAGTGGCTGGTTCCCTTCCTCGTTGCTTTACCTTCCCAGACAATGACCAGAAAATTCAGAAAATTGCCCTGCAACCATTTTGCTGAGGTTTGGTGGACCCCGAAGCCGTACTAGTCGGTAAAGAATAATCCTGCCTCTGTTATAGATCTGTTTAAAAACACGGTAACAAGCCCCATTTACATGCCTTCGGGCGTATCTGGCTTATTGTGC
The DNA here is from genome assembly GCA_014155875.1 of Cepaea nemoralis. Classification (NCBI taxonomy): domain Eukaryota; kingdom Metazoa; phylum Mollusca; class Gastropoda; order Stylommatophora; family Helicidae; genus Cepaea; species Cepaea nemoralis. The sequence goes on along the minus strand of JACEFZ010016782.1, from coordinate 100,447 downwards.
GAAGCCCATTTCATAGACCAATTGGTACTCGAAGGCTGATGCGATCAGTTTCACGCAGGCAGCGATTACTTCTCAAGACATTTTCTAGTGCCAGGGCTGGATTGGCCCGTCTGCATAGGCCAGGTTTACCAAATTCACCTCAATGTGAATTCAAACATAAGACCACCAAGCTCGTGACATATTCAGCGTAGCTTCCTATCAAATACACTAACTTCTTCTTCTCTTCCTCCAGTTACCTAAGTGACATGTTGGGGTTGGGGGGGGGGGGGGGGTGTAATGATATTGTATGTTGATTATTGTATGATAACTGTATCTGCTGTTTGTAGGTTGGTATTAATTTCTCTAAGGTTGTTCTTGGTACCATCACTCTATCTTTTCTGGTGTCTTCTCCTTGCAATGTCATCATCATCAAGTGCCGTGCCGGCTGGCGTAGGCGTTCATGGCTCTCCACAGATTTCGGTCTTTGGTGTTCTGGATCAACACTGCTGATGATATTCCTCCATGCCACCGTCTCAATCCGTTGAGCATCATTTCTCTTGGTCTGCCTCTGCCTCTCTTCCACTCGATCTTTCCAGTTGTCACGATGTTCTCCAATGCCTCTCTTCTCATCACGTGTCCAAAGAAAGCTGTTTGTCTCTTTCTTATTGTTGTATATAGTGTTCTAGTTTCATTAGCCTCTTTCAGGCAATCGTTGTTAGTTACTCTGGCAGTCCAAGGAATTCGCAACATTCGTCTTAAAAACCACATCTCTGTTGCTTCTAAGTTCTTCCTAATTTGTTCATTTACATTCCAAGATTCACTGCCATACAGCAAAACTGGTTCTATATAGCATTTTAGCACTCTCTTTCTTACATTCATTGATAGCGACTTATTGCATAAGATATTCTTCATTTTCTGAAATGCGGCTTTTGCCTGCCCTATTCTGCTCTTAATCTCTGTTGTACATCTTCCATCTGATGCCATAAGTGCCCTTGGTATTTACAATTATCCACTTGGTTGAGAATTTCCCCTTCTATGTCACATTTTGGTGTCCCCATTTTCTTTGATATCACCATTGTTACTGTTTTCTTGATATTCAAGGAGAGTCCTTTCTGTGCACTCTCTGATACTACAATGTCCAATAATTGTTGTAGGCCTGTTGCATTATCCGCCACCAATACTGTGTCATCTGCACAGCGTATATTGTTTATATTATATCCTCCGATTAGTATTCCTGGCTTCTCTTTGATCTCTCTCATTATTACTTCGCTATACAGGGTGAAAAGATCTGGTAACAAGACACACCCCTGTCGTACTCCTAGCTTTATCTGTTTGTAACTACCCTCATTATTTCCCATTTTAATTGCTGCTACTTGGTTCCAGTATATATTCTTTATTATTCTTAAATCTTTCACATCAGTGTTGATATCTTCCAACATTTTAATCAGCTCATCATGTTTTACGTTATCAAATGCCTTAGTATAATCTATGAAGCATAAATATATGTCCCTCTGTTTCTCTATTGACCTTTCTATTAGTGTTCGTAATATATATATTGCATTGTTTGTACCCTTTCCTTCCATAAAACCGTACAGTTCTTCACTAATTTCCATTTTTATTGTCTTTCTTGGTCTTCTCATTATAGTTCTGAGTAGAAGCTTAGTGACATGGTTTATGAGGTTAATTGTACGAAAATCTTCACATTCAATTGCTCCTGGTCTCTTTGGTATTGCTATAAATACAGATTTTACCATATCACTCGGTAAATATCCACTGTTGTAAATATCATTTCCTTTCTATGTATCCGCTTTATTTCTATAATGTTGCTCCCCACACAACCACACATTATCATACATCATAACATGGAACTCCCCCACACAACCACACATTATCACACATCATAACATGAAATCCCCCATACAACCACAAGTTATCTCAACATTGAACCCACCACACAATCACACATTATAACATGGGATTCCCCCACACAGCCACACCTTATCACACATCATAACACACGCTAGTCTAAACAAAGCAAAATAAAGACCCTTATACATGTCTTATTTTTATTTGTGATTGCTCGCTTTGAACTCAAGCGTAGTCCATACAAGTGCCACAACTTCTAGCGCACTGAACTGATTTTATTACGCTTGAGCTAGCTTCCCTTACTACCAGTGTCCCTTGCCCTGAGGCAAACCCACTCCGACTTCCGAGGTATTTGTAATTTACGCCTCAAGTGAAGCACCAGAAGTCAACATGTTCGTCTATATGCCTGTGTAAACCTGCTACCTTGGTGTCAGCACACCAGAATTTTAAGAGCGAGCGCTCTTATCCATGCGCCCATGCTGACATTCAGAGCCCTGGATTCGTACTGAGCACATGATACTAACCATATTTGTATAAACCGATCGGCACACGATGCACGAGGTTGTCAGTATTAAGCCTGTGGCCTACATCCTGTGGTATTTCCTAGCACTCAGTTTATGCTGCGTCGAACTGGGAGCGAATATCAATGTTTACAAATTGGCCTCTACAAATTTTCGAACCCGTTGCAGTCGGGTCGGCAAGCTTTCGTGCTTGCCACTGCGCTACCGCGTCAATTTCATGAAATTATTCAAAAGCGGGGAAACAGCATTACAGATATCCGATTAACATCAGCTAAATATCATGTGTATATTGTTTTATGTAGTTGCATTAGTGTTTGTTAATGATCTGACGCAGGCCTTACCCGCAACATCTATTTTGTCATTGTTGATTGTGTTCATGTACAGCTGATATATTCCACTTCTGGTTTACGTTGATTTACTTACTCATTGTTGACAGAAACAAATCGACTGGAACCTTAGCATAGTAACCCGAACCACCAGATGCAGCTCTCTAATATGAGTACACCCCTCTGTTAGCGTTCATAATCCGTGTCAAAAATCTCAAAACCAGCCTGATCTGACTAAAGGCGACCACGAAGATTCATGCACTTGCCTCTCGTCAGAGGCACCACCAATATTAGAAGCCCTCGCGCACAAACCCCCACCCCCCACCCTCTAGTCATGCCGTCGACTGCGTGTTCTTCATCTTTCTCGCGTGAGCTACTACTAGTCCCGAGAAGCAAGAACACTCGGAAGCGCTGACTATTGTTTGTTCAGAGTGAGTGAAAGTTCTTCTTTCGCTGACTAAAATCTGTCTGCTTTATGAACTGCGGCGCGCGTCTTCTTAAGGATTCTTGTTGTTTAATCCTTGTTGATGGATAGTTCGATGGATCAATAATTATATATGAAACCAACAGTGGACTTCAGTATGTTTGATTTATTAAATATATCTTATCTTAAATGTGAAATCTCACAGAGTTACGAGTGGTTTTCATCATGTATGATGGACGAAAGAAAACAACATAATAGTTTGTGTAATTAATATTCTTGGTATATGTGACATTACACAGAACAACCAGAATTCTTTCATATTGCTCGCATTATAATGTAAGAATTTGTATATCCCTTATGTGTAATTGTGTGGTTTGTTTTTAATTTTTCTTTAAGATACGCAACATTCTCTATAACCGTGTTTTGTTACAGTTAGGAAATACTTTGTTCATCAAAGATATTTATTTCTTGAATTGTGTATTTTATAAGATTTTGGAATTTATTTTATCAAGGATATTTATTTTTGTATTTGTGTATTATATGAAACTGTGATATTTATTTCGGCAAGGATATTTGTGGGTTCATTAGTATTCTTCATGAAATTATGATAATTATTTTATCTATTATATTTATTTCTTTATTTGTGCATTTTTATGTTTGTTATATCTACTTACTATTTCGGTTTGTATACTGTAAACATTGCTCTAACTGAATTGCAATTATTATCATTTTTATTATGCATGAGTTTCTCCGAATATGGATCCATGTTATTATAATATGTTCTTTTATCCTTTTTAACGTTTCATAGTCTTACAATTAATATATCTGTACATGATTTCAAATACTATTTCCACTGAAATGTTGCTTTTGAGTATTCTAATTCTTCCGTTAATTGTCACTGCGTGACCTTTAACAGAAGTAAACACATTCGTCTTTGTGTTATTTTTAAAAGCAGAAGACACATGTTCTTCCTTTTTAAGCGCTTCAATTTTCGTAAGCAAAACATACATTTACACGGGTAAATGTTTATTACAAAGACATAGCCATACAATTAAACTCATGTAGGCGTCAATTCAGAGATGGCGAGTGATGCTTCTCTTCTTATTCTGCCCTGTATCCAATCCTGGGGCATATGCCTGCAATCAGCTCATGCCGAGTCGTCCTTTCCACTGATACTTCCTGCAGCTCCATCAATGCCCTCCCCATCTTATTCCTCAGTTTCGTATAGCCTGTGGATTTCAGAGAAACTTTCAAATTTTACTATAACTTTAATTGACTCAAGAACTGATATCGCAGCACACGGGATGTTCCCTTACGAGCTCCGTCCTTTTCTGCAACAGCCAGCAAAGAGTCCCAGTCCTTATGATGCCAGTAGCAGTCCGATAGAATAATCCTGCAATACTCACAGTATCCGTCTGGCCTTTCCTCGAATTTGTGAGTATTTCAGGATTCTTTCCAAGCCGTGATGATCTATCCATCTGTTCTTCTGCTTTATGCACATGATTCCAACATCTGCCTTAGCATGCACCAATACCTCACAAAGGGTTGCAGACATAGCCGATTCATCCTTCTGTTCCCTACCCACCACAACAGCATCTCCTGGGTAAAAAATCCTACAGATGCTGTCAATTTTTGATTGTTGAATGGAAACCTGACTCTGCCCGAAGCATGCCTTTCACCAGGGTTTCTCAATTGGTATCCTATCCAGCGTCAGCGCCTATCCCCCACCTCTTAATTCACTGGAATATGTCTAGTGTTGCATCTCTCAAATGTTGCATTATTGAATCTGTCATAATAGGTAAGTCCTCTTCTGCGCAGGCAACGATTATAAACTGATTGTAGTTTATTGATCAGTGGGTTAGTCGTTCTGTGGCTCTGTGGCCAAGAGGTAACGAATGCAATTCGTAATACAACGGATGATTTCGAAGCATACCGACTTTCTTTAGTTTCCATACAGTGGTATGAGTGCTGGTCGTTCAGAAAGCAATGGCAAACTACTGAACACAAACTTGTCTAGGACTCACAAACAGCTAAGAAATGCTGGAGTTGACTGCAAGGTCTTGTAAAGAATATGTTACAAACTTTTTTTTTGACGTCGTTGTCCGTGTTTAGTTCCATATAACACTACCGACTTAGCATCAAGCGATTACTGCAGACTGACAGTATGAGTATAGCAACCTGTAGTATACTCTGAACATACATATGACGATAAACTTTGTATTCTCGGACATGTCCTTGGGATAATTCAATTTGGGACATTATATAACTGAGTCAAGTTGTCTGGCTGGATACTTGACCAGATAATCTGAATGAGGTCACTTGGACACGGGAGGTGCTGGTTGCAGGATATTAGCTCATCAAGAACGCATTTTCAAAGTTCAATGGCATGTAAGTAAACAACATCCTTGTCAACGTCTAGCTGAAGTATTTCTCTCCGTTTGTCTTTTGTGTATAAAATCTATCTCTAATCCGTTCATTTATCTCTTACTTAGTCATGTAGTCATTTTACCAATTATTGTGCTTGCATGCCAAGACAATGGTACGGGTTCAATTCCCGTCAGAGGCTGAATTATTTTTTTTTCAGACCAGTACGACCCTGGGGTCGACCTAAACTCGCAAACACGGGTGCCAGACTAGTCTCGCAACTGTCTGGGATTTGTCTGGGAACGGAAGGCGACGAGGAAGCGAACGCGCCAATCACACCTCATATGTTATATCTTAGAAAATTGAAGACCTAACATGTCACACCACAAAGCCAGTCTCTTTTGGGACTAACTTTGTATCTTACCTTATATATATATATATATATATATATATATTATATATATATATATATATATATATATATATATATATATATATATATATATATATGCGTGTATGTTTCACTCCCCCCTTCTCTCTCTCTCTCTCTTTCTCTCTCTCACTCTCTCTCTCTCTCTTTAGTTCTCTTACTCTTTCTCTCTCTCTTTCTCACTTTCCCTCCATCGCTCTTTCTCTCTTTCTCTCTAACTGTCTCTCTCTCTTAATCTCTCTCTTTCTCTCTGTCTGCCTCTCCCTCGTTCTCACTTTCTTTCTCTTCCTCCCTCTCTATCTATCTATCCATCCATCCATCCATCCATCCATCCATCCATCCATCCGTCTGTCTGTCTGTCTGTCTGTCTGTCTGTCTGTCTGTCTGTCTGTCTGTCTGTCTGTCTGTCTGTCTGTCTTTGTCTCTCACTCTCTCACTTTCTTTCTCTGTCTTTCGTTTTCTGTCTCTTTCTCACTGTTCGTCCCTCGCTCTTTCTCTCTCTCTCTCTCTCTCTCTCTCTCTCTCTCTCTCTCTCTCTCTCTCTCTCTCTCTCTTTCTTCTCTCTCCTCACTCTCTCTCTCTATCTAACTTTCTCACTGTCTCTCTTACTCTCTCATTCTCTCTGTTTTTGTATTCAAAATCCCCTTTGAAGTCAGGTTATTTCTTCTTCTTTCCTCTTCCGAGGAGAGTGGGTCATACCTAGCTATGAATCTCAAAGGTCATGTGTCCGACTTCGGCATGCGTTTCCGTCAGGGTTACTTCTTCTAGACAGATCCCATCCAAGGTAACGGGCTCTATCTACCTGTGGCTTAGATTTTTTCTGTCTGGGCAGCGGCCTTAAGGTCTACTATTTGCAATTTCTAACTGCCGTGGGATATTTAAGGCGCAAATCTTGCATACAGAAGCGCATGATTTCGCACTTATCCAGGATAGCTAAGTATTCAATCTCACTGCCAAAGAGATCAAGGGGGGGGGGGGGGGCGTGTGACGTCACTAAGTACCAATAGTTCGTGGAAAAATTCACAACTGTTGTACAGAGATTGAATCCTGCCACTTCTGAGCAAGGCGGACGCCGTAACCTCTCAACCACAGCTGCCCCAATTTACTGTTATTAAATTTAGGAAGCCACAGAGTGGGTAGCTCTCTTGCCTATCAAACCTGTAGTCTCATCCCATCTCATCTCATCTCATCATGTTCCTCTTATACCTTGCGGTGTCGAAGTGAATTATAAACAGCAGGAGAGTGCCCGCTTCTGGGCTTCATGTATCGATGTTCCCATGGACTCTTCTATACCCTCCGTCGATCGTTTACGTGGTCGGCCTCTTCCTCTGCTTCCATCAAACCTATAGTCAAGTGTTCGAATTCATTTCGAAAACAGTTGATTTTTATTTTTTAAACTTGACCTGGGAACCGGCTCGAATCATCCTAAAATGGGTACTACAGGTTGCTATACTCGTACTGTCAGTGAAGGCGGCTGGGGAGATATAGGCCTGATCACCCATCAAATGCCAATTGGTCTATAAAAATAGGGATAGCGTGTATCAAAAAAGCAGCAGGACATGTGGTAAGGGTCTTTTACTTTATTTACAGATTTAACTGTCGAGTGTATTCACTGTTTACTGTGTCTTGTCTTGGTAGCAGATAAGGACAAGGAGGCCTGGAATCCGAAACAGCCGTGGGCAAAATCCGGGGGATTGGGGAGACAATAACAACAGGGGACTTGCAATAGACAACTACATCACATAGACGTGCAATAAACAGTTGCATCTTACAGGTGTCCAATAAACAGTTACATCACACTGACGTTCAATAAACAATTATATCACACAAGAGTGCAATAAACAGCTACGCCACACAGCCACGCGATAAAACACTACATCACACATAGTTGCAAATGCATACGAATATCACACAGAAGCAGAAAGACACTTCAGCTGAACAGAGGAGAATTTCTAAGAAAAGGAGGCAATAGAGTGATGTGATCAAGAAACTAAGATACACGTTTTAATTAAAAATGCAAATAACCCTAGGATTATTGGATGTTGATTGAGGTTTAAGCCGAGAGGATACACTGCATTGCACTGGGTTTTACCCACTTTGGCTCTGTCTCTTTCCGCAGGACGGCCTGTCGAAGGCGTCGCACAAAGCACGAACTCCGCAGCTCCCCGGACATCCCCACCCCCACCCCTAGTAATCTCCGAGACAATTGCACTCGTGAACCAGTGACGGAGTCCGGAATCGAACCCACAACCTCCAGGCAGGTGAGGTAGGTTTAACCACTTGGCCACGGAGACTCCATAAAACTGGGTGTATGATGGTAGTCACAAACCTTTATAAACGATTAGCTTTCGATGGGTGATGTGGTCAATATATGACGTCAACCGCCTTGTCTTCAAGGACCATTTCTTGGTACCTCTGTAGGCCAGGTTGACAGGGGAGCACATGACCATTTAATTCTCTTTAGATCCCCGTTTGTACGGGGGATAAAAAACAACAACACATGACACGACTCCCCCCTCCCCCTCCCCCCTCAACTCCCACCCCAACCTCCCGGCAATCAACCATGTTTGCCATTGCACAAACGCAATAATCGAGGGACTGACTAATCTGATGATGATGATAAGGTTGAGGTTTAGAATGATGACGAGGATTATGATGATAATGACGACGATGATGATAATTGAAATCATGGAGATGACGATATTGGCACTGTTGGTAAGCATTCAGATCTACTACCAGACATTATTTTTTGGGAACAACGCAAGTCGAATCCTCTTCAGCCCTCCCTGGTTATATTTGCGACGTAAACCAGGGCTACTATCTGTTACGACAGGGGTATCTTAATTCAAGTCCTTTGTAAACTGGGCGCCCACACCCTCTCGACCAACAATCAAAGCTGTGAAGACCACACCAGAAGAGAAATCCTGGATATGCAACATCAGGAGATCACTTGTGGCAATGACTTCAACTTTCAGAACGGAATAACTTCAGAAGACTGCATTTCTATGCTAAGATTACTATGCTGGTGCTACGTGTGTGTACTGCTGTACTGCTCCACTGTAGGCACTGTGGGAATTTGTTGACAATGAAATACCTAAAATATGATGAGGAGGCGTCTTAATCCCCTCCCGCCCATTGTTTTGTGCATAATCCGGACCTGGTTATATCGTTAAATGACCCTCCCTAGGTTCCAGTGCTAGGTTTGCACACCCGACTTGTTACAATAGAGATTTGGTAGCATAGTAGCTGGACTCTCGCATGTCGACCTACTGATCATGGTTTCGGTCAGCAGCAGAGCGGATTAGGATTTTTTTTAAACACAAAAACAAAGTTTAACTTAGGCTCCCTGGTGTTTTTTTTTTTTTTAGCATATCCTTTACAGGACTTAGCTGTCAACACCAGCATCTTTCAGCTAGCTGTATGTTGATCTCTTGGCAAGATTACGCTCAGTAGTTTGCCATTGCTTTCTGAGCGGCCGGCTCAGTATCCCGCAAGTCACGAGCGGGGGTCGAACCGCCTCAGCTCTCGCTCCGCTACGAGACTCTGCGTGATAAACGGGATTACAGAGAGAAAGTGTTGTAACCCCACAGCCAGAGAGACCGGCCTCCCTGGTGTACACAGATAAAAATTGGGGCGAAGATAATTATGGGAGGTAACAGGAGACGGTATGATTCTGACCAAATCACCAACAGAGTGCCGAGGGGTCTATACAATTATGGCTCTAGTTAGTTTAGTCGACGGATCAACATAACGGCACATTGGTGTAACCCATAAGTGCTCCGTTCTACTCCTAACTCAAGCCTAAGTCCGGAGAATCTCAGCTCAGTGCACGAACTCCGTAGCACCGGCGAGGATCCTGACATACTTTGGGTAGATTTTTAACTCTAAATTTTGCCCGGGCAGCGCCGGTAGGCTACTCTTTTTCGATCTCCAACTGCCAAGGGATTTTTTACTTGCCCACCAATACACACGGGCGTCCAGAGACTAGAGGACATTTTGTTACTAGAAGTTCACGTGAAAAAATCCTGACCCTCACCGGGGATCTATTGGGTCTAGTACCGAATGCCCGGTCGGCCTTAAGAGGGACCTTTACTTTCACATAAAAGCCTGCTCCATGGCGAAGGGGTTACGGACGTAGTTCGTAATCCCGCAAACCGCATTCGATACACGGGAGTTTTGGCAGCAAACCGCCTAGCAGTGGTTTTCTTTGAAAATGGTATGAGTGCCGGTCGTTCAAAAAGCAATGGCAAAATATTGAACGTAAACTTGCCAAGAAATCACAAACATCAAAAAAATACTGGGGCTGTCCTGTAAATGATACGCAATTAACTAGGTTCATATCAGAATGCGATCGGCGTTGCCAGTAGTGGGTTGTGCTCAATATTTAAATTTCAAATCCCGAAACAACCACATAATCAATTGATTATTGCTCACTGGATTTAGGAGGCCTGGTGTTCCTTGCCAGTGAGAGGTCCTGATCGTTCAGGTCCCATCGATTGACGGACGTCGGTCGCGGCGATTGGGCAATCTTGAGCATAGCCTACGATGGGTAGCGTTGTGATATTCTGTTGTGATAATTTGGTGTGTCCAGTGTGTGCCGCGTGGTTACACACCCGCTTCACACGCGTGATCCGGGACTGTTTCCGGATCCGGTCAGGGATATGCACTACTGATGAGCTCAAATGAGGGCGAAACTCGAGTATAGTGCTTCCATATTGACGTGGATAGGCCTTAGGTTCATATCAGAATGCGATCGGCGTTGCCAGTAGTGGGTTGTGCTCAATATTTAAATTTCAAATCCCGAAACAACCACATAATCAATTAACTATGTGTTACGTACTTGGTTTAAAGACTTGAGGGGTGAAAGGAGAGCTCTACAATACCGTCTCTGGTTAGAGCAGTCAAGATAAAAGTCTCTACATCAAGCTCATACTGACTGATGTATGTCAGTTTCAGCGTACAAACGACCTCAACGCCAATACATCGGACGTGATCGATAAGCCTTAGTCTCACATAGGACTAAAAAACCAATAACTAAACCAACTCACCGATCAACCAGTCCAACAGCAAGACAAGTGTTATACTCCACGTGTAAGGGCTTTTTGTGGTGTTTATGTACTGGAACAACAAGCGGCCTGAAGAACCTTGTTTCCATGCCTTATATGTTGGCCATGAGGGTTTCCTCTTGGGCTTCTCTGGATCTGCTTCGGCTGCCTTCTCTAGACCAGACACTGGTTGTCATGATTCTGCCATCCTCCCTTTCACCTGAGATTGTGCTGAAGTTGACCTTATCCCATTACTGTTTGTTGTCCATGACCTTAAGTCTGATTATTACCACACACAAAAAACGTCTTTTTCCAGAAGCTAATATTCGATCTCGCTATTAGTTGTTTGTGATTTACTGGACAATTTTACATTCAGTAGTTCTTTCTGAACTGCCGATGCTGATACTATCAAAATCAACGCAAAACGATATGTTTTTAAATGGCCCACGACGGCTTTCAAACCCTCGAATCGGTATGTCCTTTATTATGGAACTGCATTCATTAACGCTTAAGTCACAGATGCCAACACACATGGATTTTCACTGTTTGAATTTTTTTTTTCCAAATCCTATTTACAGGACATTGCTGTCAACACCAGCACTGCTGTTGTTGATGTCTTGACACGTTTACATTCAGTAGTTAGTCATTGCTTTCTGAACGACCGGCTTCCATACCAACACGTTAAAACCTAGTGCGACACGGTCTGCTGCCAAATCGATCGCAGCTGTGTTTCGAATGCAGGTAAGCGGAATTATGAACCGCATCCGTAACTCCTTTGCCACGGAGAGCCGCACTGTTTGACTATCTGGGTCTATTATTTTGAGGTCTCCGGAAACCCAGCCTAGGGACTTCCTTTGGCAGTTTTTAATGTAGTTATATCAATGTCTTTGTTGTTGCAGTGTTTTGTTTTCTCTATGCTGACGAAAGCATTTTAATCGTAATGCCCATTATGTCTTTATTAATGCATTCATGTGAAGCTGGCCCATTCTACGTTCCGTTGTTACTGATTTACTCATTGTTTTCATTCTAATCAGCACTTTATGTTTTTCTCCAATTTATGCTGTTCAACATAATCGACACATCCACACGTGAAAGAAATTATCCAAGGAAGAATCTAAACCAGCGGAAAACGAAAGAACATCGCGTTTCATCGAATCCATAAACAATAAAAAAAATAAATGTCAAAACATAACCGTATTAATTTGCCCAAAAGACGATAAATCTGCCTAAAAGACAACAGCAAATTTAAAACACATATCCTGCGGTATTTATAGGAAGGCTTCTCAAGTTAACATGCAGGAGGGCTATCCCCAGAATAACAAAGCATTGGAGTATTATGAAAACATTGGCAAACAAAAAAGTCGTTATCTGATGTTCGTTCATTTTGTTGGATATGGCGTTGCCGCAAGTGTTCATATTGATAAACAATGTACCATTGTCAGACAGCGGATGTGTGGGGCATCGCGTCAAGGCTTCATGTCAAATAAACCACAAACTTTAAACATATTTTCTGGGTATGTATGCCTGGCTGCCTATCGGTTCGTGTGTTTGTGTATCTGTCTACCTGTCTGCCTGTCTGTTTGTTTGTGTATCTGTCTACCTGTCTGCTTGTCTGTTTGTTTGTGTATCAGTTTGTCTTTCTGTGTGTCTGCCTGTCTATTTATGCCCATATGTCTGTCTATATGTGTATTTATCTGTCTGTCTCTCGGCCTGTGTCTATCTGTCTGTATATGTATATGTCTTTCTGTTAGTCTCTTTGTTTGTCTGTCTGTGTATGTGTATATATGTCTATGTTTCTGTTTGTGTATCTGTATATCTATAGATCAGTGTGTCTGTCTGTAGACTGTCTGTCTGTCTGTCTGTCTGTCTGTCTGTCTGTCTGTCTGTCTGTCTCTGACTTGCTCTCTCTCTCTATTTGTCTTTGTGTTTATTTATCTGTCTGTGTCTATCTGTGTGTCTATTTGTGTATTTAATCTGTATGTGTGTGTGTATATATATATATATAGTTCCATCATAAAACAAACGGAATTGTTTCAATACAGTGACCATTTTAGAACATTCTGCGGCTTATGTTTAAGCACACTCTGTGACTTATGTTTAAGCATACACTGCTGCCCTTAGATGAGTGTATGACGCCACACATGCCTACACAATGTCATTATGTGTGAAACTCCATCCATCATATGCCGTGCCGATAAGCGTGGGCGGTCATGTTCTGCCATCTCACTCGATCACCAGAGTCGTGGATCAGCTCCGTGTTCCTGTCTCGACCATGCCACATGGCCAAGCCATCCAGGTTATTTACTTCTCGGTCTTCCCCTTGGTCTCTTCCCTTCAATCTTGCCAGTGGTCACCAAGTTCCAAGACATTTCTTCTCATAACATGCCCATAACATTTTGACTGTCTAAGTCTAATGACTCTAATCAGTTTACGATCTTCATTTGTTTCTTGAAGGGCTTGTTCATTGGTTTTTCTGTCTGTCCATGGTATTCTTTGCATTTTCCTCAGAAACCACATTTCCACAGCCATCAGCTATTTTTCAGCTTGACTGCTTATTGTCCACGCTTCACATCCATACAAAAGTATAGGTTCTATGTAGCACTTTAACACTCTTTTTCTCGTTTCAATTGATATCTTTTTATTGGTCAGTATGTTTTTCATCTTGCAAAAGGCTACCTTTGCAATGGCAATTCTTGTTCTAATATCTTCAAGGCATCTCCCATCAGATGTTATGAAAGTGCCGAGATAACTGGATCGATTCACTTGCTTAAGAATATGCCCATTTACTCGTATATCACATTGTGGTATTTCCTTCTTCCCAGTGACGACCATAATCTGTGTCTTCTTAATATTCAGTTCTAACCCTAGTTGTTCACTGTGTGCGTGCAACAACCACATCTACTAAATTTTGCGGGTCCTGTTCATTGTCTGCAATGAAGACTGTATCATCTGCATATCTAATGTTATTGATGTATCGTCCCCCAATGTTGATTCCTCCCATATCTTCTATATTCTGTTCATTGTCTGCAATGAAGACTGTATCATCTGCATATCTAATGTTATTGATGTATCGTCCCCCAATGTTGATTCCTCCCATATCTTCTATATTCTGTTCATTGTCTGCAATCAAGACTGTATCATCTGCATATCTAATGTTATTGATGTATCGTCCCCCAATGTTGATTCCTCCCATATCTTCTATATTCTGTTCATTGTCTGCAATCAAGACTGTATCATCTGCATATCTAATGTTATTGATGTATCGTCCCCCAATGTTGATTCCTCCCATATCTTCTATATTCTGTTCATTGTCTGCAATCAAGACTGTATCATCTGCATATCTAATGTTATTGATGTATCGTCCCCCAATGTTGATTCCTCCCATATCTTCTATATTCTGTTCAATTGTCTGCAATCAAGACTGTATCATCTGCATATCTAATGTTAGTTGATGTATCGTCCCCCAATGTTGATTCCTCCCATATCTTCTATATTCTGTTCATTGTCTGCAATCAAGACTGTATCATCTGCATATCTAATGTTATTGATGTATCGTCCCCCAATGTTGATTCCTCCCATATCTTCTATATTCTGTTCATTGTCTGCAATCAAGACTGTATCATCTGCATATCTAATGTTATTGATGTATCGTCCCCCAATGTTGATTCCTCCCATATCTTCTATATTCTGTTCATTGTCTGCAATCAAGACTGTATCATCTGCATATCTAATGTTATTGATGTATCGTCCCCCAATGTTGATTCCTCCCATATCTTCTATATTCTGTTCATTGTCTGCAATCAAGACTGTATCATCTGCATATCTAATGTTATTGATGTATCGTCCCCCAATGTTGATTCCTCCCATATCTTCTATATTCTGTTCATTGTCTGCAATCAAGACTGTATCATCTGCATATCTAATGTTATTGATGTATCGTCCCCCAATGTTGATTCCTCCCATATCTTCTATATTCTGTTCATTGTCTGCAATCAAGACTGTATCATCTGCATATCTAATGTTATTGATGTATCGTCCCCCAATGTTGATTCCTCCCATATCTTCTATATTCTGTTCATTGTCTGCAATCAAGACTGTATCATCTGCATATCTAATGTTATTGATGTATCGTCCCCCAATATTGATTCCTCCCATATCTTCTATATTCTGTTCATTGTCTGCAATCAAGACTGTATCATCTGCATATCTAATGTTATTGATGTATCGTCCCCCAATGTTGATTCCTCCCATATCTTCTATATTCTGTTCATTGTCTGCAATCAAGACTGTATCATCTGCATATCTAATGTTATTGATGTATCGTCCCCCAATGTTGATTCCTCCCATAATCATTACACCAATTCTCAGGCGACAGCTAGTAATCTTTGGTGCGGAACTTAAGGTAGACAGTGTTAACAGAACAGCGTCTGTATCGTTTGTGTACCCATTACCCATATGGAACAGGAATCATACTGAAATGTCGAATTCACGTCTTTGCCTGGGGTGTCATCTGATATAGGTCATGGGTGGAGATGTACATGCCAGTCACAGTTGTGTGTCAGCAGACGTGAAATGTTCTTGGTGTTCTTTCAGCGGGGACTCATTGTTCTAGCGGCATGGTACGTTCACTTTGGCTAGACTGGGCGTACTGATATGTCGTTTCCATAATAGTGAACATGTTTGTGTATATATTTTTCGTATATATTTATAGCGAATAGTATAATTAAACACCTACCTCTTTCTCTTCTTCCTCTTCTTTCTCTTACTCCTCCTCATATCCTCGTCTTCATCCATGTCTTCTTTGTCGTTGTGGTCTTCTACGTCCGGTTCTTCTTCTTCTTATATTTTTTTTCCCATTCTTCTTCTTTTCCTTCTCCTCCATCTTATTCTCATTCTCCTCCTCCTTCTCAAACTTTTCCCCTCCTTCTCCTCCTTCTCTTCCTCATTCTCCACCTCATCCCCCCTCCTCCTCTCCCCCTACTCCATCTTCTTCTCCTTCTCCTCCTACTTCTCTTCGTTCTTTGTCTCCTTTTCCTCTCCCTCCGCCTCCTCCACCACTTCACCTATTCATCAGTTTTTCTGCCTCTCTGTTTGTTTCGTCCGCGGGCGATCGTATCATGTCTGATCTCTGCACAGACGGACTGAAGACAACAGTGTAGGATATCCGCTGGTCAAAGCTTGTCGCGGAAATTGGGCCGATTGTTTTTCCTCCCTCGTGACTGATATGTTGCTCCGGCCAGAGGGATCCCTTCTGGTTAAAGAACAGTTCTGGTGTTATCAGTCCATCTCCATCTCCATCTTCACTTCGCTTTAATCCAGAGAGTGAACTGTTGTAAGCAAATACGCTGACCATACAGTATTATGTATGTATGAATGTGTGTGTACGTAGGTAAGTATGTATGTGTGTTTGCACGTGTGAGTGTCTGGGTGTGTAAGTGTGTATATCTGTCTGCCTGCCTGTCTCATAACAGGGTAATTTGGATTGTTTACGTTCACGACATTCAACTGACATTGCTTTTTCTATGTGAATGGAATTTCCACAATATATAATGTACGAAAGATGAGTCAATGAAATGGCTGAATATAAGATGGGCCTGTGCGCCCAAATTATGACCTTTGCAGATACAGTTCGTTCGTATTACGATCAACGGGTTGGAATTGAGAACCAAACAAATCTGTGCCAGAACAAAATGAAACACATAATGCATAGCCCAATGCATCAAGAACAAAATTAAAGACAGCCGATAGGTCAAATATGTTAACATATATATTAATCAGTTGGGATAGATTACAGAAAGTGAGCAGTTTTGAATATTTCAATTCACTGATCAAAGCCGATGGAAATGTGGCGAGAGAAATTCGATGAGAGAAATGCGAAGAAGAGACATTGGTCTGCAAAGTATAACAATTGCAGTCTGTATGGACTGGAGTTGACAGTTGTTTGTCCATCAAGATAAGGTGATGACCACTGATTTCATCCAGTGGGTTGAAAGTATTGAGCTGTGAGTTCTAAGATGGCTGATAAGGCTTATGCTGGAACAGACAGTACAACAATAGTCATAGAACTCAGATCATGGATATTTCCTGCGCAGCTAATGGATGTGAAACTCGGACATTGACCACATCACACAGGGGCCTTCGGACACAGAAGTGTTAGAGAACAGTATTAAATGTTCACATGGCGGGAGAGAGAGAGACAGAGAGAGAGAGAGAGAGAGAGAGGGGGGGGGGGGGGGAACAGAGAGAGAGGGGAACAGAGAGAGAAGAACAGAGAGAGAGAGGAACAGAGAGAGAGAGGAACAGAGAGAGAGAGAGAGGAACAGAGAGAGAGAGAAAGAGAGAGAGAGAGGAACAGAGAGAGAGAGGAACAGAGAGAGAGGAACAGAGAGAGAGAGAGGAACAGAGAGAGAGGAACAGACAGAGAGAGAGAGGAAAAGAGAGAGAGAGAGAGGAACAGAGAGAGAGAGAGAGGAACAGAGAGAGAGAGAGAGAAAAAAAAGAGAGAGACAGAGAGAAAGAGAGAGAGAGAGAGAGAACGAGAAAGACAGAGATAGAGAGATAGAATGGAGACAGAGAGAGAATGCAGAGAGAGAGAGAGAGAGAGAGAGAGAGAGAGAGAGAGAGAGAGAGAGAGAGAGAGAGAGAGACAACAAACAGAACACGACTTTGAAGAATATTGGTTTAAAATAAAACTACAATAAAATACAGAAAGCTGAATAATGGCGGGCGCGTTATAGAAATCGTTAGGGGATTACGCTGATGTCATGAGAGCTGTGCAGGGTAAGGTTTGTCCCTCCGACAGAAAAACAAAATCCATCACCTTACTCGGGATACGAACCCGGGTCTCCGTAACGGAGCCCGGAGTTTAGCCACTCGGCCATCCACATGCATGTGTGGGGAAAATAACTGTTGAGAGAGGCGTAACGGAGAAGAGGAAGATCACGCAGTAGATGGGTTCTTGATATAATAGGGAACTGACACATGACAGAACAGCATGACATCTTGCTTATTTATTTATTTATTTTTTGCGTTGGCTCGCTTTGAACTCAAATGTAGTCCATACACGTGTTATTACTTCTAGTCCACTGAACTGATTTTTGCATGTGGATTAGCTTTCCCGCATTATCAATGTCCCTCGCCATCAGGCAAACACACTCCGACTTCTGAGGTACTTGTAAATTCACGTCCCCTAGTCAAGGGCGAGAAGTCACCGTTTAAGTCCAATTAACTGGTGTAGGGATTGAAACCGCTACCTTGGCATCATAGCACCGACAGTTTAAGAGCCATGCTGGCCTCCTGACTTCTTGCTTATAATAGGGAGTAATTTCGAAAGGCTGTCATAGTGGAGAACAGATTTGTAATTCACGCTTCTTGGAAACCGAGGCAGGAGTCGACTAACATCACAATCGACACAGATCCTTAAAGACATAAAGTTCCTAGGCATGAAAATACATAAGGCATGGGAACTAGCAAATTATGAAGAGTTTATGCCAAAGGCTGTGGTGATAGCGATATTCACAAATTAACCGCGGCACGATGGTGAAAATATAATATTGGGCGGTTACTTACTCTTAGTTCACATCAGATGACCGAACCAATCTATTCTCTATATGCCATCAGTAAATAACCACACGGTCTAAGGGTGTTTTCATGGCTTAGTGTCTACCGGTACAGTTTAGAATGTCGTTGTTAAGATTAAGAGGGCGTTAACTTTTAAACTGACATACGCGCCTCATCTCAAACGTAATCGTAATACATTTTTCAGTCAACAAGTTACACTCCGCACGGGAACCAACACCAGGATTTTCATAATTGTGTGGGAAAGACAGGGAAGGAATGATTATCATTTCTAACCTACTTAATCAGGCAGGTGAAATGGGAGCGACATATCGCCTGCTGCATCTGAAGAGCGTGTCAACGGGAGCCTGGCTGAGATGGTTATCTGAGACCGGGTCGAAGCCCAGCCCTGCTGAGATGGTGTACACGACAAGATGCTGTATGCTTCGTGAACTGTACATAGACTTTCAAGTCGGTTGTAGAAAGTGTACTTGAGATGATGTACACCACAAGACGCAGTATGCTTCGTGAACTGTACAGATTCTTTCAGGTCGGTTGCAGAAAGTGTACATGAGATGGTGAACATGGGGCTTGATCAGAAACAGTTTGTCCGTGTAGTATGTGTACAGAGCCATATCAAAGGACGAATCGATAAAAGGACAGACGAGCGGACGAACAGGCCGACCAACCGACGGTCGTATGGCTGAGATAGATGGATAGATGGACGGATGGATAGACGGGACGTTTGGACGGACGGGCGGGCGGGCGGATGGACGGACGTTTGGACGGACGGACGGACGTTTGGACGGACGGACGTTTGGACGGACGGACGGACGTTTGGACGGACGGACGGACGTTTGGACGGACGTTTGGACGGACGTTTGGACGTTTGGACGGACGTTTGGAAGGACGGACGGACGGACGGACGGACAGACAGACAGATAGACAGACAGACAGACAGACAGACAGACAGACAGACAGACAGACAGACAGACAGACAGACAGACAGATGTAAACGATCTCCATAGTTTACATTATATTACAGAACGTGTGTTGAAAAGATCGAATAGCTACAATGTTGTAGCACAAATGTGGGAAATATTGAGTAGCAATCACCAGTTAACCTGTACCACTTCCCAATGCAGTTCACATCCGTTAACACAATCCACGTTCACAGCAAATGTCAACGCACGGTTTCTCCAGAAACAACGAAATGCGGAACCTATCTATTGAATGGCAGGCGCCACATATGGAAAGTTTTACAGCATGGTAAAGGCTACATGTGAACATCATTTCTGTGTAAGAGGCTGACAGAACAGGTCTTGAGAGATCTGTTGTGGGGACTATGGAGTTGGCGCTTCCGTCGGTACAACGGCTGGCGGCTTCCTGACTTGTTTTGCACAGAGAAGTCTGTGTTTGAGATGCGACCGGTTGTTATGCTTTGGAGAAATTAGAGCGCGAGGTGGTTTCCGCTGGTGGTTTTGGAGAGTTCAGTGGTTTCTAGAAATGATTTTAGTGCATGCGGGGACAGATCTGAATACTTCTTCTGCGTTCATTCGGAATGGTTTTGGACGTAAATGCTTTGTGCCTGTTGACAGCAGAGCTGTGATACTTGCACCTTTCGGCCGACACATCCAACGGGTTGTGTGTGTATATATATATGTGTGTGTGTGTGTGTGTGTGTGTGTGTGTGTGTGTGTGTGTGCATACACATTGGCAACGGAGTATATTTGTGTGTGTGTTGGGGGGGGGGGGGGGGAGGTCGCTGTTTTTGTTGTCTGTATGTGGGTCGGTCTATCTGTCTGTTTCTCCCCCACCCCTTTTTATCGTGGCATTCGCCTACCCATCTAACCCTCCGGAATCGGCAATAGCCGTGATCAAAAGATAGATTGTAGTATGAAGAGGGTGGAGCTGTTCATACAATGCCATATTTACTGTAGGTAATTTGTTTGTATTTTCGGGGGGGGGGGGGGGGGGAAGTCTCTTAAAAGTCGACAGGGTCGACTTCATTGCACCGAGTTTTATCTCATATGGCTCGGTCTCTTTCTGCAGCGCGGAAAGCGTCGCTCAAAGCACGAACTCCGTAGCTCTAGCGACGACCCACAGGAGTCTCCGAAATATTTCACTAGTGAACCGAAGGACGCGGCCCAGAATCGAACCCACAACCTTTGGAACCCGAGTCAAACAGCTTGACCACTTCGCCAAGAAGTACAACTACTCTAACCATTAAACAACCGAACTACCCTCCCCCTGAATATAATTCCTAATGTCGGCGTGGCAGGGTTATACCACCAGGATCATGGAATGAACATTCCTAAAAGAAAAAAAAATAGACAGCAGGAAAACACCCGTTAATACTGCCATTGACAGTGTCAACACGGCTGATAAAGGGGACCGGAAACCGGAAGTTCTAGCGTCCATGTCACGCCCGCCAGTCAGCACGGCACTTAAAGATGATGAAAGCTGCGCATACGTCAGCCAGATTCCGTGGTTAGGCCCGTTTCCACTTGACGTCCATATGTCGGCTCTCGGATGTTGAGAGTGGGAGTCACAGTGTTGTTTGAACAATCTGTGGGCTGGGTGCTGGCAAACGTAAATACGTGATTAATATAGAAGTTGGTCAAAAGATGTGATTCTGCGCATGTGATTTTTATAAAATGTGATATCTACACATGGAACAACAAAGCATGCACACATAAGTTCGCAAACACAGACACAGACACAGACACACACACACACACACCCATATACTAAATACAAGATGTTTGTAAAGTCTCACTACACTTTTTATGTAGAACACATTTGAAAAATGAAGTACACGACGTCATCAAAAAATGTGCTACACAGTTCATCGTGAAGCAATGTGCAGCGAATGGATGTCGTCTGCTGTGGTAATTCTTTGTACTCCAAACAGAATGGTGTTATCAACGGAATAAAGCAATTGTTGTTGTTGTTGTTATTGTTGTTGTTGTTGTTGTTGTTGTTGTTGTTGTTGTTGTTGTTGTTGTTGTTGTTGTTGTTGACAGAAAAACCAATGAATTAGTCTTTCAAGAAACAAATGAAGATCGTAAACTGATTAGAGACATTTGACGTCACCAGTCAAAATTGTTTTGGCATGTTATGAGAAAAAATGACTTGGAGAACTTCGTGACAACTGGCAAGATCGAAGGGAAGAGGCCAAGGGGAAAACCGAGAAGTAAATACCTGGATGGCTTGGCAACGTGGCATAGTCGAGACAGAACCACGGAGCTGATCCACGACTCTGGTGATTGAGAGACATGGCAGTACATGACCGTCCACGCTTATCGGCATGGCACATGATGGATGGATGGATGTTGTTGTTGTTGTTGTTGTTGTTGTTGTTGTTGTTGTTGTTGTTGTTTTTGGTGTTGTTGGTTGAACAAGTGTTTCGACATGGCGGTCGATACACACAGAAATAACAACAGACAAGTTTCAGAAGGTATGTGACAATATGAAGAGACGTGTACAGTCATGTCTTGAAGCCCGTATTGGACATTTCCACAACACCTGTTATAATGAATACGTCATTGGTACTTTCCAGTTTCCCAAAAGCAGCGTTAGACCATAGCAGTGACTATTGTAACTAATTTAATGAGTTTTTTCTAAAGGAATTTATTTAATTTGAAAACGTCATGTATTTCATTGTTTCAGATGTGTCCTACACACAAAGTGTCGTAAGACTTAACATGCACCATGTGTGTGTACATATATATTTGTGTGTGTGTGTGGGGGGGGGGGGTGTGGTCGATCAACTTTCTGAAAAGTACACTTATCCGATTCTTATAACCTAAATTTAATATTTGCACACACAAACTATACTAAGTACACCATCTAAAACCGCTTCACTGTTTCATAGTTTCTGACATTTATTCTTTATTCCCCCCGAGATTTACGGCTGTCACAATCTCTGTGTTGTTCCAAAGATAATTACTTTTGTACTTGGATTATTTTACCGGACGAAAGGTTACGCCATTTCCTATACACCACACGTTTAACGATACAAAATACTGCCGCCCTTACTAAAATTGTTTCTCTTTTGTATGGAGTTTCCTTTGGAGACATTTCAGCCCTGGCTTTCATTGTGGCGCTTCTCTATGATGTTGTTAGCTCGCATGTGTTTTTCATTTCCTGCGAACTTTATCGTGTGTTTTGTTTGGGCGTAATTCTGTATACTTTTTTTTTATTAAATAGAAGAAAATACAATATACTTTCAGAAACACCACGAGCTTGAGGAACCACTGTGGATGTTGAATTAGCATGAGAATTAAATACCCGTGTATTGATTAGCATGTATAAAGAGGGAATGAAAGAAGTAGATATCAGAGCATACAGTAGAACATATTGTTGTTGCTTGAATTGTGTGTATTCTCTGTAAGACTGAGCTTTAATTTGTATGTCCGATGCATTGGTGTTG
>JACEFZ010016782.1:0-72500 GCA_014155875.1 Cepaea nemoralis | reverse complement strand
TATCTGTTCTTCAACGCACTACATCTTCCCAAAGATGAAGTTAGCAAGCTTATCTTGCCGTCTCTGTGTTAACGCGTTCGAATCTCCATCGAAGCAGATTATTTTTAGATTGACCTATACTCGCAGATGACCCTAGCCGAAAATGGATATCAAGAAAGGTCTTTGGGTGTACATGCAGTTGGCGTGATATTACCTGTATCACCCTTCGCGTATTCTACAAAGATCTACCTTCATCACGCAGCATTACCCCAACCAACGGCGCAGACCCAGCTAGTCTGCCCATCTGCTTGTTTCCCACTCAAACTCAAATCCATAGAATTATATTCCGACTCGTCTCGTTCTGAGCTAGAGCCGCACGTCCTGCTTCTACAAAAAGACATCTTACAGCTTGTAGTAAGCACGCGTGTCTAGTATTTAAGCAAGGGAGAAAGTTGCCTATCAAAAACACGCTCAATGCTTAACTGATGCCAAGATACCGTCAACTTCCCCGTGTCTTCTGTGGGAATAAATTAACGATAACGCAACGGGAGATTTGTGGGAATATACGGCTATCGTGGGAGGCTGGCTGCCGAATAACGATGAAATCTGCCGAGATGATAAGCTAAACATTCGTTTAGGAATATGTCTGTCACAGATTTGTTAGGTTTTTGATAAGTTGTTATAACCGCTTAAATATGTTTTTATTAAGTTTATGTAAGTAATTTATGTGAGCAATTGATTATCGTTACTTGTGTTGTGTGTTTGTTTGTTTCTTTGTGATGTCTTTCACCCTACATGCACAGATCGTCAGTTTGTTCGTCGGTCCGTCGGTCTGACGGCTCATCACTGCTGTTTATGACAAATAGACAATTATGTTTGTCTGTCGCTCTGTCTTTCTATATGCATATATGCCTTTCTGTCTGTCTGTCAAAGGTATGTCTCTCTTTCTATCTGACTATCTGACTTTCTACCAGTCTTTCTTTCTGTTTTTCTATCTGCCTATCTGTCTTTCTGCCTGTCTGTCAAATGTCTGCCTGTCGTTCTGTCCTTATATCTGCCTATCTGTCTTCCTGTCTGTGTGTCAAATGTATGTCTATGTTTTCTATTTGCCTATCTGCCTTTCTGTCTGTCTGTCAAAGGTATGTCTCTCTTTCTATCTGCCTATCTGATCTTCTACCTGTCTCTCTTTCTGTTGTTCTATCTGCCTATCTGTCTTTCTGCCTGTCTGTCAAATGCTTGTCTGCCTTTCTGTACATCTGCCTTTCTATTGCACTGCCTGTCAAATATATGTCAGTCATTCTGTCTTTCTGTCTTTTCATCAGTCTGTCTTTAAGTGTGTCTGTCTCTACGCCAGTGTGTAAAACGTATATACACCTCGACAACTCTAATAAGTGCTCAGACTCTGCTGTATCCGTATGTAAAGATCAATACCATGATCCCAATTTATAATCTGTTAAGCAATTAAACCCATTCACTTACCATTTACTTAGACTTTATCCAAATCACATTTAAGCAAAATCAACACATGTGAGATGAATTGAGGAGAGCTGCCACCTTAACAATCCGAGACCGAATATGAAAAGATGTTATTAGACAGTGGGATCAACACCTTGTGCAACATATATTGAAAGACGGAAGATAAAATGGTTTGGCCATCTCGTTAGAATGCAATACCATCAACTATCAGCAATGGCCCTACATCAAAGAATATCTGCTACGAGAGCAAGAGGACGCCTGGGAAGAAAATGGATTGCCGACATCAAAGACATTGTGATCGACGATGAACTGTGGTTTTCGTGGATTAATTTTGTGTTGGCATTCTGGCGGCGGCATTATGCACAGTATACCTGTGCGGGCTGTTGGATTGCCGAGACTCTTGCCTATTCCACTTTTCACATTGGAGAGCGGAGAGCATTTGTGTGATATTCACTCGCACAAGAACGGAGCATAATGGGGATGACTCGTTGCCGTAAAGTTGGAACCTCGACTAACTAACTAACTAACTAACTAACTAACTAACTAACTAACTAACTAACTAACTAACTAACTAACTAACTAACAAACTAACTAACTAAAGACATTGTACAATCATACGGAATGACACTATCCAGTGCCACCCTCGGATTCTGGAGCGCCAACTATTCCTTCCCACGATGCTTTACAACAAAATTGGAAGATGACGATGGTAATGATGACTTACCATTAAATCAATGCTGTGAAACATGGAACACATTAATTGTCTTTATTCTTCTTGAAGAATGTCTGGTAAGAACGCCATCATTTCCCTTTAACACGCTGTTGCCAATGTCAGTGAATTAATCACCAAACAATGAAAATTATACTGTAAGCTTTACTAGAAGATGATCACAAGCAATAAAATGGACGTTGCGGCCAAAACCTTCGTCAGCACAGAAACAAGAAACACACAGAGACACAGCTACATAATAAACACTGAATAATACATTCTTCTTCTTCTTCTTCAGCGTTCCGAGCCATTGAGGTTCTTTGCTGCAGATACAATCCGTCTCCATTTGTCTCTCTGGTTGACCTTCTTTTGCCAGTCGTTGATTCCAAGTGCTTGTAGGTCTGTATATATATATATATATATATATATATATATATATATATATATATATATATATATATATATATATATATATATATATATATATATATTATCTCTCCACCGTCTTCTTGGTCTACCTCGGGGTCTACGGTCATTTATTTTCTGCGTGTAAGCGAGTTTTGTTTCCCTATTATCTTCCATTCTTTCTATATGCCCCAGCCATTGTAGTCTATTAGCCTTCATGATACCAGTGATTAGCGGGGACTTAAACAGTTCATAAATGTCTTTGTTACTTCTTCTTTTCCACTCTCCACTTTGTGTATCCCTAATGGGTCCAAAGGTGCGTTTTAAAACTTACATAAAATTCAACAAATAATACGATAAATAAAGTGACTTTAGCATCTGATAATAATAAAACTCGTTTAACTACTGATAAGATACACCTAGAAACAGGTAATGAAATTAGTCATGCACTTCATTACAGTACAACAGATTAAATGATTTTGCAACCTCACAAGAATGCCATATACCATCTGCCACAAAGAGCAGTATTGTGTTAGTTGCATATCCTTTACAGGATGTTGCAGTCAATCCCAGCACATCTAGCTGTTTAAGATTTCTTGGCAAGTTTACGTTCAGCAGAAAAGCTGTAAAATTGTGCATCAAAATCTGCCTCATTTTGCATAATGATTCTTATTACTAAACGTACACATATTAATCAATATGTGTCTTAATGTAAACACAACAGCAAAATGAATATACCGAAGCGTGAGAGTAACAATCATTCTGTACACGAGAGCAACAATGATTCTGTACATGACAGCAACAATCATTCTGTACATGACAGCAACAATCATTCTGTACACAAGAGTAACAATGATTCTGTACACAAGAGCAACAATGATTCTGTACACGAGAGCAACAATCATTCTGTACATGACAGCAACAATCATTCTGCACACGAGAACAGCAATAATTCTGTATTTACAATGAACCAACACCGACGCTATCTGATTCTGTGTGATGAAAGCCGACAAGGCAATTACTGTCAGCCCTCGCGACTAGCTACCTGGTATACGAGAGCTGGAAGCAACGTTAATGACTCACCTATTAAGATATGCTATATAGTTCAAGGATCTTCCCACGCTTGTCTATCGGCCTGGAGAGGAATTACGTTCGAATCCCCATCGAGGCAAATATTGTGTTCAATTGACCTGGACTACAGAATCGACCTAGCCTTAAATGGGAACCAGGAAATGTCTTGGGAGGGTAAATTTGATCGGTATTATATTGATATGATAACTCTAGTACAGATTTGTCTATACAAATATGGGGCGATCACAGTGTATCCACTCCAATAGGCCGCAAGGCTTAGTTATGGGAAAGACAATAATCCTACAGAAGTTGTTGGTAACCAAAGAATAGATCAACAAATAGGAATAGGAATGGGTCAGCTTTACAAAAGCGCAATCACCAGTGGCAGGGTCAGCATGACCGAATGGATTAGAGATCTCGCTCTTATACTGTCGGTGTGTTGATGCCAAGGTAGCGAGTTCAACCCCGACACCGGTCAGTTGGACTAAACTGTTGACTTCTCATCCTGGACTTGCGGATTCAAATTACAAGTAATTTCCCAGGCAATAATCAGTCCAGAGTACTAGAAGTAGTAGCCCATATATTGAATATTTTTGAGTTCAAAGCGAGCGAAAAAAAAATAAAACAAACAAACAAACAAACAACAACAACAACAACAACAAAAACTAGTGGCAGATTGGACGTTGCGGCCAGGCAGCCTTCATAATCAATTCAAAATAACAACCCAAAGACGCAACAATAACTGTATTTTGAAAGAAAATATTTTAAACGCGATTGAGCTTTAAGTGGATTAGAGACAGCACCGGTGGAGGGTATGGTTAATGGAAGAAGAGGCAGTTGTCAACCAGTACGAAGATCCACACAGAACATTGCAGACACCCTGGGCATGAGGGTACACGACGCGGAAGAAATGGCCAGAGATCGAGCAGCCAATCTGCAGGCCGGGATGAGACCGACGGTCTGCAAAAGACTTCCTACATGATGAGCTAGCTCTAAACCGTGGATCTTCAAGAGAACCCATGTGGCATAACCTCAATACAAAAGTCAAACGCTTCACAAGCAAATGCGCTAGCCACCTACACCACAGCGACTCCTTCATACACTGACAGCCTCCTATTATTGTAACCCCCAGTTTGCTTGAGTCCACAGAGATTACTATGTTTACGTATGACATAATTTGCCCGTATTGTGAAGCCTGCCATAACGCATGCACTGATGACAACCTGCGTCCTTGTAGCTTCAGCGTATTTTACTGTTCAAGGTGGTTTTCATTTCCCGTTGTGAAGTGTATGCCTGGGTGTTTGTTTTCTGGGACTCACATGCACTGCTTTGTTTTCTTAACTGAACCCTTTCTGTTCCAGACAGATGTTAGGTTAATCCACAAGCGGTGGTATAGTGGCCAGTATTCTTAATTACCAACATAATGATCGCGGTTCAATCTAGACGTGGCAGGGTTATATTTCCGACTAGTATGTTCTGGGGTCGAGTTAGCTTCATACAATGTCTAAGTTTTCCCTCCTTATTTTTACGTTCGCTGGCTTTGACCACAAGCGTTATCCATATGCATGCTACTACTTTTAGTGGACTGGGGTGATTTTTGTGTGTAGATTTCCTTTACTTATGCCAGTGCCTCTCGCTATCAGGCGAACCCACTCTGACTTCAGAGGTATTTGTAATTTACGTCCCCAAGTACAAGACGAGAAGCCAACATTTTGGTCCAACTAATCGGTGTCGGTGTTGAACCCGCTTCCTCGGCATCAGTACACCGAATGTTTAAGAACAAGCTCTCATATCCATTTGGCCATACTGACTTCCATGTGTCCGTTAGATCATTTTCAGAATGATCCGTGAATTATCTGACAAAGAAAGAGGCGAGGTAGGAATCTGGCCACTGGCTCTCATCATAACGTATGTTTTACAAATGAAATCATTTGTCCTCCCAATTGTATTGTGTCTATGCTAAAATATTTTCACTCTCTCTCTCTCTCTCTCTCTCTCTCTCTCTCTCTCTCTCTCTCTCTCTCTCTCTCTCTCTCTCTCTCTCTCTCTCTCTCTCTCTCTCTCTCTCTCTCTCTCTCTCTCTCTCGCACTCATCTTTGAATGTTGTCTATGGACGTCACATGTTTTGTTGCCTTCTGTCAATTATCCAACAGAAGACTCCTTTATCGGAATACGTCGGTCTGCCATGCAGTCGGTGTATTTCAGTAGCTGTCCTTCGTGGCTAAGTGTTGCTTTCGTCTCTCTCTCTCTCTCTCACTCAGAAGGTCGCAGGTTCGTTTTCAGACACCGTTTTTTTTGCTTCGCGAGTGCTCCCACCCCCCCCCCCCCCACACCCCACCCCAGTCGATACAAATGGGGATCGTTGCTGGAGCTACGGAGTTCTTGCTCTCTTCGACGATGTTTGGTGATTATTAGCTGCGCTGAGGAAAAAATAATACCCGGTGCAAAGAAGTCGATCCTCTTGTATTTAGCCCCCCCCCCCACCCACCCCACCCCCCATTTCCCCCCTCCTCTGCATGTTTTCCTCCCAAGAGAAACTCATGATAAGTAGAAGATCCTC
The DNA here is from genome assembly GCA_014155875.1 of Cepaea nemoralis. Lineage (NCBI taxonomy): Eukaryota > Metazoa > Mollusca > Gastropoda > Stylommatophora > Helicidae > Cepaea > Cepaea nemoralis. The sequence continues at coordinate 66,300 of JACEFZ010016782.1, read as the reverse complement.
TGCAGACCGTCGCCCTTATCCACAGCCTGCCGGGAACATTCTAGATCTTTCGTCAGTTTCCCTCCTTCGTGCATGTTCATGTCCCAGTGGCTTTAATGCCACCCGCACTCCTCCCAGTTAGTGGACCCCTGTCTCTTCTCCCTTCAATCATGCTTTGCACCACTGCTCTATATAAGCCACTCCAACGTTTGTAATCCGGCATACCACGTTCTAAACACAGCTGTGGGCGATTTGGCAGTAGATCGCCTTGTGTTGGTTTTCAAACAATGGTATAGGTACCGGTCCGTTCTGGAAACATTCGCAAACTACTAAAAGCAAACTTGCCAAAGTAATTCAGTTTCTGGGACTCGATGCTGTTGATGAACAATTTTTCTTCGTTGTTTAGTTCCTGTATAATCTCAGTATTTTTCTCCTGCTTGATCCACTGTATTCTAAGAATGTTTTCTGCAACATTTCAGTTCAAAAGACTCCATTTCTTTGTTCTTCAGTGCTATCGAAGTTTTTTTTTTTTTTAAATGATTCTCGTTCGTATGTTGTTCCAGATACACTGGGTGATCTCACAATGTTAATTCTTATTTCCGGTCGTGGAGATTCGCTGGCGATTGAACTTCCGGTGCGCTGATTGTGCGGTGTAGTGGGATTGTTTCCTACACCGCTCAGCTGAACTTAAACGGTGACCTCTCGTTCAGAAAGCTATGGCAAACTACTGACCGTAAAATTGCCGAGTAAATCAGCCTGTGGTGTGGGGTTGAACTTGCAACAAGTACTTTCAACTAGTACTTTCAACTAGTACTTTTAACTAGTACTTTCAACTAGTAATTGCGACTACAACTTGCCACTAATACTTTCAACTTATACTTGCGAATAATATTTGCAACTAGTACTTTCAGCTAGTACTTGTAACTAGCAATTGCAAGTAGTACTTAAAACTATTACTTTCCACCAGTGCTTGCAACGAGTACTTTCAACTAATACTTTCAACTAGTACTTTAAATTAGTACTTTCAACTAGTACTTTAAATTAGTACTTTCAACTAGTACTTTCACCTAGTACTTGCAACTAATACTTTCAACTAGTACTTGCAACTAATACTTTCAACTAGTACTTTCAATTAGTACTTTAAATGTTTACTTTCAACTAGTACTTTCTACTAATACTTTCAACTAGTACTTTCAACTAGTACTTTCAACTAGTACTTGCAATTAGTACTACAAAGACCCAGGTACTCCTACACAAGGGAAGAATAACGGACAAGTCCTTGCAATTGGACATGAAGCAGTGATGTTGTGCCATAGGCTAGAGGTGCTATGCATTGCAATGGTCAGTCTTGTTCTCTCTTCTATAGAACAATCCCCAGGATAAAGCGGATAAATATTAATGGCCGTGACTTTGTCTCCTTGGTCCTTTCAGAGTGAGCATTGTTCCACTTACTTTCAACTAGTACCGTAAAGGTTCATTTACTCCCACTGAAGGAAAACATAAAGGACAATGGCATGCATCAGTTGATGTTGTCGAAAGCACAAAGGACCTGGACAGTTTAAACCGCACTATGAACCACCTTAATTATGATCAAGGTTGAAAAAGCCGGTTGAACGAGACGGAAACTTCTTTTATTTACATATCGGATTGGAACAGCAGAGTAATCATGGTAAAGACGTGTCCAGTATGCATGCACGTAGTTCTAGTGGTTATGGTAGGGCAGTGTCCAGCACTCCTGCATGCTGTTCTAGTGGTTATGGTAGCGCAGTGTCCAGCACTCCTGCATGCTGTTCTAGTGGTTATGGTAGCGCAGTGTCCAGCACTCCTGCACTGCTGTTCCTAGTGGTCATGGTAGCGCAGTGTCCAGCACTCCTGCATGATGTTCTAGTGGTCATTGTAGGACAGTGTCCAGCACTCCTGCATGATGTTCTAGTGGTCATGATAGGGCAGTGACCAGCACTCCTGCATGCCGTTATAGTGGTCAACTGCTTGGATCACGTTTCAATCGAGGATTTCTATTTTCATTGACCTAATCTCCCTGCTGAAACCAGAAGGTAAATTTAGCCTAAAATTGGTTTCAGGTACAGTACATGACATTAACTATATCAAACATGAAGTGCCCATTGGTCTAAACTTACGGGGCTGGCACCATATGCCCTATACATCTCAATATATATATATATATATATATATATATATATATATATATATATATATATATATATATATATATTGTCACACGTCGTTCTCATGATAAGGGCGTGTGATGGTCGTTGTCTAGGTAACGATGCTCCTGGTGTGTCAATCGAGCTATCTAACTGTCTCTTAATCCAACTCACCCCAGCAGTGCACCTTCACCAGTCATGAAACAAGATTGAGTTGGCGCACATAATCTTTAATCCAGAAAGAACACGGACAGACGGAACATGTTTATACATCCAGAAATAATGTAATCCATATAATATAAATATCCTCCTCACAATTTAACCAGCACACATCACTGTCTTCTCACGGCCTGCTGAATCTCAAATTCACAAGACATTTAGTCCAGCTACTATCCACGGCTGGATCTCCCACAATACGACCCACCCACTGGGTCGGAGCCTCTGCTCTCTATGTAACCCACTCTGGGTTTTAGGACTGCCATTCACAGCTCGGAGAATCACACAACACAGTTCTCCGTCGACTACCGGACTCCCGACTCGTTCGGTAGTCTAAAACTCAACTCCCCGAAGTCTCCTTGACTTCAACACACAAATACCCTATCTCTCGCCCCATCCACCCTAGGGGTTTTTATCTACCCTCACTATTTTATTTCTCAGGACTGGCTGTTTTCTCATAGCCAGGTCAGTCACTTTACTGTCTCCCACTTTCATCTCCATTCTTTCTCATGCCCGGTCACTCAACTCATTGTCAATGACCCAGGCGTATGTCATCACCCCCCTCTTAAAAGAAAACTTCGTTTTCAAATATTGGGAGACTAAAACTTACTAAACATGTGACCCAGACATATTGCCTGGGTAGCCCTAAGTATGGCTGCACCTTACTCTAGCTACCACACTACATAATACATCAAATGCTCATAGTACACTCCTATATTCCCCACACATAAATACAAACAACTTTCTCTCTTGTATCCCAATACATGAACTAAAACATGGCATAGTAATAAACATATCATCTAAAACATCATGTTTGTGTACCCGCAGGTCTCTTACTACTTCACGACCACACAATACTATTTGTGTACCGACCCTATATCAGGTGGTTCTGTTCTTGCATTAACCCTCCTCTGATTCCTGTCGATGCTGTGTCTACCTTTCATGTACCCATGACTCATGGTACCTCTACAATTACAACATCTGTTTGCTATCCCTAGCCCTGGGTCAGTAATGTCGCGAACACTCTTTTGACCTGACTCAACTTTCCTATCTGCATATTGCACCGTTACACTTGAGTCTCTGTTTAGTCTGAACTCTTTATTCAATCTTGGCCCATATACCTGGCACCTTGCTTTCTGCTGCATACGCCTTATGCCTATGTGCCCTGCACATGCACTATCCTGAGCTGTTCTAGTATATCGGTCTCTATGTGCTAAAGGTACTGCTCCTTGCCCACGTGCAGTTCCACTATCTGAAAACCTGCGAGTGAGAACATTGTTCTTCCTCTCGAAGCACCATCTACCTTTCTTTGACTGCCTATGTTCTACTCTCCTACACCCTTGGGAACATTTGTTCAGAGTAGTATCTTGTCTCTGGGAGTCACTAGCACTATATTTGGGATCCATTCTCATCTGCTCAGCTGTACTATCCTTGTCCTTAGTTCCCTGTGTCTACTTCAAGTGCCTCTTCTACCTCAGCTATACTCTCTAATTTAGGTTCTCTTGTGGTAACTACCTCATTACTGCTTACACTATATTTTTGGTCCCAATAAACTACTTCCTCTTCTGTACAATCTTTAACTCCTATAACATTTCCTATGATCAAATCAGCCACTGGTGAGTCCAAAACACACGCTGTCACTCTTCCAGTGATATATGGTGTTTTTACTGTTATTATGGCTAATGGGTAGAACTCTACTGTGCCGTTGAATGTTATGCATCTAATCTTTTTCCCTGTATAATCCGAGGGATCTATTAAACTTTTCCTCACTCCGATAGACGTACATCCGGAATCCCTAATTGTTAACGCTGGTCTATCATTGACGAATCCCTGATGCAGCTTCAGACTTCCTCCTTCATGCACTGCTGATCCTGCTTTCACTGTATGACCACATATTAGGACTGGCTGACTGTCTTTTTCAAAAAGAGGTTTGCACCCACTACAATCTTCATTGTTCAGCGTCTCAATTACTTGCGCTGCATTTGAGTGCTCTGTTTCTCTCATCCTACATTGATGGCTGACATGCCCCTTCTTTCCACATTTGAAACAGATGATCTCCTTCCTTGCGTTACTTGTTGGCTCACTGGCTGGCTGCACGTCACACTCCGCTGCTTTGTGTCTCCAGCTCCCACAATTCCAACATCCGGCATAATTTGGACGTCTCTGGAAATTCCCTCTTCTATATGGGTACCGTCCTACTCTACCAACATTGTTTCCTCGGAAACCATTATCTTGAAGTTCTTGCTGCTCACCTTTCTGTGCTGAATCCACACTTTTCGCCCTTGGTCTGATGACTGGATTCTGGTCCTGTTTAGTGTACGCTGCACAGACTATTTTCTCACTCATTAGTTTACCAATAGATACGTTAGGATGTGCAGTCATGTAGTTTTGCCCTAACTGTAGACATTGTGTCTATGTCCTTTGGCTTACGTTCCTCAAAGAAAGCCACTAAATTGGTATTACATGAAGCTAATACTTTGTCTCTTAACACTAAATCTACTAATTTGTTAAAATCTTTCCCTACTTCTGCGAGCTCCATCCATTTGTTAAATGTGTTCTTTACTGTGTTAACAAAGTCTGTGAAATCTTGATTTGTCTCTGGCACTAACTGTCTAAACTTTGTTCTATATCCATGTTCAGTTAGTTGGAACTTTGTCAGCAAACGTTGACGTAAGATAGTGTAGTTGTTTCTTTCTTCTACAGGTAAATTGAACATGGTGTCTAGTGCCTTACCCGTAAGAAACTCGCCAAGTCGCATCGCATACTCTTCTTCTGGGATGCCTAAAGTTTTCGCTGATGCTTGAAATCTGTCAAGATACGATTCAAGACAATCCCGGTCCGTAAATTATGGCAGTTTTAATCGTCTGTGACTGACTGCTGAAGGTCTTCTGCTTTTCCTCACTTTGACCTTTCGAAGATAGTTCTAATTTTCTGAGATGCAATTTCAGCTTCCATCTTAATCTTCTCTTTCTCGATTTACACCGCATTTGTGTGTTTTAACTTTTCAAGTTCCATTTGTGTCTCTCTCTCTCTTCCTGTAGACGCTTGTTTTCTATTTCAGCTAGTTTTACTTGTGTCTCTTTCTCTTCCTGTAGACGCTTGTTTTCCATTTCAGCTAGTTGTACTTGTGTCTCTTTCTCTTCCTGTAGACGCTTTGCCTCGCGTTCATTCTGCCTCTCCTCTCTTTCCGTCTGTTTTTGTTCTTTTGCTTCTGCATACTCCTGTAACTCTTTACCTTTCAGGCCTATTCGTTCACCTGCTTCAATATATTCCATTAAAGTAGGCATCTTGTACTTGTGGACACGTTGCTGTCTGTCAGCCAACTATAATGTGACGACTCTGCTGTTAGTCTTTGTGTCACTTCCCTAAGTACACCACAACTCCCTGTGTACGTAAATTCTTAGTGCTAAAATATCACTCTGTACTCACCCAGTCACTCTACAAGCACTAGGTAGTGAGGGAAAATATCCTCCCTCGCATATATCTATAACAAATAGTTGTATAACATTTCTGGAAATATTGTTAAACATACATATAAATACATATACAAACGAATGGAATGATAACAGTAAGTGTTTTCTATAAACGCTAGACTCACAAGCCAAGTACACGGAGACGGTGATCACAAAGAAATAAACTACAGTAACAACCACAAGCTTGTGTAGGGACACCCACAGTGCGCGTAATATATAAATATAAACTGACAAAGACCACTAGACAGCAGACATGACGAAAGATCACAATAATAACATATATCCGACCACAACCAATATCATATGTAACTATAACGAAAAGAAAGAAAGAGAAGAAAAAAAATTATAGCATCAATTTATACACAGATCTGACGTTAAACACAAACTGGCACGTTATATAATTCAGGACCGTCCCTGCAGAACCAAATAAACCGACCTTTCGATTTTCTTCCCAGAAATTATATATGGTGCACCTCAGAAAATAACTTTTCGCCCTGTCTCCCGGCCTTCGAGAAACAACACAAAAATCCCCTACTCTTGACAAACACTGGACCACATACAAATAATTGCGTAACACCCGACAACAATAAATATGACGATGGGAGCAAAAAAAAATAATGTGCAACTGGTTGGCCGACAAATATGTGCCTATTCATCCGTCGCCACAAGTTCGTTTTTTTTTTAAATAATTTTTCACAATATGCTGGGAATGTATATTGGTAAATGTTCCGAAATGTCTACGATATTCCCAATTTGTTGCGTGGTGACTTAATTTCGCGTTGTGATCACCAGTTCCACCTGTCGGAAACGTTGACGGTAAATAGTAATTATCCAAAGTGTTCTTTCGATTGTCGTACGAATTGAAGATGATGGTAATTATCCCAAAATGTTCTGGATTGCCGTTTAAAGACAAAGTTCAAATGAAAAATTGGCCGCAAATGCCCAGTGCTATAACCCTGTACCGTCAGTTCTTTTTGGCAACTGTATGCACCCTTGTGTGCGGTGATGACATGTCATCCTTCGTTGTAACAATGATTGCTCATGACAGAGTAATGATAACGATAGTAGAACAGTTCAACAAAGACGAAACATAAAATCTGGCTTTCTTTCAAAACACCTTGTTTATCCAGATCTCCTGTGGAAAATTTTTAGTAAATGTCCACTGTCCCTGACATTGACCTTCGCAGTCAACCTCAGTCAGTACCTCCCTCTGTACATCAGTACATCTTTATCACAATCAGTGGAAAAATCCTCCGTAAAGAAACAGTTTCCACACAACCTTGACAGCCCCACTCCGGCTCCTCTTTTTCACTTCTGCCCCCGCACGGCTGTGGTAGGGTTAACGTAACTCTCCCCCGTACCTGGAAGCTGGTGTCTCCACCCGTCCTATTAACTGCGTCAACAAATCTTGACCAGTCAACTTGCGACAACACAGTGCGTTCCCTCGCCACACACACCTGTCAATATCTTGAATTATCAATCCTGTCTTTATCACCGACAGCGATACTGTCAAACTATGCTGACCCGCTATTGTCGCAAACAACGTTTTGTCCCCGCGACATTTACCTGTGCTGTCCGCTAGCACTTCTGTCTCTTGACCTATAAACACATGCGCCTGGCCTCTCAACCCGACATTCCGTGCTGTTTGTGACTAGTGACTACCCCCCGTCACTGTAATCGACTCTCCCGGTTGATTTGTGCTGCGTTAATTCTCCTGGCGCCCCGCCTCGTCTGTTTACGTGTGCTGACCGCCGTTGATTTACCTGTCGTGAACTTTACTTGAACTGTCTGCTAGCTTGAGTTTTTACTCCCATCTGTCTGTGTGAATTATCTGGCGCACACGCAAAGAGTTCACATTACCCTCTTGAAGCCACACAATCCAAATTGTCAAGGGTTTGCTAGCTTGATGGAACGAAGTCACCAGATAACAACTCCTCTCTCAGCGAAGAGTTCACAAATAACCAGAATGACAACAATGTCTATATTGTTCTTGATCGGACGAGCTCTCAGATAACTTAATATTGCACGGTGTTCCTTAACCGAATGTAGCTGTCAGTACTGTGAGAAACTCTTTACCAAGCGACGAGCTCCCAGATGTCACACGTCGTTCTCATGATAAGGGCGTGTGATGGTCGTTGTCTAGGTAACGATGCTCCTGGTGTGTCAATCGAGCTATCTAACTGTCTCTTAATCCAACTCACCCCAGCAGTGCACCTTCACCAGTCATGAAACAAGATTGAGTTGGCGCACATAATCTTTAATCCAGAAAGAACACGGACAGACGGAACATGTTTATACATCCAGAAATAATGTAATCCATATAATATAAATATCCTCCTCACAATTTAACCAGCACACATCACTGTCTTCTCACGGCCTGCTGAATCTCAAATTCACAAGACATTTAGTCCAGCTACTATCCACGGCTGGATCTCCCACAATACGACCCACCAACTGGGTCGGAGCCTCTGCTCCACTCTGGGGTTTAGGACTGCATTCACAGCTCGGAGAATCACACAACACCGTTCTCCGTCGACTACCGACTCGTTCGGTATCTAAAACTCAACTCCCCGAAGTCCCTTGACTTCAACACACAAATACCCTATCTCTCGCCCCATCCACCCTAGGGGTTTTTCTCTACCCTCACTATTTTATTTCTCAGGACTGGCTGTTTTCTCATAGCCAGGTCAGTCACTTTACTGTCTCCCACTTTCATCTCCATTCTTTCTCATGCCCGGTCACTCAACTCATTGTCAATGACCCAGGCTTATGTCACACATATATATATATATATATATATATATATATATATATATATATATAATATATATATATATATATATATATATATATATATTGGTGCTCGCTCGCTTTGAACTCAAGCGTAGTCAATATACACTATTTATCATAGTGATGGACTGAGTTTTGCGTGTGGATTAGCTTTCCCTATTAATAGTATCCCTAGCCATCAAGCGAACCCACTCCGACTTCAGAGGTACTTGTGATTTACGTCTCAAAATCAAGAACGACAGGTCAATAGTTTAGTCCAGCTGTCCAGTGTAAGGGTTTAACCGCTAACCTCGACATCAGCACACCGGATGTTTAAGAACACGCGTTCTTATCCACTAGACCATGCTGATCTGCATCTCAATATATGAAAGGGGGACTTTGATTTTTGTTTTGTTTACTAAAACTCCACCAGCAAGGAATAGTGTCATATACCCAATACATCTCAATATATGATAAGGGGACGTTTAATTTTTTTTATTGAAGCTCTCACAGCAAGGAATATTTGTACAACACACCTGAGTCTGCAGTAAATGCTCATCTTTCATTGCTCCGTAAGAAGAATACCCGGCTACAGGCACCGTTTGATCTACAGTGGGGGAGATTCCGTCTGTAATTGTCCAAATATTAGGTTTACGGTTAAGAGAAACGAGAGAGAAGTTTTAAGGAATCACTGTAGGCTCAGTTTGGCATTGGGTGTTTTTGCGTTTGTTGATTGTTTAGGATTAATGGCATGTTTGTTGATTGGTTGGGATTAATGACAAGTGTATTGATTGTTTAGGATTAATTACATGTTTGTTGATTGTTAAAGATTAATAGCATATTTGGTGTTCTGTAAATTCGATTCGGTGTGTTATTACGGTTATCATTTTCATCATATTTTATAGAAAATGTAAACACACACACACACACACACACACACACACACACTTAGGCATATACACACCTGTAGAGATAGAAGGAAAGCAAGAACAATGAATAGAAACAGAAGAGAGGGTAGATTCAAGAAAAAATATAGACAGAAAGATAGAAGGGAGAGAGAGAGGGGGAAAGAGAGAGAGAAAGAGAGAAATACTACCATTCGATATCCCATAATACTAAGGTAAGAGTACAAAGACAAACAGAAAGAGAGGGGGAGAGAGAGAAGGTGTGTGTGTGTGTGTGTGTGTGTGTGTGTGTGTGTGTGTGTGTGTGTGTGTGTGTGTAAGAGAGAGAGAAAAAAGAGGGCGAAAAAAGAGAGAAGGCTATAAACATCTATGATCTAACCCGAAAAATAAAAAATTATGAAAGAGTGTTAAGAAAGTTATAAGGAATGGCAGAGATCCAAACGAGAGAGTAGAAAAAAATAGGGCGAATAAAGAGAGTAAAGAGACCAGAAAGAGAAGTATGCTAACGGTCGTAACGCTGTTAATGATTGAAGTTTGCTAAAGAAGAGAGAGAGAGAGAGAGAGAGAGAGAGAGAGAGAGAGAGAGAGAGAAGAGAAGAGAAGAGAAGAGAAGATAAGAGAAGAGAAGAGAAGAGAAGTGCAGAGCAGAGCAGAGCAGAGCAGAGAAGCGAAGCGAAGCGAAGAGAAGAGAAGAGAAGAGAAGAGAAGAGAAGAGAAGAGAAGAATTGGGCGATGCGATACTTAGAGTCACAACTAGGTATTAATAGAACAGTGCAAAGAAAGACACAAAGAAAATAACGTCGAGAAATTAACACACACTCATACAAAATCAATACTTTGAATGAAAGACACAATCATATACATCTATCAAGAAATAAACAAATAGAAAGAAAGAAAGAAAGAAAGAAAGAAAGAAAGAAAGAAAGAAAGAAAGAAAGACGGATGGGTGGACGGACGGATGGATGGACAGAAAGTTATATACACATCAAAATAGGCGGATAACCTTATATAAATCAAATAAGCGCACGGACAAAAGTACAACCATATAGACATAAAAACATCTGCAGGGTGTTTGTAAAGTCTTTGTATGTAGCTGTTTGTTGAAGAGTATGATTTCCGTCTTACAAACGGAAAACATACTCTCTAACAAACAGCTGTTCTACATAAAAAGTGTACTAAGACTTCACAAACGGAAAACATACTCTGTAATAAACAGCTGTTCTACTTACAAAGTGTAGTGAGACTTTACAAAAGGAAAACATACTCTCTAACAAACATCTGTTCTACATACAAAGTGTCGTGAGACTTTACAAACGGAAAACATACTCTCTAACAAACATCTGTTCTACATACAAAGTGTCGTGAGACTTTACAAACGGAAAACATACTCTCTAACAAACAGCTGTACTACATACAAAGTGTAGTGAGACTTTACAAACACCCTGTACAACGGAAACTAAATATTTTCTCCCCGTTTCCAAATGTGGAAGTTGTTTATTTACTACCGGCCAACATTTCTAAAACCTTCTGTGTTTAGCTTGTCCAAGTGACCTAGACTTAACGCAGCCCCTCAACTTATCAGCTTCATGACTACAATACATGTCTTAAAGGGTTGGACACAGATGACACGAGCTGACACCATTTACAGTTTACAACCATTCAGAGATGCCGAGCTTTGACAAATCGACAATCAAAAGTCAAGGAACAGATAAAAGACACATGACTAAGCCCACATACCGTGGGGGAAAGACAAGCCGTCAGACCGCGAGGGAAGACAAAGCTTTCATTGAGTCATCTGTTTTATTCATATCCTTATCTACTTTCTTCGAGTAAAAGGTAAAGACAGAGGCGTAGCAACTACTGTCTAGAGTAGGGGTGGAGAACATTTTATTTTTATCTCCCAAGGGTCATTTGGATATTGATACAAGGGAGATTCAAATAAAAACCGTAAATGTGTGATAGACATTACAATAATCATGTCATTAGCTTGTAACCTGTCAATATTGTTGTTGATGATATCAAGAGGGTTCAGCACGTGACATGACGGGGAAGATGAACGCCGTGGCATTATAGGGACAGTTAAAAATAGCCAACCCACTTCTGACATGCACTAAAGAGGAGCAGCGTTCTTTTATCCGTTGGCCATTACTTTCTAAAGGGACAGTCAACATTGAAGTCCATCTGACCGGTTTAGAGCACGATCCTTCTACCTCGCCATCAGTGTTAATGCAAAAACAATTGTTTATCTTTGCTTACGACAAATATGCCCTATCACATGCCATTGTTTTTCCATTGAAAGCAGATAAGGATCCCCGTTCACATACCCCTCTTGCACATTCGGGATATCATGCAAAGCCCATGTTATCAGATTTCTTCTAAACAACTTGTTGTTATTTCATGTGATATGTTCACGTCGGTCACCTTGCCTTCAAAAACAAACCCAAAAGCAACTCGTGATCATGATAAAACTCTAGGGTCATGCGGATACAAACAATACTCGGCGCCATGTTATCATGAAAACAATCTAGGGTACGCGTGATCATAAAAACAACCTAGAGATATGTGTTCATAAAAATTAAACCGAGACATATGGTATTGACAAACACTCAGGACTTTGTGGTCATGACAACGACCTGTAGCTTTACGTTCATGGAAACATTCTGAAGCCATATATTCACGAAAACCATCCGGGACCATGAGGTTATGACAAACAGTCTGGGGAATGTGAATATGGCAAAACCTCGGAGCCATGTGAATATGACAGAAACTCGAAGCCATGTGAATATGACACAAACATGGAGCCATGCGAATATGACAAAAATTCGGAGCCATGCGAATATGACAAAACCTCGGAGCGCCCAAGTGTTCAAGAAAACAACCCAGGGCATATGGTTATGACAACAAACACTCGCAGTCATTGGGTCATGAAAACAACCCGGCTCCATAAAGTCGTGAAGAAACCCCGACGACATATGGCCACGGTAAAACAGCGTAGAGTTAGAGCCAACAGGGAAATGCAGTAGCCACTACGTGGGCACATATCCTGTCTGCGCTGCATGATACAGAAGAACCGACAAAGAAGAGGGGAATAGATAAAGGAAGTTATCTTAACCACCATAGACAAGGATGACAGGAAAGTGAGCAGAGGCTAATTCTCAATGACCATCGTCCAGCGGGCGTCATAAGGATCTGTCAGTTCAAATCGCTGTTTGACCTCATTCATGGAATGCACTGTTGAACACAGAAAAGGCGGGTACCTAATCACCAGGAGGGAGTCAAGGAAAGGTCAATGTAGGGGTACACTACACACGCGCACACATCTCAGCGCTCGACATCTGCAACCCATACGATGATGAAAGATCGGCGAGTTCATATTTCTGCATTTAGGCTTCTTTACTCTTGTAGTGTGGTGAATGGAGTGTGAGAGCAGCCGACAGATTGTTGTTGGCTAGGGTCCTGCACTCTGCTGCGATAGGCAGATGATCTCATCAGTTGAGACAATGGTCATGGTCATCGACTAGTACAGTCACTGCCCAGAAGGAAAGCAACGGCAAACTACTTTCTGCAAAACTAGTCAATACACCGTAACAACAATGAAAGAAAATATTTGTGTTTTCCGAAAGGTTGTTATGGGAGCTAGCTTCTCCAAAGGACATACTACTAAATGAACGAATGAACTCATGTAATACCTGTCATATTAGGCCAGGCACACTCCGTCCTTGAGGTCACGAAGACACTCCACCTCTATGTAGATTTAAACACCCGCTGGCAAGCGCGCTAGCCAGTTGGGCTAAGGCGACTCCCAAGAGACTATGTTGCTGGGGTCTTTTTTCCTTGACAACACACCACTCAATTAGTCATCTTGGCATCATCTTGCAAACTGCCTTATCTTCGTTAAAATTAACCTAGTACTCGGCTACTAGTATGGCCGGTCCAAGTTTTGTATTTACCTATTATGTTGCATGAACTTTATAGAAAGTGAATACAAAACTTGGACCGGCAATATTTTGAAACACTGCACAGTCATTAAAAACACACCCTGTATTACCAGCTCCGTGGCGAAGATCTAACAGGAGACAGTTCGTAATTCCCGCATTCCTCGTTCCTAAACACAGCTGTGACCGATTTGGCTGCAGGTCACCTTGTGTTGTTATTTTATGAAATGGTATGGGTGCCGGTCGGTCAGAAACAATGGTAAACTACAGAACGTAAACAATGCTGGGATTGACTGCTATGTCCTGTAAAGGATATGTAACTAACTAATTAACCCATCGTATTAGGCCGGGTAGATCCCCGTCCATGAGGCCGCGAAGACACGCCGCCTCGAGGTAGGTTTAAACCCCCACAAAAAAGGCGGGCAAATAAACTCACATGTCACAATGCTCCCACGGTTCCTGCTAGCTTACAGCGCCAATAGTTAAATAACAGCAAATTCACACACGCTAATTAAATCACATTGCTCTGGTTCACTTAATACGACAGCATTATTTCACAGTATGGTAGCCATTTATTTCAGGTAGCGAACGCACGAACGGCTCCTTCATTTAGTTTTCAAATGTTTCAATCTTCAACTCAATGGCAGTTTCCCGTACTGATCTACTCTTCATACAGATGTGCATTATGTGTTGCTGAGTCGTTTAGGCGCCGTGGGGAAACTCGGCGGCTCCAGAGATGCCTTCTTTACTGCCGTTTGGTATATTGTGTTTTACGATTTTACTAATAAATATGTCTTCAGTATGTTAGCTTGTTAGTCGCGGTTCCAACTTCCCGGCAAAGGGTCGCCCCATTATGCCCCGTTTTTGTGCCAGTGAATATCACACACAATGCTTCTCACTTCCCCAGTGTGAAAAGTGGAACAGACAAGAGTCGCGACAAACCAACAGCCCGCACAGGTATACTATGCATAATGCCGATGCCAGAATGCCTACATTCAAGTTGCCAAGAAAAATACAGTTCGTTGTCGATGGAAGCGACAGTCACTAGAACACCAGCAGCCACACATTACTGCATAAGGCAACCCAGTTAGTTCAACTACCGGTTGGCCGCTATCTTTCTGAACATGCAGTTCAAGCTACAAACAACCGCGGACAGATGTAATAGCACTCCACCCGAAATTCACTACTCACAGTGTCGCTCCACGCACTCAACTCAGTAGCAGGGCGACGAAACCATGCACTACCAGTTCAACAAGAGGAAACTGCGTAAGCTAACCGTAGCCACAATCATAAACACTCCAGAGGCCATAACATGCTCCTTCATGCTGGGGACCCGTAGTCTTCAGTATGTTTTACTTCAGAATGTATACCAGAAAGTATCCTGACAAGGCGAGCAGCCTGAAAACGTACATAGAATGCCGATTTGTTACAGAACGGTACATGTGTGGCTATCACCATACATCTAATAGGTCACAAGGCGTGGACAAGGGTCCTCTACTTTACTAATAAAATAAACTTGACACATCTAGTATATCTTCGTCTTTTTTCACCTTAAACAGGATTTGACCTATATCTCTCCTATTTGGCCAGCGGAGACATTTATAACCCACTTCTTTTCAACAACTGGTCACAGTCATTGGTTATGATAAACAGTATCGCAATTCTAACAACCATTTTGTCCTACTTGTGGAGTGTTGTACCGTCCCTCGTAGAACTCCTTATTGCCCTCTCGGAAACTCCTCGGGGCGGCTGTTTATGAATTCGGGTTGTGACACTTTTATTTGTTAGACATGGTGTTCGGCGGTAAATGTTATGGAACTCTACCACAGTTGTGTTTTCGATCGCTTACTTTTGAAATTGAGCGTAGTCGACACACGTGAGTGAGTGCACTGGATTTATTTTGCGTGGGGGTTAGCTTTCCCCTGTATCCTCGTACGGCACTTGAGTTAACCCATCTTCACAAAAATTGTTACACGACAATTTTCAGAATGTTCTACGAATTGTACGGTAGGAAACGGTGACGATAACAGCAGCTGGTCACGACTCTTATTATGTGTCGACCTAAAATATGTGAAGTCCTTACTCTATTCAAGCTAACGGTGCTATCTGCAGCGTACACAATTCCGAGACATGCCGAGTCTGGAGTTAGAAATCAGCTGCAGGCTATTTGGAAGCAAATGGCTCTGCGTTGATTTAGATGGGATGAGCGTTGGCAGTTCAGAATAAGCAATGAACATAAAATTACATATTACATCACAAACAGCCGTATATAATGTGTTGTGCCAGGCACCACAAGTGATCATCTTCTTCATTACTGCCTGTTGTCTGTGTTATTGTTACGTGTATCCTGTGATAGTCTTCGGTGTCATACAAACTTGAGAAACAGACGTAGTGGTTGGGGATTTATTGCAAAGGCTAATAGACGAGTCTTGAAAAAGGACAGTCTGGCATATGAGACTACGAGCTCCAGCATGAGAATGGAGGTGGAAGCTGTAATAGTGGCATACCGTTGGCTAGAGGAGACTACTGCAACACATTTTGCAAAAGGCTACCTTCGCTGTGGCGACTCTTGTTCTAATCTCTTCAAGGCATCTCCCATTAGAGGTTATGATTGCTCCGAGATCATTGTAACGATTCACTTGTTTAAGAATATTCTCATTTACCTATATATATACTATATATATATATATATATATATATATATATATATATATATATATATATATATATATATATATATATATATATATATATATATATATAATTGGCACCTTTCCGTCTTGACAGACGATAGTTTGGTACATTGTGCTTCAAAAAGGCTTAATAACTACGAACCATGGCGGTGGCGAGTGTGGCTGGTAAGGCCAATTCTTGCTGCAAATGTTTGCCCACAGTAGATGCATGTGAAAACATGGTCATTTCCACCATTGTGCACCATCTTACGTCTCTCACGCTCTGTGTGTGCTTTATCTGCAATCATTTTCTCTTTTGTCTTTATTCCATTTCTGATGTTTGCCCTCCATGCAACATGTTCAGCGGCGACTTGCTCCCACTGTGCATTATAAATGCCTGTATCAATCATGTCCCGCTTACACACATCTTTGTATCGTAGTAGAGGCCGACCCTCTGTAATTCACCAAAAAAGATGTCCTTTGGTATTCTACCATTGCATTGTTAATCTATTCTACACCCTCTCTATGTTATTCATCCCTGTCTCTACTTCTCTTCTCCGTGTGGTTTATGTCCTTCTCTTTTTGTTTTTCTGGGTGGATTCCCGACAAACTGTTTTTCTAGTTATACCATTGCCATGTTTTCTCAGAGTTTGATCTATCCAGCGCCGGCCTGTTTTTTCATTTCTAGATTCACTGACTGACTGACTGGCACCTTGCCGTCTTGACAGACGATAGTTTGTAAAATGGAGATATAACTCTTCATAACACAAAGCCTCGGCTGAATTTAGAGACCATGTGTTGCCCATGCAGCATGATTCCTCTCTTGGCCTGCCTAGTTTACTCCTAGTAAAGGTAACACCAATACGTCTGGAACAAGACAAGCTGCAGAAGATGCCGGATCAGCAAAGCAATACTCTTAACTGTCCGCCTATCGGAGCTTCAATCCTAGACCAGTTGCCGATCAAGCTTTAGTGCATGTTCCGCCCTGCCATGACATTTAGTCTTTAGGTTGCATTTCCTCTTGACTCACTAGTCTTTGTTTATTCTTTTCGTGATCTCCACGTTCTTTTAGCATTTTTATTTTGCACCGGCAACAATTAATGAATCTTTGAAGTGCTATGAGTAATCATGTTAGTCGTTATCTGTGCTTCTGATCCATACAAACTACACTGCATTGCTACATTTGTATCCTCTATATTCAAACTTAAAACCTGGCGAGAAAGAAGGATACATTTCTATTAACACCAGTTTTATGCACTTTGAAAGGTTCTTTTCTCTCCGATTTCTCTTTAACACCTACCTGTAATTGATATCAAGTCAGATAACAACATAGTTGTATCTACCTGCGCTAGAAGCAATCTCCGTATCTTTAACTCCTTAAGTTATAATACGCGACTTTCAAACTTTAGAAAACAGCACGCCTTCATACGATCCCTGCTTATCCTGATGTGTTTAACTTGTCTTTCAACTGTCCTCTAACTACTTTGTTTCATATACTTCTCCCCACTTTGATGTAGCATAATCGTTTTCTTTTTACCTCTTTCCTAATAAGATATTGCAGTCTGTATAGAAATTATGTCTTTAAAATTATCACATGGATTTTTGTGTGCCTGTTTGCATGTGTGTAATTGTTATTGTGAGTGTGCGTTCGCGTGTGTTTGCTTCTCTTTATAGTTAATGTACCTGTTTACAAAGTTAATCTAAAAGGTAAAAATAAATATCTTACGCACATGTCCTACAGAATACCTGGATGTGCCTTCAGAGAAGGTATTCTCCTATTAACTGTTCTTCTAAAACGACTTAACGGGATCACACAACCAGTCGACTTTAAACAGAGAGGTCGTTTATTGCCGGCAGCCCTGTTCAAATACAGATCATCGTTGCAAGTTGTTTACTCCTGGGTTCTGGGATAGCAACAACGTTAAATTACCAGTTGTACGCGTGTTTTTGTTTCGACAGGTAGGGTATGGTGGAACTATCGGGAAATTAGAAAAATAAACGAGAAGTAGAATGGGTAAACGGTTTCCGAACGCGATCACAAGTGATAGAATGGAAGTTGCGGCTAAAGCTTTCGTCAGCACACAAACAACGAACATAGACGGATACAACTACTTGAAAAACTCAGCATTGATATATGTATTCCGGGCGTTTGTAATCTTACTGTACTTTGTATGTAGAACAAATTTGAAAAATAAAGTACATTAGTTAGTTAGTTAGTTTAGTTAGTTAGTTATTTAGTTAATTACTTAGTTACTTAGTTAGTTAGTTAGTCTTTCCTCTTGAGCCTAAGTCGGCGCATAGGGCAGAAGTCATGGCTCTCCATGTCCGGCGGTTCGCTGCTACCTGTTGTAGATCCTGGATGTTCACTTGACCGTTGAATGAGCCTTCTCTGATGATGGTTCTACGCAGTACATGACGTCATCAAAAAATTGTACTTCACAGTCCATCGTGAAATAATATGCAGCGAATGGCTGTCGTCTGCTGTAGTAATTCTTTGCACTCCAAACAGAATGGTGTTATCAACAAAAGAAAGAATGTTTTTTTATTTTGGTTGAACAAGTGTTTTGAAATCGCGGTCGATAACACGGAAATAACTACAGATACGTTACAGATGGTATTTGGCAACAGAGACTGGTACAGTCATGTCTTGAAGACCGAGGTGGACATTTCCAGCACCTGTTATAGTGAATACTTTATTGGTACTTTCTAGCTTCCCCAAAACAGCGTTAGACCATAGCAGTAACTATTGTAACTAATTTAATGAATCTTTAGCACATTTTTATTACGTCATGTACTTCATTTTTAACATGTGTTCTACATACAAAGTGTAGTGAGTCTTTACAAACTCCCTATATATAAATGTATATGCCTCTTCCTATCCTTTCTTCAAATTTCCCGAATTTCTCTCGCTCCCCCTCCCCCCCCCCCCCGCCCCTGATAACCCCTCAATCCAATCCCCCCCCCTCCCCCCCCCCCTCCACACTCCATCCCTCTTCTCCCTACATTCTTTCAAATTTTCCCTCCGCAGTACATTATTAACAAGTGTATGAAGTTTCAGTAAAAAAAAAATGGGGGAAAAATTTTCCTCCCATTTAAGCTAAGGGACATAAATACCCAAACTGTGTAAGAACAGACACTGCCGCAGCCGTGAAAACAATACCATGCTGATGTTATTGTTGAAACCATCATATGAACAATGATATCCCCATTTGTTTGTTTACTGGGCGTAGCAAAAACATACTTGTTGATATTGTTTTCCTTTTCGTTCAGATTAAATGACATGTCTAAACATGCATACACTGCATGACGCAAGCTGCACACAAGCTTCTTATAAATAGAAATAGCGCTTATTATTATTACGGCTATTATGCTTATTGAGTACTGGCAATGTTTCAGGATGTATATCTGTACAGCGCCAAGCCAATCAATGGTGGGCAGGATCCTGGCAATGGTAAATACATTCCCAGACATTGATTCACATGTATAGAAGTAGAGATTAGATTAAACTAAACCGAGTTTCAAACCTGCCACTTCCAAATGATTGCGCCTCGCTCAAGGACCACGTGTACTTTGCCACGCGACCGCTTGAAACCCCAGCTTTATCCCTATAACTTTCAAATAGCATATTGTGTGGTATGTCCTCTAATCTCAACTTCCTTTCTCTACGTCTATAAGTGCAAAACCACACCGTTGAATTTATTTTTCATGCTATTTTATTGGCGGGAATAGTTATTCCGACCACTGATAATTTATGGCTATGACATTTCATGTATTAACAAAGCAATTCTTCACCATCTTTCTCTTCTTCCCCTTTTATCAACCAAAGAAGCATAGCTCCCCCCACCCCCCAACCCACAAACTCAAGCCAAGACTTCCAAGTGGTGCGACCTCCTGCAGCCATTCCCCATTGGCTGAGTCTGCACAGCTCGGTGGGGTATAGGTGCATGTTAAAGCTGACATGATGGGGGACCTTTGGGGTCGTGTGCATAGTGCAAAATGGCAGACAGATCATCGCTGCCTGGTGATAAGGGTGCTGCAAGGTATGACCAGAGAATCGAGCCGCCACTTAGGACACCAAGGAAAGGCCAGACCGACACATACTCAGACTGCTACTGGTACCATTAGTACTGGGACTCTTCACTGGCTGTTGAAGATGGGGTACGGAACATGTTTGGGAATGTTACGAGTGCTCTGATGTAGGTTCTTGATTAAACTCAACTCTCTCTCTCTCTCTCTCTCTCTCTCTCTCTCTCTCTCTCTCTCTCTCTCTCTCTCTCTCTCTCTCTCTCTCTCTCTCTCTGATTTTGTTTTTGCCCTCCCCAAAAAATCCAAACCTTACCGAGGAATTGAACCCTGGTCTCCCACAGGAGAATCCGAAATTCTTATCCATTCAGCCAGCCGCTCCTCGATTATATCATATCCTCTTTATCATATATGTACCGTCGCGTTTTTAATATTAGTTTTTATAAGACTTTATTTCTTTTATATAATACACAGAGATTTCAAATACTCATGATTCCTAAATCGTTGAAATGGTGCGCGACTAGTAGTGCATGGTTCCATAGCCCTGCTACTGAGTTCAGTGTGTGGAGCGACACTGTGAGCTGTGATTTCATGTGGAGTGCTTTTACATCTGTCCGCGGATGTGTGTGACGTGAACTGAGTGTTCGGGAAAAATGGAGGCCGCTGAACTAACCAGGTTTGCCTTATGCAGTAATGCGTGGCTGCTGGTTTTCTAGTGACTGTCGATTCCATCGACGACGAACTGTATTTTTCGTGGCGGACTTTTGTGTTAGCATACTGTCAACGGCATTATGCATAGTATACCAGTGCGGGCTGTTGGTTTGTAGAGACTCCTGTCTGCTCCATTTTTCACATGGGGCAGTGAAGAGCATTTTGTGTGATTTTCACTGGCACAGGAATGGAGTATGATGGGACAACCCTTTGTAGTGGAGTTGGAACAGCGACTAATTAACCAACTAACTAAATCGTTGAAATAACACGAGGGGAAAATCATCATGTACGATCGAGGATCTAATTCTTCTTCTTCTTCTTCTTTTCGTTCATCCGGAGTGTTTTTTTTTCAGATGTGATTGCGGTGTGTCTGTTATGCGCCCTTGGGCCGAAACCCGTAGGCCAACACATCCGGCTACAGCGTGCTTTTTTGACCAGGTAGCATTCCTGGGTGACTCTCACTTTTGTGGTGCCATCTATAACTCAGCTGGCCAAGGTTGAACTGTCGAAGACAACGGTCATCCCTCAAAGGAAGGCAGGGACAGTCCATAGCATTTTCCGCCATCCAAGGTTGCTTCCATAGTTGCAGGGCCGACACATAGCGCCCTGGATCTGGGCTCACCGAGGGAATCGTCAGCCCTGCTCATGGCTGCTTTAAATCCTCACTTCAATATATTGGTCATTTCGTTTCCCCCGGGCCATTCCCGCACAAACCAGACAAGTTTGCAGACGGTATCCACTCAGCGAGTTTTCGGACATGTGCTTGTCGTTGCGCCCGTCAGAGCTGTTCCAGGCACGACAGACATTCGGAAAACTACCTAGTCAGAGCTGTTCCGAACAAGAGCGGCATTCGGAAACTAGGTAGTCAGAGCTGTTCCTAGCACGAGAGACATTCGGACGAGACATTTCACTCGGACGTAATTGAGTAGTGTCAATTTTTAGTTTGCCACCCGTAGGACGACACTTCCGGCTTCCGGCGGGCATTTTTAATGAGGTTAGCCTTCCTCTGGTTTCGAGGCACGTTAGACTGTTGTGATGTCGCCAACATCTCAGCTGGGCAAGATAGTACGATCAACGACATCGCGGTCGGCCCTCAAGGGAAGGCAGGGGCAGACCATGGGCATTCCCTCGCTATCCAAGGAGGCTTCCATAATTGCAGAGCCGGCACATATTGCTCTGAGACTGGGCTCCCGAGGAGTTGCCACGTCCTGCTCATGACTGCTTTAGTTCCTCACTTCCCTGTGTTGGGAAACTCGCTTGCCAATGGTCGCTCAAGCACACACCAGGAGCGGTCAGACTGCGAGCGACATCCACTCGGTAAGCTTTTGCTTTTGACTTCGGACCACGCAATAGGTTCGTTCGCCGTGCGTTCCATTTCGCGTCATTGAGACGTTATTCCACTTTTGTCTACACTCTCTATGAGATACAGACAGTTTTCGTAACCAATTCCTTCGACTGGGGCACTTTTTTGACTTTTTGTACTCGCTCACAAGGTAGGCTACATGTGCTGCCGGCTCAGCACCTTACCTTCGTGCAGCAGTGAACGAGAAACGGCCTGGCCCTCTCATCCGGGGATCTCTCATATCCCCCAGCTGAGAGCCTTCGAACTTGTATCAGACCTGAGCATGTAGCTTGCTCAGTATCACGCCTCTATTTTTCGAAAGGTGGGTATCGCCAAGGCTCTCAGATCCGAGGGTTTATGGCTTAGAGGCGTCCAGCCACAGCCCTCGACAGGGAGCCTTAAGTGTTTTGTCCAGACCAAGAACTTCTGCCTTCGTGCACCTGATTTGAATTTTTGACTGCTATCCTCACCTCAGTCTAACCCGCAGAGCAGCAGGTTGTGTCTCTCTTAGTCTGGCCCCTATCCCATAAGCTGTCCGATATGTAGTTTTTATCCATCGGCAAGCACATGGGGTCAGAGGGACACACAAGCTCCCCCACCGCGGCAATGTGGAGACACATTGGGGGAGGGATCGAATTCATTGCACCGGGTTGTGTCCCGTATTTTGTCACGGAAAAACTTGATAGTTTCGATCGATGACAAAAAGACCCGACATTCGTCTACAAAAACTGGCAATCCTTTGATGAGTAGGGGACTGTGGAACAAAATACGTCGCGTCAAATGTCTACACAGTCGGCATTTTGTTAACAAGTAGTTGCTCGAGACGGGACAATAGCGCCATCCGTCTGCAAGGCGGTAGTCAGCCTTTGAAGTCGTAGACGGAATGTCTGGACAGACGTCGGATGGATTCTGTGATGTGGGGGAAAATCCCCTGGTTCACCGGCAGACGGGACTTTTGTTGTACGAGACAAAGGATTCCCAGATGTAAGCAAACTAGACAGCGGGGTGATTCCAGTCAGTCTAAAACAGGGGAGAAAACCAGATTCTGGACTGATTAGCGTCTAGACTTTTTGGTGACGTCACTCAAGCCCGAATTAAAACCAGTTGAGGTAAACAAGTTTGAGTTAGTCGACCAAAAGTTATGAAGTGCTAAGGATCGGCGCAGTATTCCTGGTTGTGTTATAGAAAGAGACTATAGTGTCAAGTGTTGATGTTTATCGGCGGACATAGATCCAGTCTGTGATTGCATAGTCTCAATCTTCAACCGGAATAACCATATGGTATTCTATTAAACATATCTAACTTAGATTAGGAATAGAGTACAGTACTGTGCGGTAATAGAATGTATTATAGGTGCGATGATAGAATGTTCTATAAGTGCGGTGATAGAAAGTATTATAGGAGCGTCGGCACTAGTAGCCTATTGTGCAGCTTTAACTAGCTTGTGTGATATATCATTTAACTCAGGGAGTTAAGGACAGTGTAGTGGGATAATAATTAGAGAGATTGAGGATGGTTGGGAGGGATGAAGGGAATGTGAAATGGTAGGATCTTCCAGTAGGGCATCTGCTGGGTTTCTACCCGTTTCCTTTAGTCTTTCCTTGTGTTCCCATGTCTCAGACCAATGTGATGAGCTATTTGGCCGTATAACAGAGTTCGGTTCTCTGTTATAGATCTGAGTGCTGCTATCGGCCTACACTCACCTAATTAGGGTCAGAATTGAGTTGCTCTCACTAGGGGATTCTCTATTCAACAGGTTCCACTTGATGGTGCTACGATATACTACCAAGAAGTTAGTATCAAAGTTGAAGAAAGTGATGGCTCACGGATTGAAGACAGAGGTTACTGAGAGGCTTGTACACTGGGCACATAACCTAGTTGGTCTGCAGAAACCTGGCTTCTGCTGAGCAGGACTTGATGAACATATGTGTGATTTTTTCTTGAGTGATATGCTACATCACGAAGATTCAGAACACTATAAATAACACATATACCAATATACATAACTACCTGGAACATTAATAGGTTGTTTTTAATATGGGGAAAATCGTATAACCAGTGACTTATGAACAGTTAGATTTTCCCATGTGACATTTAAGTTATTGGAAAGATTCTCTGATCAACGAACATTATTGAACAGAGTAAATTCATAGTGTGTGTTAGAGTGAAGACCAAGATTGGACATTGTCGATCATTGATGACCAGCGTCCTGATTGTTCGAGATTTGTCGGAGAAAGTCGTCACGTGGCCAGAGAAACATCTTCTGGGTGAAGTTTTCTGTCCGGAATACATTGTGCTGTTGTGTGCTCAGCACAGTGATGCAACTGACTTGACTCTTGATTCACTGGTCTAATTCTACATACACCTTAGAATATTCGACACACATTCTACACATTACACACACACACACTTCTCACACACATACTCTTTGCTTTAATAAATTATTTTTTGTATTTATTTGTTAAAGCTAGAGTTGTTGAGTATGTTGTGTTGGGGAAGAATGAGAGGGGGCATGATCCAGGGGTGAGTGAGAGTAAGAAAGAGGTGTCTACAGACTGAAGGAGTTTTGTGGATGGATTCTGGTGGTTTCTCTAGGACAATAATATTGGGTTAATTAAAATGTGGGTGTTGATTCCCCTCACTCCAGGGACGACACTAAAGTAATAAAGGATTACTACGACATATGTCTCGGTCTCTTTCTGCAGGGTGACCCACCGAAAGCGTCGCAGAAAGCAGCCGTAGCTCCAGCGATGACCTCCGGGAGTCTCCGAGAAAACTGCACTTGTAAACCTGACGACGTAGGAATCAAACCCACACTCTGCGGAACGCGAGGCAGGCGGGGAAAACCACTTAGCGTGACCACGCTTTTTTAAACAAACTATTTTCGAACCGGGTATAGCAAACTGAACAAGCATACGTGGCTTCCCACGGCCATGGGTGCTAGGAAATGTGTGAGGGCACGAAGCACTGGGTGCACGAGGCCATCCTAACCGAGGAAGCTTGAGAACAGGCACAGCTCTCAGTTGTGAGACAAGCACGGGGACAATGCAAATCACGAGGAGGACAATGCAACGACATGGTTCAAATATACAGCAGGAGAAAGAAACCTGGAGTCACGACCGGGGTGGGACCATCCCCCAGAGATTGTCAGCAAGATAAAGAGCATAAACATACAGGGAATGGGGAGGGGGAGGGAGACTGCTTTTCACGATCGGAAGGCTACTGTCATGTTTGTTCGGGACGGAGATGTTAACACTGCACACGTTTCTCTGAGTGACTCGTCACCAGCTCGCGCGGGCAATGTGATCAAACTGATAGAAAAACATTACACGTGACCAGGGGTCACCAAACTATGGCCCGCGGGCCGAATCCGGCCCGCGACGTCGTTTCATCCGGCCCGCCGTCGGTACTCGAACTTGCTTGATATAACTATGAAACACGAGACGTTGTGATACAATTTAAATGTAAATATTATGTTTAGAATAATAGTAGATCTTCACACGTGCGGATATCTCCTGGCTATACTAGGTTGTTTATTTAGGTGGCCCTATTTATAAATTTTGCGAACCTTATTATGAGATATATTCTATTACCAAATGAATCCGCCTGCCGCGACTCTACAAGAGTATGGAGTAGCATATCCCTTGATACCCTGGTAAAAAATGTATAGGATGCTGGGATGTTGTGTTGGCGTGCCTATAACAGCCCAGTAAAGCCATGTTCCCGCCTCTTTGGCCTTGGGAACAACTTAGGCCGAAGAGATGCTGATGTCTAATTTTCAGCAGAGGGTTTGAACTTAAACCCCTGAGCCACTACCAAGTAGATGGGCGAACATGCCCCAGGCACGGCCGAGCGTAGCCACTGTTTTTCCAGACCGCAGTTGAGAGGGTAGACAGGCCCTGTGAAGATCCAAAAGATCCAAGAGGTTCTTGATTGTGGATTGACGATTATCTGCTGTGGGGTGAGTTTTGAACGAACCTTCATAGTTTAAATAGGAATATAGGAATATAATAGCTATGTCTGTGCCTGAGAACAATAATGGAGGGATATATGCCTTGGAAGAGAGGAAGAGGAAGGCCAAAGAGAAGATGAGTGCAGGATGTGGCGGATGATCTCCAGATGGATGTATCTGAAGCGGGAAATCTTGCTTATGATCGAGAGGTTTTCCGGAAGGTTGTTATGGGAGCGAGATTCTGCAAAGGACATGCTACTGAATGAATGACCTTTGTTCCATCTTGTTGTCTGATAATTGCTGGTGTTGTGTATCAGACTACAGTTACAGTGTTGGATGATTACCCATGCTGTGATGGAAGATCACTGGTACTGTGTTGGATGACTACCCAAGCTGTGATGGAATATCAATTGTACTGTGAAGGATGATCATGTGTATGTTTATTCATGGGGATGCCTATTTTGTCATTGCATCTAATCATGAATTTTATTTATTAGGGCATTGGCATTATTAATCAGATGTTGTTGTATCTTTACAATTACATTATTCTGATTCCCTGTACACTGACCTGAATTTCTTCTGATATCTCTAAATCGTTGTTTTTTCTTGTTAGCCGTAGAGATAGAATGAGATTCTCTTTGTCTTCTTATTCCTCTCTTCTTCTACGGCCCATGAACTGTCGGCGTTGTGCTATTATCGCTATCATCTCTGTGCGGTTACACAAAGGTACCTATAAACTGTATATGTACCTTTGATGAGCTGCAGCTTCACCAGTGACCCCTAGTCCTCAGCTTTTCTTGTGTTTCAATAGGATTTTAATTATGTTTCTAATGTAATGTCTTTTTCATTTTCAGATCCCGTGTACTTCACCCTTAATTATGGCTAGTAGGAAAAGAAAAGTGGACGCCGAGTGAGGAGTAAAGTACTTCTTTGTGGAAACAAAGGACCAGAAAACCAGCTGCGTAATATGCAGCGAAAGTGTTGCCGTTTTGAAAGAGTACAATCTTCGGGGTCACTACGAAACAAAACATCCATCAACATATTAAAAATTTTCTGGAAAATTACGCTCTGGGAAATATGAGACCATTAAACGTGGTTTTGAAACGCAAAGAAATCTCTTCACGAGAAAATTTGCTGAAAATGAATCTGTCACTCGTACAAGTTACAAAACAGTGCATAAGATGGCAGAACGAGGAAAACCGTTTACTGATGGCAACGTCATTAAAGAGTGTGTGTGATCGAAGCAGCAAATGACTTGTGTCCTGAGAAAGCCGATTTGTTTGGAACTATCAGCCTTTCGGCAAGTTCAGTTGTGCGGAGAACAGAAGAACTTGGAGAGAACATAGTGCTACAGATACGCGAGAAAGCTAGGAACTTGTTGTAGTATTCTCTGGCACTGGATGAGTCTATTGATCTCTCGAGTACGTCACAACTTCTCGTGTTCATTTGTGGTGTCAATTTGGACTTTCAGATAACGGAAGAGTTGGCGTCCGTTTGCAGCATGCATGGAACAACAGCTGGGAAAGTCATTTTCGTGGAAGTGCAAACAATTTTCCAAGACTATAACCTTCGGTGGAATCAGCTTCGAGGTGTTACAGTTGATGAGGGAAAAAACATGACTGGAGTGAGGAAGGGTCTGTTGGGGCAGATCAGGACTCATTTGGAAGATTTGCAAATTCCGGGCGCTCTGTTCATACACTGCATCGTACATCAGCAAGTACTCTGTGGGAAAGATTTAGATATTTCTTGTGTACTGAAACCAGTAGTTTCTGCTGAGAACTTTATTCACCGTCAGTTCTAGGCTTTTCTTGAAGAAATTGATTCTGAATTCTGTGACTTGCCTTATCACATATCAGTCAAGTGGCTCAGCTGCGGTAAAGTCCTGCTTCGTTTTTACAAGCTCCGATACGTAATAGATGTTTTCCTCACTGAAATAGATAAAGCTGATTCACAGCTGTCAGATCCTACCTGGCTGTCAAAGTTGTCAATTTTGGTCGATATGAATGAACTGAACTTGAAACTTCAGGGAAAGTATTACCTCGTCTGTGATCTCTACAGAACCATCAAATGATTTCGAAGAAAGCTGTCATTGTTGGAAGCATAACTGGAAGGAGAAAACCTTTCTCATTTTCACTGTTTCAAAGAGTTTGGAGAGATTTTCAGATCTTGACAGATTTGAGAGTGACATCCTTCTGTTCCAGAATCCGTTTGATTGTAACCTTAATGGTGTGCCAGTTGAATTACAGTTGGAGCTCATTGAGAAGGAAGTACCGCTGCTTACCTGATGTTGAGTTTCCGAAACTTAAGAAATTTGCCGCTGGTATGACATCATTGTTTGGAACAACATATGTCTGTGAGCTAACATTTTCAAAAAGGAAGTCTGTGAAGTCACCACATCGAATGAGATTGACTGATGAACATTTGAAAGCAATTCTCTTGATTGGATGCAGCAATTCCAAACCAAACATTGATGGTATTTTGAAAGCCACACGTCAGTTTCACAAAACTCACTATCCTCTTTTGCTGCTTAGTTTGTGAGATTCGGATATGTGCACAATATGTCTGATGTAACTATCTTTTTGCTAACGTCGCCTTCTTTGATAACTTTGTTTAGTAAATAAATATAAATATGTTGGTTGTCTTTGTTTGTTTGTTTGTTTGTTTGTTTGTTTGTGTGCATTACACACCCTTTCCATGATTAACTTAGTTTTTCGTCTTTTTTCCCAGAGCTTTCGTTGTAGCTTAAAATTATTGTTAAAGTTAGTTGTATATCCTTTACAGGACGTTTTCAGTCAACACCAGCATTATTTGCTGTTGTTGATATCTTGGCAAGTTTACTGTTCAGTAGTTTACCATTGCTTTTCGAACGACCGGCACCCATAACATAGCGTAAAAACCAGCGCAACGTTGTCTGCTGCCAAATCGCTCGCAGCTGTATTTCGAACGTGGGTATACGGGATTACGAACCGCGTCCGTAAGATCTTCGCCACGGAGAGCGGCGCAAGTATTGTACAGAATGAGTATCCGGCCCGCGCTCGTCATTTTGTCAGTTATCGGCCGCGCTCGCATTCGTAGCCGAAGTGAAAAAGTTTGGTGACCCCTGTTCTAAGGCATTGATCATTTCTACTGTGATGTTATCTGTACCCGGGGTCTTGCCAGTTTTCATATGGTTAAGAGCATTCTGAACTTCCATCTTCAAAATTGATGGTCATTCATTATTATTCTGATGATCATATTGTTCTTCTCTTGTATCATCATAAAGGTCTTTCACATAATCTGACCACGCATGTAAAATCTGATCGTTTTCTATTATGATTTTGCCATCTTTGGTTTTTAGGCAAACCGTTGATGTGTGTGTTCTTTTGTTAGTGATGTCATTAATTCTTTTGTGCATTAATATGGTATTCCGGGTGTTGTGTTGGTGTTCAATTTCCTTGCAATTTTCCTCAAGTCATGTTTCTTTTGCCTCTTTGCATAGCTTCCTAATTTTCCTATGAACCTCTTCATATGTTTCCTTGTTATTTTTGTTATTTCTTCTTACTTCCATGAGTTTTAAGATGTCTTCCGTCATCCATTTCTTGCGTCCTATTATCTTTATTTTTGGGATGGATTTTTCTGCAGCTTGGTTGACTGATTTCTTTAACATTTCCCATTGGTCACTGACGTCTTGAAATAATATTTCCATATCGGACAATGCATCGAATCTGTTTTTTACCTCTACGTTGAATTTATCTTTTATTTCCTCACTCTTCTGTGCTTGTAGATCAAATTTTGTGTTTCTTGACTTTCTTTAATTTTATATGTAAATTGCTTAAGATTAATCTATGGTCGCTGTAGCAGTTTGCGCTTGGTATAGTTTTTGCGACTTTTAAGACATTTCGAAATCTTCTGTTGATGAGGATGTAATCAATCTGATTTCTAATCTTATGATCAGGACTCCTCCATGTCCATAATCTCATTGGGTGCTGTTGAAACCAGGTGTTTCCAATAATAAAATTTTGCTCTTTTGCCCACTTTACTAGTCTGCAACCTCTTTCATTCTGTTCCCCTAGTCCATACTTGTCCACTATGCATCCGTCCTGTTGATTTCCAACTTTGGCATTCATGTCACCCATTATGATAGTTACTTCAGAATTCTTGCATTTCTTGAAGGCTTTCTCTAAATCACTATAAAATTCACCGATGCTGTCATCACTACTGTCTGCTGTTGGATGCATAAACTTGTATGACGTTGACATCAAAAGGTCTTCCACTCAACTTCACCAGTAACACTCTGTCTGATACAGTCCAATATCCTTTGATCGATTTTTCTCTCTCTGTATCCATTATAATTGCTACTCCTCGCTGTTGTTTCTCTCCATCAGAATAGATTATTCTATATTCCTCAGATGTCATAATGCCCATTCCTGTCCATCTGGTCTCACGTACACCTAACAGGTTAATATTTAATCTTCTCATTTCATTCTTAATGTTATCAAATTTCCCATCCCCACTCATAGTTCTTACATTCCAAGTTCCTACTTTCAATGTTGATATTCTTTTGCACTCAGTCTCCTGATGACGGTCTGGAGTCACCTGGTGCACATGACTACCCCTACCGGGCGAGGCTGCTCCTATGGAGCACCCATTTACGCCGTTTCTCTGATTATCGATAAGACTTCAGTACATGATATTCTTGGCATCTGTAAAGAAGGTAGTTTGCCATTGCTTTCCTTCCTAGCAGTGACCATACTGGTCGATGACCGTAGCCAATGTCTCCCAAAAAAGAGATCATCTGCCTTCCGTCGTGAAGCTGGAGACCATAACCTACAACTATCTGTCGGCTGCTCTTCAACTTCATCCACCACCTGCACCCATGGCTTCACGTAACCCTGATCGGGAGGCTAAACGGGTACTCCACCTTGCCCAAGGGTGTCCCATAGGCTAGCGGAGGGAAGGAGGCACCCATCAAGGCATTACTATCATGTTATTATGATATTTTAAATATTCTCTAAGCAAACGTAATTGCACCAGCATTTGGGAGAGAGAGAGAGAGAGAGAGAGAGAGAGAGAGAGAGAGAGAGAGAGAGAGAGAGAGAGAGAGAGAGAGAGAGAGAGAGAGCTATTTGCTCAAATTGAATGAAATTTACAAACATAAATGACATTTCCTCTAAACGTATTTATCAACGTAAACCCCATAGACTTCCAAGGTCTTTCGCCGTTTTTTTTTTCCGCGTTTCCATCCTGTTTCAGGATATTGCGGTCAACACCAGCATCTTTCAGCTGTATGTTGATTCCTAGGCTAGATTACGCTCATCAGCACGCCACGACTTTCTGAGCGACCGGCTCAATACTCTCATAAGTCACTTTTGCGATTCGAACCACTGCTAATTCTCGTCGCGTCACGTGACGAGAGTATTCGGGGTTAGCGGAGAAAGCTGCTAACTCCTCGGCCACGGAGCCCTTTCGCCGTTAATTAAGTACTTTAAGTTGTGAGTGGCCTTAAGAGGCCAGTAAAAAAATGTTGTTTCCCCACAGAGGAGAATTCCTACAGACTGAATATTATACTATCATTAAAAGTACAGTTTTAAGAATTTAACATAAACGTAGAATTGAAAAAGTTGATTATAAAATGTAAGTAAAAAAAAAAGATTAAACAAATTTTGTATAAATAATTTAACAGCTTTCTTCTCTCGATTGCAAAAAGTGACTGCAGTATTAACTGCTTTATTACTCCTATAAAAGTAAAAGATTTTGATATTAGTTAGAAGTATTGTAGCTAGGTATACCATTTACTTTTTCAAGTTCAAGTAACCTCCCTTGTAACAATATTAGATGATTATGTCCCCCTACCAAGCGCAGACTGCTACTGCAACCATAGATTAATCTTAGGCAATTTACATATAAACTTAAAGAAAGTCAAATATACAAATAGAAACGCAAAATGTGTTCTACAGGCACTGAAGAGTGAGGAGATAAAAGTAAATTCAACGTAGAGGTAAAGAATAGATTCGATGCATTGTCCGATATGGCAATGCAATATTATTTCAAGACGTCAGTGACCAATTGAAAATATAAAAGAAATCAGTCCAGAAGCTGCACTCTGATGTAACTATCTTTTTTCTAACGTCGCCTTCTTTGATAACTTTGTTTAGTAAATAAATATAAATATGTTGGTTGTCTTTGTTTGTTTGTTTGTTTGTTTGTTTGTGTGCATTGCACGCCCTTTAAATGATTAACTTAGTTTTTCGTCTTTTTTCCCAGAGCTTTCGTTCTAGTTTGCAATTATTGTTAAAGTTAGTTGTATATCCTTTACAGGACGTTTTCAGTCAACACCAGCATTGTTTGCTGTTGTTTATGTCTTGGCAAGTTTACGTTCAGTAGTTTACCATTGCTTTCCGAACGACTGGCACCCATAACATAGCGTAAAACCCAGCGCAACGTTCTCTGCTGCCAAATCGCTCGCAGCTGTATTTCGAACGTGGGTATACGGGATTACGAACCGCGTCCGTAAGATCTTCGCCACGGAGACGGGCGCAAGTATTGTACAGAATGAGTATCAGGCCCGCGCGCGTCATTTTGTCAGTTATCCGGCCCGCGCTCGTCATTTTGTCAGTTATCCGGCCCGCAGTGAAAAATGTTTGGTGGCCCCTGCACTAAACTAACACATGACTTTCTCTCGAACACACGTGGAACAATGCGAGGACTTGCAATCATCTCCAGCAAAAAGCTTAGGAATCAAAGTGCAGGTTGTTTTGTTTGTTTTTACATGTGATGAGGATTGTACGGAAGAGACCATATTAACGGTGCATTTAGTCTGTGTTTGCCGTTTAATTAGAGTTAGCTTAAATATTTCGGCCATGTTAAAAGACTCTTATAGAAACCACACTGGAGGGCAAGGCTGTGGGGAAGCTAGCAAGAGGTAGACAACGATACAAGTGGGAAGATAACATCAAGAGATGGACAAACATCAATGCGACAAAATCTACAGTTAGGGCGAGAGACAGGCAGCGTTCGAGATCTATTGCAGCCAACTTTCATTGTGGAGACGGCATCTGATTGATGATTGATTAAGAGTTAGTGGGCAGGCAAACGATCTATGACAGCAATTAATAATATCGTAAGTTTATTTCTGTACAAATCACAGCTGTTAATTCAAATTGGAAAATTATCCTCGTTGGTAATGCTACTTTGCCTGTCTGGCGGAACGTCGACATACGATCGAGTCCTTAGCAAACCTACAGTCACACGTAGAGCTGTCTAGTTCGAATGTTAGTTACTATAACCAAACATTTGGTTTCCGTTACTGGTTGTGTACTTTTCACCGAAAAGTCTGCATTGTCCCAGAAAATGCATATGATATTATTGATGGGTCAAAGAAATTAAAAGCGACAAAGCAATGGTACTGGTCACTCAACTTCGTAATGCAGTGACGCAATACATCGTGAAATCCTGTTGCTTTACACCATTAAATCAATATCTGTCCCGAGATTATTTCAACACCATATACTACCAAATTCAATCTTGGAAATTATTCAAATCACTCTTACGCAAAATCAAAAATTGCTAGTTGAGGTGCTTGAGAAGAGCTGCTAACTTAACTATCCAAGATCGATTACGAAATTATGCTATGGAGAAAGCGGGGCTTCTGTAAGGACCGCACATGTTGAAAGACGGAACATCAAACGGATTGGCCATCTCGTTAGAATGCGACACCATCAACTATCAGTGTGGCGCTACCCCAACAAAGATCAGATATGAGAGCTAGAGGTCTCCCGATAAGAAAATGGATATACGACCTGAAAGACATTCTACAAGCACACGGAATGACACTATCCAGTGCCACCCATTGGGAGCTGGAATGCCAATTATTCCTCCCCACTTGACAGCAAATGTTGAAGATGATGATCATTATCATGATGAATTCAACCTTTTAAAACAATGGCATATTTTTTTTAACCATGTATAAAATCACATTTATAACAATTTATAAATTCACTTATGTAATCTATAATCAGTTTCTATAAGCACATCAGTGTTATAATACCTTCATTTATACTAGCACGCCAATAACGAACAAAAATCGCAATTAATTCCCCTACCTTTCCCATATTCTCTTTGAGGGAAATTCCTCTACATTTTCCATATTCTTTTTAGGGGAATTTTCCACAAAAATATGGCAACAGTACTAATTCAATTGATCGCCCCTATTTATCTTAAAGCATTGAGTAGACAGCCAGAGCAGGGCAGATCTACGCTACATTCTCTTTGAGGTGCAGGCAAGCACGTAGATGAACACACCTTGGGGAACCCAGCCTAGAAGCAGCATGCTTCAATTAACTCAGGAAATTGAGCACAACGGGAAGCCTCTAAACGCATCAAAGAAGAAAGCTTCAGAATCTTTTAAAATATGTTGTGCACTAAATAAGTTAATAAGGACAAGCAACAGGTCGTTTTATTTCAGCACTTACATTCTGTTTAATATTTGTTATACATTTTGATTAGAACTCACAGAAAATGGCATGACTTTTATTTTTCCGGATAGTTCGGCTGTCGGGTCATCTTAACCTGGTAAAATGGACGCTGGCTAATTTTCTGTAGCTTGTTCAAATCTGAAAAGGAAAGGTGAAGGCAATGGGAAGTCGATCACAAACGTTTAAGTTGGACTAACATATTGACTTCTCGTCCTTGACTTTGGACGTCAATAACAA
This sequence comes from Cepaea nemoralis, assembly GCA_014155875.1. Lineage (NCBI taxonomy): Eukaryota > Metazoa > Mollusca > Gastropoda > Stylommatophora > Helicidae > Cepaea > Cepaea nemoralis. Next base: position 31,468 of record JACEFZ010016782.1, on the reverse strand, counting down.
GTATCCCAAAAGTCGGAGTGAGAATCGCTTGATGGCGAAGGACACTGATAATTGGCAAAGCTAATCCACACGCAAAAATTAGTTCAGCGCACTAGAAGGAATAACGCGTGTATGGACTACGTTTGAGCTCAAAGCAAGCCGACGACAATAAAACACTTATTTATACCGTGATTTAGTATATATATGAAGAAACACACTAGATAATACAGCTGCCAATTTCTCTGTTATTCATTGTTTGAAAACAGAAAGAGTTCGCGTTCATTTAGAAATTAACGTCGGAATAACACATGCTCCTCGTTTCAACGATGTTTGTGACTATGTGTTTTAATTGTTTCAGCTTAAGTGTTATTCATTGAATCACGTTATATTATATATAACTCTATAGTATGCACCCGACAAAATGCAGCGAAATATTCCAGGCAATAAATTGTGTAACATATTGGTTGTGACTTCTGTATTTATATTCACTATAGGAATACTATCTTTGGATATATGAAGGCATACAAGTCTATTAATTTCCCTATGGTAGTATCCTCCGGGAATTACTTACAACTATACTTACAGAATGCCGGCTTCGTGGCTTAGAGGTTATGACTTTTCTCCGTAATCTCGTATACTCTCGTCAGGTAACGTGATGACGGTTCAAATCAGCAGTGGTTCGAAACGCATCGGTAACTTACGGGGTATGTGAGCCGGCCGCTCAGAAAGCAATGGCAAACTACTGAGCGTAATCTTGCCAAGAGATCAACATACAGCTGAAAAATGCTGGTGTTGACAGCTAAGTCCTGTAAAAAGGATATGCTAACAAAACAAAACAAAAATACTTACAGAAGTTTAAAAAAGTCGCTTAAAAGTCGACAGGGTCGACTTCATTACACCGGGTTTTATCCCATATGGCTCGGTCTCTTTCCGCAGCACGGAAAGCGTCGCACAAAGCACGAACTCCGTAGCTTTTAGCGACGACCCACAGGAGTCTCCGAAACATTTAACTCGTAAACCGAAGGACGCGGCCCGGAATCGAACCCACAACCTTCGGAGCACGAGTCAAACGGCTTGACCACTTCGCCACAGACAGAAGTTGCGGTTGGGTAGTAGCTAGTCACTTGCCTGCCGAGTGCCGTGTTAATGGGTTCGAATTTACATCGGAGTTAATTTTTGTCCACCCAGCCTTAAAGTGGTGTCCGAAAATGTCTTGGGGAGTGAAGGTTACCGGGGATATATTGACTACATTATCCCTCGAGTGCCAATTGGACATTGAATGTATGCGTATAGTGTGTTTCCGGCATTTGCAAGGGAAGCAAAGAATAAAAACACTGCATCCTATTAGGCATGTCGTAAGAAAGACTACGGAAGGATTGTGCTTAGGGCTGCCCCGTCGCGAAGAAAAATGCAGCCACAAAATCCAACCAAACAAGTCACATAAACGAAAAAAAGTAATTACACCGCTAACCAAGGAGAAACGCAGCTCTTTTAGAGGAGGTGTGACGCGTTGCGAAGAAAGCTACAAGTCCAAGGTGTTGATTCAATGTCTTCCACCTGTGAAAATCTCCAGGATTGACGCCTGGGGTATTAAAACTATGTATGGATTAAGAAAGACAACACAGGTGTAGAAGAAGTGAAATATAAATTAGCATTTTGGGATTATACGAAACTTGGTTGACGGAACAAGCACACAACATCTGAGCAGAGGTAAAAAGGTGCTGTTCTCAGGTCATAAAAAGGAAACTTCCACTCACAGGAAAGGAGTTATCATAGAGGCAAAAGAAGCATTGTTAGAGTTGAAAGTAGTAAGTTCTAGAATAATTAAGAAAAAAAGAAACATGTTTCAATACATGAAACAGAAAATAAACATGAATGAGATCCAATGCCACGCACTAATAAATAATAATGCTGAATCAGTTAAGGGAGAATTTTACATTGACAAACAACTGAGGGATAAACAGGCAGGCTTCCGAGCAAACCAATCACGCACTGACCATAAAGTCACATTGCGCTTAATAATAGAGCAACGTATTGAACTACATTCGCCACTTTGTATTGGGTTTGTAGGTTATTAAAAGGTCTTAAATCGCCTATGACGTGGGGACGTAAATTACAAGTACTTATGAAGACGGGTGGTTTCGCCTGATGGCGAGGGACACAGTTAATAGGGAAAGCTAATCCAAGCGCAAAATTCAGTCCAGCACTACTAGAAGTTAGTGTGTATGGACTACGCTTGAGTTCAAAGCGAGCTAGCGAGCGCAAAAAAAAGGCCTTAACAGCGTGGAGATGGAATCCCTTTAGAGGCTGATGTGACATTATGGGTTCCCACAGAAATTCATTAATATAATTAGGGCAACATACGAAGATATGAGGTGTTGAATTTTTCATAAAGGAAGACCGACAGATACATTAAAATCAAAACAGGAGTACAACAGGGATGAATTGTGTAACCATTAGAATTGGGAATAAACAGTATAGCCTGGTTTTACGTTTACCCCAGCTGTATCTCTATCAAAGGCCACGCTCTTTTACTTTAACGGCAATTATTTCAATACAAATAACACAGCCTCGTTTTAATTATACATAATTTGTCTCTCTACTTATATTATATCCTTGTTTTGTTTTCACGTCTTTGACACTGATGTAACATTTTACATAACAGATTTAGAGCCAAACAAAAAGTAGGTATGGAACAAACAAAAATGGTTGGTGCAAAGTGGGAAGTAGAGGTGTGTCACAGTTATGACTTAAAAGTTGTTAATATGGTAGCCGACATGTTATATTAATATCATATTAAAGGAGGTTGCAAAGGAAAAACTACTGTAGTAATGTTTTAACCATAGTTTGATTTGGTAAAGTAGCTACAGTAAGTTTGAATAAGACAATTACTCATCCCCTGGCATTTAATCAGTTAAATGCTATTTGTCTCTTAACGAATATTTCCGCATTTTTAAAGGTTTTTTTAGTTATTTCTCTTCGTATTTGACAACCCGGTTTATTTTTAACCCAGTCATGTCTTGCCAAGCGGTCGCTTTAGCATAGTTGATAGGAAGCTGCGCTAATAATACCTGAAAAGCGGTCGAATGAGGTTTTGACATCCGCGTTCGTCATCTCGCTAAGTGAGTAAATTTTTTGTTGTTGTTGTTGTTGTTTTTTTTTTGTTGCATGTCCTTTACAGGACATCGCTGTGAACAGCTGTCTGTTGATTTCTTGGCAAGATTACGCTCAGTAGTTTGCCATTGCTTTCTGAGCGGCCGGCTCAGTATCCCGCAAGTCATCAGCGGGGGTCGAACCGCTCCCAGTTCTCTCCCGCTACGAGACTGCGTGATAAACGGGATTACGGAGAAAGTGTTGTAACCCCTCAGCCAGAGAGACCGGCAGTGAGTAAATACTGACCACTTATTCTCCTGTGCCATTAGCCTACACATATGTGATCGCCCTATCAATCACATCACCGAATCATAGCGACAAATCGCTTCGAGACAAGTTAAATTAATTAATTTTGTCTCTTCCATTGTCCTTTGTTTTACTTTAACGCTAAATGTCCCTCTTCAAACTAAGCGCATTCTTTTACTTTCACGCTAGCTACTTCACCACTAATATTAACCTCTCAACAACACTCCGTCACCGCTTAACTTGACTCTTCCTCTTCTGTTTTTCTTGCTCTTTATGCCCGTATCACCCATATCCACCTCAGCCTCCTGCCAAGCTGGAATACAGGAAAGAGGAACCCGAAATTCCAATCCGGAATATTCGAAAATAACCGATCCGTATACCCACGTGCCACGAGCCGCATGATCTTTCACGTGCACCAAACGACATCTTCCGGAGTATTCCGGCAACGTGCAGAGCATGCGCAATTGATAGGCATAGATAAATAGCGCAACCACCAGGTATTCTACCGCCATCGGTCACCTGCTCTCTCATCGTTTTTGTTATTCTTACAATGTCATATTGTTTTCGTATTGACTCATTATTTAATAGTCAGTCGATACGGTAGCCACTCTGCCGGCATTGTTAACATAACTAGTCTTATCCAGGACATTTAAAAGAGGCTCAAAAGCAACATTGTTGACTTAACTCTCTTATTCTAGATCTTTAAAAGGGGCTCAATAGCGACACCGTTAACTTAACCACTCTTATTCAAGACATTTACAAGGACTCAAATGCGATATTGTTAACTTAAATCTCCTATTCAAGATTGTTAAAAGAGGTGCAAAAGCGACATTGTTAGCATAGTTATCTTATTTTAAAAAGTGTTAAAATGGACCCAAAAGCCATAATTATTTACTTAACTCTCTTATTCAAGACTTTAAAAGGGGCCTAAAAGCGACATTGTTAACTTCTTATTCTGGGTCTTTAAAAGGGGCTCAGAAGCAACATTGTTAACTTAACTCTCTTATTTAAGACATTTAATGGAAGCTCAAAAGCGATAATCTTAACTTACCTCTTTTATTCAAGACATTTAAATGGAGCTCAGCGGATCAACTAAATTGCATGGGCTTTATCCCATATGCCGCTGCGTGGCGAAGGGTTTTTAACGCAGTTCGTAATCCCGCATACCCGCGTTCGAAACACATCTGCGTGCGATTTGGCAGCAGACAGCCTAGCGTTGGTTTATTCTGAAAATTATATGGGTGCCGGTCGTTCAAAAAGCAATGCAAACTTCTGAACGTAAGCTTGCCAATAAATTACGAACAGACAAAAAAGCTGGGGTTGACTGCGACGTCCTATATTGCCCGGTCTTTTCTGCAAGCCGACCTACCGAAAGCGTCGCACTTAGCACGGGCTCCAAATCCCCAGCGACAACCCCCTGTGGTCTCCAAGAAAATTGTATTCGTGAACTAAATCGTGAAGTCCGGAATCGAACCCACAACCTTCGGAGCGCATGGCAACCACTTCGACCCAGCCACCCCATATTTTCAAGCCAGATATATATGAAGAACCTTCTTCCTAGACAGCTGTTAATCTATAACTCATGTTACCTTACGTAGTACTGACCGCATCTCCCGTCGAGTACTGAATGGCCTATAAATATATACGTCAAGCACCATAGAGATATCAGTCCATTACCCTATATAGACAACAATTACCTTCGGTTTAATAGGACTGTGAGGGTAAAACCGTGGGCAGCTGCTTTTTGCAGCTGACTCAGTCACATGACTATGATTCTGAGCCGGATTTGGACCGTAAATATAACGTCTCCTAGAAAGTGAACCGGGTATGGGTAATGGTGAAATCGAAATCCGACCATATATTCACAGCTCCTTAAAGCGTGCAAAAGGTTTCCTTCACTTGTTTCTGTTGACCTAGACATTTATTTGGGAGATAAAGGGTTAAAGAAGAAGGAAAATGTACAGCCCGTAGACCTCCTGTGCGTGTCGTAAAAGGCGATGTAAGAGTGTTGGTCTAGAATTGAGTATCTTACACTGTAGAACAGAAATAACCAGCTAGAATTAAATTGTTCGTGACAGATCGGCACTCCGTTCGGTTATGACTTGGTCAATTCCACACTTGGTCAGTATCACAGCTTCCCAACTGGCTGTCTGTCCTTACATCAATCCACCCATCTGACTGTCGTTCTGTCTGTCTGTTTATACGTCCGTCTGTATATCTTGTCTCTCTGTCATTTTGTCCATCCACCCTTCTGTCTGACTATCTGTCTGTCTCTCTATATGCGTCTGTCCTTCCATCCATCCACTCGTCTGGATGTCTGTCTCGCCCTACCGACTAATCTCTCCCCCACCACCCCACAGTCACTCTTCTACAAGCTGTAATCAATTCCCTCCCGTGTGTTATTCCTACCTCCTAATCCTGCCTCTCCCTCGGCTCTCATTCGAACCTGCATCTCGGCGGGGTTCACGTATCATATATCAATAGTCCCGCAGAAAATGAATGTCCCAAAAGGCGGGAAGTTTACGTTGAGGCGCTCCCATGACATGCTTAGTTTATCTTGCAGACGAATAGCCACGGCGGTTGTTCGCTGGAAGTGCCAGGCTTGATTACACAAGGTCATATCTTAAGATACTAGTACCTGGTGATTTATTTGCTAAATCTCAGAGACAGAGCTGGGAGCACGTCACGGGATAGATTTTCATTGCCAGAAAATATTCCAGAAATGTTGTAAACTTTGGATTGTAAATCACCATTTTGTTGTTATCCACGCTGGGGCAACTGAGCTTCCGGACTTCGGCCCATTGTTTATGTTGTAAGACGCGCAGGTTCGTGAGCTTGCGAGCTTTGATTCATTACCATGTTGTGAAACATGCACGCATTCCTCGGCTATTCTGCTGCTCCATATATCAAGATTGTTCCGTATATCAAGATTGTTGCATACACGAAGACTGTTCCACATATCAAAATTGTTACATATATCAACATTGTTCCAAATAGCAGTATTGTTCCATGTATCAACATTGTTCCATTTATAAACATTGTTTCATATACACACATTGTTTCATATATCAACCTTGTTCCAAATATCAACATTGTTCCATATGTCAACATTGTTCCATATATCAACATTGTTCCATATATCAACTTTGTTCCATATATCAACTTTGTTCCAAATATCAACATCAACAGAAAAGATGGTCATTTGCACCCCTTGTCGAGTAATTTGAGGCACTTTTGTCTTGATCAGGCAAACATTGACTTATCCCGGTAGTTCTAATATGGAGTCTGTTGTCCTCTTCGTCGTGCTCGTGCTTCTTCTTTCTCTTCTTCCTCTGCATACCCTTTTCTTCTTCTTGCTTTTCTTCCTCTTCTTTTCCTTTCACATTTTTCTTCTTCTTCTACTCCTCCATCTCTTCTTCTTCTTCTTCTTCTTCTTCTTCTTCTTCTTCTTCTTCTTCTTCTTCTTCTTCTTCTTCTTCTTCTTCTTCTTCTTCGTCTTCTTCTTCTTCTTCTTCCTTTTATTCCTCCTCCTCCTCCTCCTCCTTCTTCTACTTCTTCTTCTTCGTCTTCTTCTTCTTCTTCTTCTTCTTCTTCTTCTTCTTCTTCTTCTTCTTCTTCTTCTTCTACTTCTTCTTCTCTTCTTCTTCTTCTTCTTCTTCTTCTTCTTCTTCTTCCCCACTCGTTCGTTCTTCTTCATGCTCTCCTTCTTCGAGTACCCGTTACAAACCCCTTCTGTCTCATATATTCGTATATTAACCAGACACAGCTAAGAATTCTGAACCTGACAGGGCACGAGTACATTTATAACTTACCAGCGTCCAGCGTAATCCCAGTTGTACAAACTCGCCCACAGCCAATAGTCATTAGCAGGATGCCACTATCAATTACCGTCAGTGGTCCAGCAACGATAAGGAACTTTGCCCAAACGCCACTGTTCGGTTCTCCTGTGATACCACTAGGGACTCACGCGGTTATCTGATCTCGAGCTACATTAAAGTAAAAAAAAAAACGTTTACACCAGGCATAAGAGCGGGTGTGGCATATAGTTGTGCTACTCAAAATGTTGTTAAAGATATAAAGAATGGAGTAGTATGTGTGTGCGCGCGAGTGTGTTAATTATAGACGACCAAGCAAATACATAGGTGGTCAATTTGTTTGATTAATTGGTTGATTGGTTGGTTGGTTGGTTAATTGATTGGTTGGTTGGTTGGTTGATTGGTTGGTTGATTGTTTGGTTGGTTGGCTGGTTGGTTGATTGGTTGGTTGGTTAGTTGGTTGGTTGGTTGGTTGGTTCGTTCGTTCGTTCGTTTTTTGGTTGGTTGGTTGGTTGGTGACCCCCAATTAGAATGTTTTTAACCCGTTGGTCCGATACACCGGTGTTCAGGTTATTTCAGCACTGAAAAGGCTTGTATCCGTGGGAGTGAGGTTGTGTATGGACAATCTATTCGGTATCATGCTTGCTTGCTTGCTTGCATGCTTGCTTGCTTGCTTGTGTTCGTTGGCTTGAGCTCCAACGAGAAGTCCTGTATGTCGGATGAAGGTATCCTGTTGTCCAACATCAGTGTGATGTCATATAGGACCTGAGGTTTGCGTGAGTATCCGTTGTCCCATGTCTGGCTTATTGGTGTGCAGACTGGTGGTTCCTCGCCGTACAGGCAAACACACTCCGACTTCGGAGGAAATTCGGTATCATCATCATCATTCATCATCATCATCATCATCATCATCATCATCATCATCATTCTTCTTCTTCTTCTTCTTCTTCTTCTTCTTCTTCTTCTTCTTCTTCTTCTTCTTCTTCTTCTTCTTCTTCTTCTTCTTCTTCTTCTCTTCTTCTTCTTCTTCTTCTTCTTCTTCTGCTTCTGCTGCTGCTGCTGCTGCTTCTTCTTCTTCTTCTTCTTCTTCTTCTTCTTCTTCTTCTTCTTCTTCTTCTTCTTCTTCTTCTTCTTCTTCTTCTTCTTCTTCTTCTTCTTCTTCTTCTGCTGCTGCTGCTGCTGCCGCTGCTTCTTCTTCTTCTTCTTCTTCTTCTTCTTCTTCTTCTTCTTCTTCTTCTTCTCTTCTTCTTCTTCTTCTTCTTCTTCTTCTTCTTCTTCTTCTTCTTCTTCTTCTTCTGCTGCTGCTTCTTTCTTTCTTTCTTTCTTTCTTTATTTCTTTCTTTCTTTCTTTCTTTCTTCTTCTTCTTCTTCTTCTTCTTCTTCTTCTTCTTCTTCTTCTTCTTCTTCTTCTTCTTCTTCTTCTTCTTCTTCTTCTTCTTCTTCTTCTTCTTCTTCTTCTTCTTCTTCTTCTTCTGCTGCTTCTGCTGCTGCTGCTGCTGCTGCTGCTTCTTCTTCTTCTTCTTCTTCTTCTTCTTCTTCTTCTTCTTCTTCTTCTTCTTCTTCTTCTTCTTCTTCTTCTTCTTCTTCTTCTTCTTCTTCTTCTTCTTCTTCTTCTTCTTCTTCTGCTGCTGCTGCTGCTGCTGCCGCTGCTTCTTCTTCTTCTTCTTCTTCTTCTTCTTCTTCTTCTTCTTCTTCTTCTTCTTCTTCTTCTTCTTCTTCTTCTTCTTCTTCTTCTTCTTCTTCTTCTTCTTCTTCTTCTTCTTCTTCTTCTTCTTCTTCTTCTTCTTCTTCTTCTTCTTCTTCTTCTGCTGCTGCTGCTGCTTCTTTCTTTCTTTCTTTCTTTCTTTCTTTCTTTCTTCTTCTTCTTCTTCTTCTTCTTCTTCTTCTTCTTCTTCTTCTTCTTCTTCCTTCTTTCTTTCTTTCTTTATTCTTTCTTTCTTTCTTTCTTTCTTTCTTCTTCGTCTTCTTCTTCTTCTTCTTCTTCTTCTTCTTCTTCTTCTTCTTCTTCTTCTTCTTCTTCTTCTTCTTCTTCTTCTTCTTCTTCTTCATCTTCTTCTTCCATGGCCACCGCTGTTCCTATTCCCCACTCCAACCTTACAAACCAAAGGGATGTGCAAGACCGGTACTGAAACAGCACATCACCCTGGAGGCATACCAGTATGTAACCACGTCATGATTCAGCCTGGAGACATACCAGTATGTAACCACGTCATGATTCAGCCTGGAGACATACCAGTATGTAACCACGTCATGATTCAGCCTGGAGACATACCAGTATGTAACCACGTCATGATTCAGCCTGGAGGTATACCAGTATGTAACCACGTCATGATTCAGCCTGGAGACATACCAGTATGTAACCACGTCATGATTCAGCCTAACACGTACAGACAAGCTGTAATAAAACCTAAAGCGCTGTTGTTTCCTCCTCGGGTGTTAGTTATGTCTGTGTCAACAAATTATAGCCTAGTGCCCTGTGTTGAAATAGTTTGACAGTGATGCCGACAGACACGAATGTAAGCAATCATTATCATTATGAGTCATGCCGATAAGCGCGTTAAATCATGTTTCGCCATCTCAAATGATCACCAGAGTCGTGGATCAGCTCTGTGTTCTTGTCTCGACAATACCATGTCGCCAAGCCATCATGGTATTGACTTCTCTGCCTTTCCCTTGTTCTTTTCCCTAAATCTTGCCAGTTTTCACCAAGTTTTCCAGTTTATTTCTTCTCATATCTTGCTCAAACAATCAGAAGACGGAGAGTTGTTGAGTTGAGTTGAGTTGAGTTGAGTTGAGTTGAGTTAAGAACCGACATCACTGCACTCAGGACATTCCCATACGTGCTCAGTCCCCTCGGAGAGATAGATATATAGATGGCTTGATCACACGCCATAATAGAGACAAAAAGCACAGAGCTGATCCACTGCTCTGGTGATCGTGTGAAATGGCGAAACATGACTGCTCAAGCTTGTCGACGTGGCACATGATGATGATGAGTAAGTAAGTAAGTAGGCACATAAGTATATAAGCAAGCAATGCCCTAACAAGAAACATGTTATTTGCAAAGTCATCAGTTTGCTTACCTTTACCTTGTGCCGTAATTTAATGAATAACAAAAGAGGGATAACCTTCACCGTTGGTTCTAGGGGAGACTATCAACTAATGTGAAACACATGTGTGTTGTTATAAAAAATACAAGATCCAGAATCACTGCAGTATTTTTACGTGTTTTTGTTCTTGTTGTTGAGAAGCCTAAACTGTTCTGATCTTACTCGCTTTTTTTTCCCCTGTTAACGGATGCTTAGTTCATTTTGCGTGTGAAATAATTTTTAGTTATCCGATAGCGAATGAAAATTCACCAGTGATAAATATTGCTGCTGCATCGTCGCTTTCTTTCTTTACTTTATAGCTTTCAATTTGAAATGAACGTTCAAGCTTAGCACTGGTTATGAAATCTGGCAAATATGTCTTGGGTTAGAAGCAAACATTGAAGATCTAGAGGGCTGGTATGGCTTAGCTGGTCATCATTGTTAACAACAGCCCTACTCCTCACGAAATCTGAAATTGAATACCACTCCATGTTGGCCAAGACTCGTGTCCATCAATATACTGGCAATAATATTGAGCCTGGGAACTGCCTGTGAAAAATACATCCGTTACCGTACTGTCTCGGTCAAAGATCCATGTGACTCTGACAACATCCACACTATGCCCAAAGAGCAACAACCATCTGCTTAATTGACACTAATAAATATTTCACAATTTGAAAAAAAAAAAAAAAGTTGAAGCCTTTTGGCTAAAATCAAAGTGTAGTATCTGCACTTGATCTGGCCAGGGTCCAGAGACGGTCTACCAAAGTGCAAACTCTAATCACCAAACCACTGTCCACTGGCAGTGGGCCTTGGCCAATGGGTGCGAGCCATGGGCCATTTTTCGCAACCACTAAAGACGAAAATTCGGACTTTTGAGCTCATATGTTACAGAAACATTCTTAGAATATTGTCTCATATGATACAGACATTTTCTTAGAATATTGTCTCATCTGTTACAGAACAAGTCTGACAATATTGTCAGAAAAGAATATTATAATTTTGCAAGGCCTAAACATAGAAGAAAACGTACTCATAAACAGTATTGATTCAAAATTTTAGAAAAGAAAAAAAGATTTCTCCCCCTCAGCCTGAACATGTACACTGTGCATAATGCCTCTGCCAAAATGCCAACACAAAGGTCCTCCACGAAAAATACAGTTCATCGTCTATGAAGTCACTAGAAAGCCCCACATTACTGCATCAGACAATCCAGTCAGTTCAGCGACAGGCCAGCCGCCATCGTTGCGAACATGCAGTTCACGATACAAACAAATTTGGACAGATGTAAAAACATTACACACAAAATTGACAGCTCACAGTGTCGCGCCAAGCACTCAACTAAGTAGCAAGGTGACGGAACCAAACACTACCAGTCCATCATGAGGAAAATACGACTGCAAACCGTAGCAACAAGCATAAGCGCTCCAGAGGCCTTAACAGTTCAAATGCCTATCGTCATGGTGGGGATCGGAAGCCCTAAACCGTAGAGAACAGTGATGGAAGGCAATGTTTCTGGTAGACGAGTCAGAGATCGATCAGCACGAAGACAGGACACTGCAGACAAATTGGGCATGAGGGTGCATGCGGAGGGAGATATGGCAAGAGATAGAGAGACGTTCCAGCGCACCGCGATGAGAGCGACGTTCTGTGCAGGGCAAGCTACTTGATGGTTTGTTTGTATATTTATTTAACATCATCATCATGTGCCATGCTGATAAACGTTGGCGGTCATGTTTCGACATCTCATACGATCAGTCGTGGATGAGTTATATGTCCTTGTCTCGACCACACAACGTGGCCAAGCCATCCAGGTATTTATCTACACATCTAACTATGTGTAGCTATCAATTTATCTTTATGCATATCTGTTTGTAAATCTCTCTGTCTGCCTTTCCCGTTATCTATATGTCTGTTCTTCTATCTGTGTGTACCTGCCTAATACTTACCCACCTACCTTATTACCTACCTACCTACCTACCTGCCCATTAATGTGGAGACCGCTCTCCACTCATTCGACCATCTGCATACCTTCCTCTCTATGACACCAACAGTGAAACAACTCAGCATTCTTCCACCCCAGCCTTTCAACGGCTTCAGTGACCAGAAATAGCTGATATTTACCCCCTCCAGAAAATGCTGAAGTGTAATTTAAACATCCTTGCGCGAGCGAGGTAATCACCTAGGGTGACCTACAAGATACACACGTCAGACGGCTGGAAGCGCTCATGCGGCCTGGTGGTGACAACTGCAAGCGGAGTGTTCTCAGCGACGTCGGGTAAACAATATACAAACTTTCTGGAAGACACTTGCGTCAGCTCATTTGGTTTATCCTTGGGGAGTCAGTCCGTGGCGATATTCGATATTCACGAAGTTACGATATTCGCCCCAGGCTTATAAGGTGTCGGGTTCGATCCCCGCAGAGGGCTGGGAATTATTTCAAATACCACTAGTTTGTAATGATATCATATGTAGGGAGGTCAGCATGGCCGAATGGACAAGAACGCGTGTTCTTAAACATCCGGTGTGCTGATGCCGAAGTGAGGGGTTCAGCTCTTTAACTGGTCAGTGGGACTAAAATATTGACTTCTCGTCCTTGACTTGGGGACGTACATTACAAGTACCTCTGAAGTCGGAGTAGGTTCGCTTGATGGTGAGGGACGTTGGTAATAGGGAACACTAATTCACACGCAAAATTAAGTCCAAAACAAAATAGTAATCGTTGTACTGGTGTTTGGGTGGTTAGATCGGATGCTTTCCCTCCTTCATTCACATACGTATCTATATAATACAAGCATGCATGCATGCTGATACACACACACACACACACACACACACACATACACATACACACTCTTGTGTGTATATTTAATAGATGTGCACACACACACACACACACACACACACACACACACACACACCTTGGGGTGAAATATGTAGCTGATCACCACAACTGGATTTACCGTAACCCTAGTATAAAAGTAATTACATATTCTTTACAGGACATCGCAGTCAACCGGAGCATCTTTGCCTGTTTGTGATTTCTTGGCATGTTTTACGTTCAGTAGTTTGCCACTGCTTTCTGAACGACCAGCAGTCATATATACTATTGTATGATATACCAGCGCAAGGTGGTGTGGTTCCAAATCTCCCGCACCTGCGTTTCGAAAGCGGAATGAGATTTTGCGAAATGTGTCCGCATCTCCTTCGCCTCAGCCCCGAGCTAGTCATCTCATCAACTCCCTATAGTACCTTGCGGTGTAGGCAAGATGGGTCTTTAGTCATCTCATCAACTCCCTATAGTACCTTGCGGTGTAGGCAAGAGGGGTCTTTAGTCATCTCATCAACTCCCTATAGTACCTTGCGGTGTAGGCAAGAAGGGTTTTTAGTCCGAGGAATTACGGCCGCCTTGCTACTGCAGTCGCCGCGAGCTGTGCAGGTTAGGGTTTTCTTTTTTTTATTCTTCCCGACAGAAAAACAAAAATCCGTTAACGAGAATTCGTACCCGGTCCCCCGAAAGACAGCTCGGCATTCTAGTTACTCGGACAGCCACGCCTCTAGTATAAGTATAAATTAAGAATCAGCAGTTAACGCATAGACCAGATAAAGAAAGAAAACGCGAGATACTGCACGTAATACAAGAAGAAAGATTAAAACGTACAAAAGAGTCCGCTGGACATGAACCGGACAATAAAAGCAAAGTATAACCCCACATATCAAGCTAAAACCAAGTTTGACATTGGTAGCATAAGATTGGTGTGAATATGCTATTTATTATCCCTCGTTTTGCGGACATAAATATCTTTGGATATTTCAATATGGGTGATTGTTTATATATAAGCGCAAGAGTATATTTTGATGTTTCAGTGTGGGTGATAAATGATTTATAAGCGTACAGGTATATTTCGATGTTTCAGTATAGGTGATAGTTGATAAATAAGAGCTATCGTGTATTTGGATGTTTCAGTATGGCTGATAGTTGATATATAAGCGCACATGTGTATTTTGATGTTTCAGTATGGCTGATAGTTTATATATAAGCGCACTTAAGTAACAAACATCACTTAATAAACCCCATCACAGACTACCCAAGCTTGTATGTCAAGACGATACGGCGATGGGTAAATACAGGTCTGTTTCTGTAACTAACACAAAAATACATATGCACTCACACTCTCACACACACGTACACGGTTTACCTGCCGGCCGGGTGGTCGTGTTTTGGAAACACCTTCGAGACGAAGATATTTGTTTAGTGACCTGGGCTTCAAGGACGATCTGGTTTGAAATAGGTACCAGAAATTTTCAGAGAAATAAAAGCGGACGGCATGATATTGACGTAACTGACCGGATTGCCGATTGGTATAGAAATATGCGGTTAGTGCTATGTACACAGTGCGTATGATAGGGTGAAGAGGGGCTCTTTAGTTTATACACACAACCAAACACGCACACAATCACACACACACACAACCAAATAAACACAACCACACACACACGCACAACCACATACACACAACCACACACACAATGACACACATAATCATACACACACAATAACACAAAATCACACACACGAACAATCACACAATTACACACACAACCCATATAAACAATCACACACGTAATCATACACACTTAATAACATACACATAACAACACACACGGTCATTTACAAACCAAAAAAACAACAACACACACACACAATTACTCACACACAAACACATAAACAAACAGACACAATCACACCCACAATCACGCACATAATCACACACACAGTCACATACACACAAGCACATACACAATCACACACATAATCACACACACAATCACACACGCAACCACACACACATAATCACACACAATCACACACACACAATCTCACACACACATAATCACACACACATAATCACACACAATCACACGCACACATAATCACACACACAATCACATACACACAATCACACACAGATAATTACACACACACACATAATCACAGACACAGACACACACACAGTCACACACACATAATCACACACACATAATCACACATACACAATCACACATACATAATCACACACACATAATCACACACACACACACATACACACAATCACACGCATAATCACACACACATAATCACACACACAGTCACATACACACAAGCACATACACAATCACACACATAATCACACACACAATCACACACGCAACCACACACACATAATCACACACAATCACACACAATCTCACACACACATAATCACACACACATAATCACACACAGTCACACGCACACATAATCACACACACACAATCACATACACACAATCACACACATATAATTAGACACACACACACATAATCACACACAAAGTCACACACACAATCACACACACATAATCACCACACACATAATCACCACACACAATAACACACACATAATCACACACACATAATCACACACACACACAATCACACGCATTATCACACACAAATAATCACACACACATAATCACACACACATAATCACATACACATAATCACACACACACATAATTACACACACAAATAATGACATACATAATTACACACAATCACACACACACACATACACACACACACAATCACACAAGTTTTATTGCATATATTGAGACATTGTTTAGTGTGGCGGAGTGGCTTAAAGGGCTGGCTTGCCTCTCTGCTCACACTATGGATTTTCACACAAATATGGAACACCTGATTGTTGTTAACCTCTTAACTACCTGGGTTAGCAGATCGGAGGCCTCGCTTTCTACGAAGACCCCTGCCCACGTTAGAAAGAGCAAGTCAAATATGTCACTTCGCAAAAAGAAAAGAACTAAAAAACTTAGACAATCATCTAAAAACCAAGCGATATTTATTGGCATGTATGATTCTGTTAACTGCGTATCCTTTACAGAGCGTCTCAGTCAACCCCAACATTCTTTTGTCTATTTGTGATTGTTTGGCAAATTTACGTTATTATTGTTTATTATCTTGTTTACAATCAATGAACTGTATTTTTCGTGGAGGACTTTTATATATGAACTGTATTTTTCGTGGAGGACTTTTGTGTTGACATTCTGACGGCGCCATTATGCACAGTATATCTGTGTGGTCTGTTGGTTGTCGAGACTCCTGTCCTTTCCACTTTTCACATGGGGCAGTGAGGAGCATTTTATGTGATATTCACTGGCACAGGAACGGAGCATAATGGGGACGACCCATTGCTGTGAAATTGGAACCGCGACTAACTAACTAACTAACTAACTAACTAACTATTATATTGGTCTTATTTTTTCTCCCCGTGTGGGCTTACGACGCACGAGCGTATGGTAACTATTTGGACGAGCCAATGTTGCCGACTTTTGAGACACCCTGTAGAATAAGTACAAAGTTGCATGTCCTTGCAAGAAGCTGCCATCAACCCATACACACAATACAGGACCCTCGCCAGTGCTACGGAATTCGTGCACCGAGCTGAGATTCTCCGTACTCAGGCTTGAGGTAGGGGTAGAAAGGAGCATTTATGGGTTGCACCCGTGTTCCGTGGTATTGATCCGTTCACTAAACTAAAATAACTGAGGAGGGGATCCGAGCACTTATGGGCTGAATGGTTCGATGTTCAATGAGGATGACCTGTCGACCAACTAACTAACTAACGTAATGCCAGTTTAAGGATTAAACATCCTAAACCGCCATCAGTGCACGGGACTTTGAAGAGCGAGCGCACTTATGATGTCGGCCACGTCAACTGCTACCCTGTAGAATATCATAAACTAAAAGTGTCATGTCATCGCGCGGTGAGAAACTCCTACCCGAAAAGGTCGCGCGCAAGGATACCTCGGACATACACCGCCACGGCAACCATCTGCAACAGGTCGCATTGGTGCGC
Source organism: Cepaea nemoralis (assembly GCA_014155875.1). Taxonomy (NCBI): domain Eukaryota; kingdom Metazoa; phylum Mollusca; class Gastropoda; order Stylommatophora; family Helicidae; genus Cepaea; species Cepaea nemoralis. Next base: position 14,270 of record JACEFZ010016782.1, on the reverse strand, counting down.
GGTGAGAAATATACCTTCTTGAAACGAGAAAATTACAACTTGCCGGTGCATATCAACCACGTGGTCCATTCAATTCTCGCGTCGTGCTGTTTATAATTATATTCTGTTTGATGTAAGCTGTTGTTCATGCTGTGCCTGTGGGTAGTTTAAAAGAAGGTCGCTAGAGCAATGGCTGGTTGCCAGTGTGTTCCGGGTAGCGTTCTTTTGTATTAGCGTTTGCCTTTTTATTAACCTTTGGTTGTAATTATATTCGGTTGTCCTTTCGTGTGGTTCATGCTTTTCATAATAATGTTTGCATGTAGTTTGTTTGAACAATCAAGTCACAAACATTAGACTGAACAATTTATTGCCTGTTATATTTCGCTGTATCGTGTAACGTTGACAATGCTGAATCCACACAAACATAATTGGAAGCAATAGGATAAGTTCTTCATCTGCACTTGACCTTGAGGGTGCAGAGGCGGTCATCCAAACTGCAAGCTCCAATCATCAAATGACTGTCCATTAACACTGGCAGATTGGCCTTAGTGGACTACAATGGGCCGAAAGGCACATAGTGGGACTAAAAGACCTTAAAGAAAATATTGGCTGTTAGTGATTTCTTAGCAGGTTTACCTTTAGTAGTTTGCCATTGCTTTCCGAACGACAGCTACTCATACCATTGTATGAAAACCATCGCAAGGCGGTCTGCTTCCAAATCGTCCGCCAGCTGAAATATATAACACATATTCCCAAAGTAATTTAGATTGTCTATCGTGGTAATTTTTAACTTACCATCATGTCTAATTGTTTGCACAAAGTTGGCTTTTCTATATGAATAGCAATGGCTACCGCCACCTCTAACACTTGCTTCTCTTGTGTGTCCATTTTACCATGGCTAATAAAAGTAGGTCCAACCGTGTGGCTGCTGGGCAGTTAGGACTCCATTCTCGCAACCTATACATGAGTTCATGTCTCTATAAACTCTCCTTCCCTCATAGCCCTAAATTGGATGAATGGTTCCGATTTTTTGAAAGACTGTGTTTTAATTGCACTGGAGGGTAAGGATGAAGGCAAGCGAGCAAGAGGTAGACAACGATACAAGTGGGAAGATGACATTAAGAGATGGACGCACAGAAATCTGGCAGAATGTACAATCAAGACGAGACAGACAGTGTTGGAGATCCATTGAGATCATCCTTCATTATGGAGACGGCACGTAATTGAGATGGAGTTTTACTTGTGGGTCGAAGGACATGACTTTCATATCAACATTGCTCTGATAAGGTATATTAAGATTTCAAGAACTTGAATAACGAAGACACAAACCATAGATTGTACGATTTATAGCCTGGCATATTTCGCTGCATCTCGTCGTGTACATACGGGAAACCATTGTTTTGATTTCAAGAACTGTCGAGAGAGGACGTTGCCACACTTATTGGTTTACCTAGAAATGGGCTGAACTACCGTAAACCTGTAGAAAAATAAATACAATTAATACACCAACAAATACAACGGAAAATTGGAGTTGTTCAGTTTTCCAAGAACACAATCGCAAGTAACAGAATGGAATTTACGGTTAGAAAACCTTCGTCAGCATACACAAAAATAAAATAACACATTTACTTGTGAAAACTTACCCCAAAATAAAATAACACATTTACTTGTGAAAACTTACCACAAAATAAAATAAGACATTTACTTGTGAAAACTTACCCCAAAATAAAATAACACATTTACTTGTGAAAACTTACCCCAAAATAAAATAAGACATTTACTTGTGAAAACTTACCACAATAGCCAGTCAACTGAAGTCTTGCTGCCGTCTGTGGAGACTCAGTGGAGATTCTGTGCCCTGGCATTCGGACAACGGCTTTTAACAGTTGTTTTAAAAGATTCAGTGCCAAACAAAAAGTTGATCTGGACCAATAGAAAATGGATGGGGCAAAGTGGGAAGTAGGGGTGTGCCACAGTTGTGACCTAAAGGTTGCTAATATGGTAGCAAGCATATTATATTATATATCACATTAAAGGAGGCTGTTTAGGGAATACTACTGTATTTATATTTTGATTGCGACATTTCGCAGTGGCAATAATAGGGTGATATACAAACCCGTGGCAGATAAGGGAAGTTGCAAAAGACGATTAATCATCCCATTGGAATTAATCAGTTAAAATGTCATTGCATCAGTATTTTTGGAGGTCAGACTGGCTGAGAGGTTTATACGCTTAACATTTCTCTGCTGTTTGCAGCGCAGTGGGTTAACTTCTCTTCTTTGACTTGCGGATGTAAATTACAAGTGCCTGAGAAGTCGGAGTGGGTTCGCCTGATGGCGTAGAACAATAGTATTAGAAAAGTTAAACCATAAGCAAAAATCATTGCACAGATTACTAGCAGCAAATACTTATAGTGGTAACACATGGATGGACTACTCTCGAGCTCATATCGAGCGAATAAAAAAAAAAGGGTACTTATTTGTTTTGATTTTGGGTATGCTCATGAAAGCTTTGTAACTGCACCATCCTCTCTGTGAGTTGCGATTGCATTCTTGAACAGCTGACCAATTTCACCTTCCCTTTCGATTTACTCATTGTACGTGTTTCTGAAGACAGATTGCAATGTACCACCAACACCTGCTCAAGAGGACTATCACCTTATTGACAAACGAGAAAAAATAATTACTCTTCGCCTCAGAACAGAACACATCAGATTACGCAACCACGTGCAAACAAAGTTCAAGACTGGCGAATCAGCCATATGCACATGTGAACCAAGACAGTGGGCAACGTACTCCAAGACTGCCCAAAATATAACATATCTAGGCAAACCTTCTGGCCTAGAAAGATGACAGTGGAAGATAAACTATATAGACCACTGAGGGAACTAAAAAAGACAACGAAGTTCATAGAAGAGACAACATTGCAGTTACAGACAAATTTCAAGCTACCGAAAGAAGAAGTAAAACCCACCACATCCATCGCTGATTCCAGCCGAGCCCCACATGACATAGAACAAGAGAATTCATTTGTTATTTTCTTTCCGTGCTCGTTTTCTTTGTCGTTTGAGAAATCCGTAGAAGAGATAACTCACGGGAGTTGCTGTAGTGACATTTGAGTATCGCAGAAGCTTTGCAGCGGATTTAGAACATAATGCGATGACGTGGGTAAGTCTGTTAATCCTGTACTGAGCTGTCCTTTAATTCCATCTGTCTATCACTAGGCTCCAGAGTTCTGTTTTTCTTTGGATGCAATGTTTACATACAATTTTCCCCACACACCGGTACTTTGTACAGTTTTTTATCATTGTATTCAAAAGTGATAATGGAGTAATGAAACGTAACGTGGTCTTCAATTTTCGTTCATTCCTTGACTTCATTTTCTTGGCATTGGGAAACCTCAGTGGTTTAAAATACTCATTAAAAAAAAAATAAGCAAGAAAATATTTTGTTGACAAATCTGACACGAAGAAAACATCAACTGCGTTTAAAAGATTAACAACTAGTGATGAAAGAAGTAACCGGTTATTCTTTTCCCATAAATAATAGCAATGCTGTTTTTAAGGTTTCATCTTCAAAGAAGTGAGTAAAGATTTGTGAACTTTCGAGCAGTTTCCTTAGAAATATTCCAAACCCGCACATGTTGTGATGCAATTATTAGATGCTTTATCATTGTCTGTCGTTGCCGCGCATGTTTTTCATTGTGTAATGACGTTATTATGGGGCAAGTGCAGACATTCATATATCTAGGCGCGTGGATGACATCAGATGGAAGATGCATCACAGAGATAAAGAAGAGAATAAGACAAACAAACACTGCATTCTATCAAATGACAAACATTTTGGGCATTCCCCTCACAATACTATAGCCCAGACTATGTGAGGGTCTGAGGCCTCACACGACAACCGTTGTATCCGCCATTGGACTATCATTATCTGTTATTAGAAGTGGTTTAGTTTGGAAGTCAACGAAAATTAAACATAGCACCAACTGTGAATTCTTAACATCCAGTGCCTTGCCGGCTGGCATAGACGATCATGCGACTCCACAAATTGCGATCTCCGACGGCATGGATCAATGCGTGTGTTGACTCCATTCCGTACCATGACACAAGACTGTCATGAATTTTCTCACGCTGTCTTCTTCTATCTCTCATTCCACAAATCTTTCCGGTTGTCACAACATGCTCCTATTTTTTTCTTCTCATAATGTGGCCAAAATCATGACTGTTTCTTTCTGATGTTTGTGATAAGCTGTTTTTGCGACTTAGCTTCCAGATTGTTCATTTTGGCTGCCCAATTAATTTGTAAGCACGCTTCTATAAAATCACATCTCCAAGGCTTCCGGGGATTTTTTCGCCTGTTTACTAATTGTCCAGAATTGGCAGTAATATGTTTAAATTGGTTCTATGTAACGTGCAAGAAAGCTTTTTCTAACAATATGCACTATTGGCGAGCACAAACCTAAGCGAAACTCGAGCCTAGTGCTTCCAGTCCGACGTGGACAAGGCCAAAGTTTCGTACCGGAATGCGATCAGCGTTACCAGTAGTGAGTAGTGCTATATCTTCAATTCTGTACTTATCCAGTACCCATTTTATGCGGCTTCGCCGAGACCAGAGACAAAATGTAAATGACGTTATATACGCCTTGAATCGTGTGAGATATATAGTGCCAGCTACATACTGTTATAGACCAATTGCTACTCTATGGATGATGTAATCAATAGCACATGGGAGGTTTTTATTTCCCATGACATTTCCTGGTACCCACTACAGGATGGGTTGTCCTGAGAATCCAGGACAGGTCTTAAATACCAGCTTGATGGGATTGGAACACAGGAACACCGGGCTGGTAGACAGTGGCAGAGGCCACAGCACCACTGCGGATCCCGACGGACCTATTGGGAGGGACAATAATCCTGTTGTTGTCTGGGGTTGAACCCAGATAATTGTCTAAGTAAGCAACTTTATTAACTACTTTGCCAGCACGGCTCCATGTTTCGTATACTGGATGTCATTACCTCGACTAAAAATGCATGGCTACTGTGAGAAAATAAAGTCAGTGATGATAACGAGGGTGATGATGATGGACTAAAAGGAGAAGACGAACATTAGGATAATGAGGAGGAGGAGGACGACGAGGAGGAGGAGGAGGAGGAGAAAATGCAGCAGGAGGTGAGGAGACGTACTAGTAAATTGGAAGAAAAAAGACGAGAATGGGGTGGGAGGAGGGGGAGGCGGAGAGAATAATGAGAGAAGGAGGAGAAATAGTATTGGAAAAAAGAGGAGGACGAGAATAAGGGAAGAAGAAGAAGAAGAAGAAGAAGAAGAAGAAGAAGAAGAAGAAGAAGAAGAAGAAGAAGAAGAAGAAGAAGAAACATCATGATGATGATGATGATGATGATGATGATGATGATGATGATGATGATGATGATGATGATGATGATAGTGGTGGTGGTGGTGGTGGTGGTGGTGGTGGTGGTGGTGGTGGTGGTGGTGGTGGTGATGGTGGTGGTGAATAAGCAGAAGTAAAAGAAAAATAAGAAGAAGAAATATTTGACGACAACAAGACAACCACAACAACGCCTGTATCTTGATGATGCCAACGATTAACAACATCACAATAATATCATAACCAAAACCAGATGAACACCAAGAAGAAATATAAAACAAGTGTGAGGAAGACGAAATAATTATCTATATCAACTTCCTTCGCATATTCCTTTCTCTGAAGTACGTCTGCAAGATCAGCAGCCGTAGAACCAACAAGGCTGCTACTCCCTGCCAGAGTACAACAGCTACAACTCACCTTGTCTTCTTCTCTTGCTCTTCCAGGCCTGACAGAAATAAGAGCAAAGTTAATTGTGTGAACGAAGACACGACCGTGGGTTTCATGCCCAGGTTTTCTCCATTGATGCGTGGATACAACCATAGTTGCAAGTCGTTTGGCCTGGCTCGGTGCAGGGTAATTGCGTCGGATGTTGATTTTACTAACGACGGTTTTGTTTATGAGAATAACTCATGCGTTCGTCTTTGTGTCTGTGTGTGCGTGATTGTAAGTGGATGTGTGCGTGTGATTTGTGCGGAAAGTCACGTGTTAGTTTGTGTGTGTGTCAGTGGGTCAGAGAAAGGGGTGATCAACAACCTATTGCCTGGAAGAATGAGTTATGTTTACCCCAATAGTTCAAAATGTTTGGGTTTTGCCGTTCTTTGATGAATGGAGAGAGAGAGGTTGAGAAAGATGCTGACATTGCAGCGTTCACTATCAAATTGAGATTACTCACCTGTGTATATGTGTATGTGTGTGTTTACGTCCGCACATGTGTGGGTGTATGTTAGTTGTTGTTTGAGTTCGAGGGCTAGGAAAATTATAACGCTATTTTGCGGTGGGGAAAACATTATGCTTACACAACAAAGCTCTAAGTAACAACATGTTCCGTTAGCTTGTGTTTTACTGTCTGGAATACTTCCCACAGACTGCTCATACATGTTTCTAGTAGGTGTTTAAGAAGGAATATTAGTAATGTGTATAGTAAAAGTGGCTTTCGTGGCTTTCATTATTAACAATAGTGCTGGTGGTCGTATTTGTAGCTGTAGGGGTGGTGATTATGGTGGAGGTAGTAGCAGTAGTATTATTAGAAGAAGTAGTAGTATTGACAGTCGTGTTGGTAGTAGTAGTATTAGTAGTAGTAGTAGTAGTAGTAGTAGTAGTAGTAGTAGTAGTAGTAGGAGTAGTAGTAGTAGTAGTAGTAGTAGAGTAGTAGTAGTAGTAGTAGTAGTAGTAGTAGTAGTAGTAGTAGTAGTAGTAGTAGTAGTAGTAGTAGTAGTAGTAGTAGTAGTAGTAGTAGTAGTAGTAGTAGTAGTAGTAGTAGTAGTAGTAGTAGTAGTAGTAGTAGTAGTAGTAGTAGTAGTAGTAGTAGTAGTAGTAGTAGTAGTAGTAGTAGTAGTAGTAGTAGTAGTAGTAGTAGTAGTAGTAGTAGTAGTAGTAGTAGTAGTAGTAGTAGTAGTAGTAGTAGGAGTAGTAGTAGTAGTAGTAGTAGTAGTAGTAGTAGTAGTAGTAGTAGTAGTAGTAGTAGTAGTAGTAGTAGTAGTAGTAGTAGTAGTAGTAGTAGTAGTAGTAGTAGTAGTAGTAGTAGTAGTAGTAGTAGTAGTAGTAGTAGTAGTAGTAGTAGTAGTAGTAGTAGTAGTAGTAGTAGTAGTAGTAGTAGTAGTAGTAGTAGTAGTAGTAGTAGTAGTAGTAGTAGTAGTAGTAGTAGTAGTAGTAGTAGTAGTAGTAGTAGTAGTAGTAGTAGTAGTAGTAGTAGTAGTAGTAGTAGTAGTAGTAGTAGTAGTAGTAGTAGTAGTAGTAGTAGTAGTAGTAGTAGTAGTAGTAGTAGTAGTAGTAGTAGTAGTAGTAGTAGTAGTAGTAGTAGTAGTAGTAGTAGTAGTAGTAGTAGTAGTAGTAGTAGTAGTAGTAGTAGTAGTAGTAGTAGTAGTAGTAGTAGTAGTAGTAGTAGTAGTAGTAGTAGTAGTAGTAGTAGTAGTAGTAGTAGTAGTAGTAGTAGTAGTAGTAGTAGTAGTAGTAGTAGTAGTAGTAGTAGTAGTAGTAGTAGTAGTAGTAGTAGTAGTAGTAGTAGTAGTAGTAGTAGTAGTAGTAGTAGTAGTAGTAGTAGTAGTAGTAGTAGTAGAGTAGTAGGAGTAGTAGTAGTAGTAGTAGTAGTAGTAGTAGTAGTAGGAGTAGTAGTAGTAGTAGTAGTAGGAGTAGTAGTAGTAGTAGGAGTAGTAGTAGTAGTAGTAGTAGGAGTAGTAGTAGTAGTAGTAGTAGGAGTAGTAGTAGTAGTAGTAGTAGTAGTAGTAGTAGTAGTAGTAGTAGTAGTAGGAGTAGTAGTAGTAGTAGTAGTAGTAATAGTAGTACTAGTAGTAGCAGTAGCAGTAGCAGCTGTAGCAGCAGTAGCAGCAGCAACAGTGGTATTAGTAGTAGTAGTAGTAGTAGTAGTAGTAGTAGTAGTAGTAGTAGTAGTAGTAGTAGTAGTAGTAGTAGTAGTAGTAGTAGTAGTAGTAGTAGTAGTAGTAGTAGGAGTAGTAGAAGGAGAAGAAGTAGTAGCAGTTGTTTTTGTTGTTGTTGTTTTCGTTGTTGTTATTGTTTTAACTTTATTGCTATTGCTTGAGACATAGACAAAAGCAAAATACCGGACCATTTAATTCTTTTATGGTCTATATAGTCAGTGATAGGTATTATCCCTACACTAGTTCTTAGTTTCTTGTTTGTCTCTCTATCTGGTCTTATGTTCTCAGCTACGTGTCTCATAATCTCATCTCGCATGTCGATAGACCATCACAAACTCAACAAACTATTGCACGTCTTCTGAAGAATGTCGCTATCAACCTCAGGTTGATTTTAAAACCAATGTTATGTTCAGTAGGTTGTCATTGCTTTCTGAACGAGAATTCAACCTTTAAGTCTAATTGAACGGTGTAGGTGATGAACTACCTACACCGCCATCAGTAAAACGGAAGTTTACGAGCTAGAGCGCTCTTATTTTTTCAGTCACGTCGGCTGTTAGTTGCAAAAACTGTGCACAACTTCCACTATATGACTAAAAATATGTTTTGCTCTTTCGTCGTTAAAGTTAGTATGACTAAAAATATGTTGTATTTCCCTCTCTTAATGGATAGTTATAAACTATATGACTAAATATGTCTTCCCGCTCTCTTAAAAGATTGTTATCTTCTTATATATAAATAAGGAGCGTATGTCTGTCTGTCTGTCCGTATGTCCTTTGTGCGCTCGCGAACGGCCCATCCGATTGAGATGAAATTTTCTACACGCCTTTCTTTCATTCCAGAGCTGTCAACTGTCATATTTTTTAGTGTGAAATCGCCTGCTTACTCAGTATTATTTCATTTTTCATTTTTCATTATAATTTCATATATTTCAGGGGAACCTAACTCCGTAAAAGTTATTTCAAGGGGCATAACTTTTCTGTATAACTTATAGTCATATTGTGGCATCGTTTTCAAAGATTTATAAACTCTGTGTCCATAGTTATGTACCGGCATATGAGTTATAATAAATAATGATACAAACTGTAAGGCATTTTAAAGTTTTCATAAAAATAATGCACAATGCATAACATTGTAACTCATCTTTATTTGCTTAAGAAGTTACTGTAGTCATGCAGGTGATTAGCAAGCGTTTTCATTAAAAATAATGGATGGTGTGTGGAAGGACATTCTTTTAAGTTACTTTTTTTGTTGTATGAATTTAATGAGAACTTATATGACTACTTATATGAATTAAATGAGATGCTCCCCACCAGGGACTGGGCGAAGCCGGACAGGGTCAGGCAGACAGACAGACAGACAGACAGACAGACAGACAGACAGACAGACAGACAGACAGACAGACAGATAGTCGGTAACGGGAACGGGAACTTATATGACTACTTATATGAATTAAATGATATGCTCCACACCAGGAGCTGGGCAATGCCGGGCCGGGTCAGACAGACAGACAGACAGACAGACAGACAGACAGACAGACGGACAGACAGTCGGTAACGGGAACGAGAACTTATATGACTACTTATATGAATTAAATGAGATGCTCCCCACCAGTGACTGGGCGAAGCCGGGCAGGGTCAGCTAGTAAACTATATTACTAATTATACGGTTTGTTCTCCTCTCATAAAAGATGCTATAAACTATATGACTATTCCCTGGCTTCCTTTAAATGGACATTTCTAAACTAAATGATTAAATTCGCTTTTTTTTTTGGTAATCCCATAGTGGAGCTTCATCTTTCATCCAGTGCACGCGCCAGCGTGACACCGACAATGTACCAGGTCGTCTGCTCTTCGTTACAATCAAAAGACATTCCCCCATTCCTACAGATATTGAGGGAAGCTTCTACAGAACACGAGCACTCCACGAGGGAAATTATTTGGGTATAAAAGGGGAACTAATAAGATGCTGTAGACCCGGAGAATTATCTCACGGAACTCACCGCATTAATCGTTAGAAAGCTCTGTAGCGGAGGTTCTGATATATGTGGGTACGTCCCCATATAATAGATGGGTGGTTCCTGTACCCGGTATTCCCTGTATAGGACTTCCGTGATGGGAATTTTCTCTTGAAGCACCGAATTTGTTATAGTCGGTCCAGAAATGAATGCCTTCATTCACGATCAATTATTTTGAAAACTGTCTGTTGCATCGTTATGAAATTTTTCCTGCCGTCTTAAATTTACCCCCACCCAAGGAATATGTCTTTGATAGGTCCAAAGACAACTTAAATCGTGGAAAGCGGCGACATTTCTTTGATGTTTTTGTGAAAAACTAGTGATTTCTCACTAACAAACTTGTTTTACAGTAATGCTCCGATCCACTACGCGAGGCTCTTGTCATAAGGCCAATCCCATGTCCCACGAAAAATTAACTATTAAACGCTAATGTTTCCGTGTGAAGACGTAATACATTTAATAATGTGCACTTAATCTCTGACCCGTAAATTATATACCGCATATAAACAAACTTTGAAATCTGCTACACAATATCCAGAACAATTATTTTTTTTTTGGGGGGGGGGGGGGGGGGGGGGGGGGGGGTTGGGTGGACACACTGATAAGGTTATACGCCAAATCTCATAATTTTTCCTCAGTTGGTTACTGAGATATGGAATGTTATATTGGGGCAGACAAAAGTAAACAGACTATAGTTGATCATCATCATCATGTGATCTGGCTAATGGCGTAGGCGTTGATGTGGTCAAAAGGATAAGAGCTGATGGCCAGGTAGGCGGTTCAATCCCTACACCGACATTAAGTTGGACTTCAACGTTGACATCAACGGTTCAGAAAGCAATGCCAAACTATTGAACGTAACATTGCTTAGAAAATAAATCTGGGGTTGACAGCAACGTCCTGTTTAAAGGTGTACAATGATTGGTTGAGTTTTTAACGGTCTATCGATATGCGAAATGGAATGCACGAGATGCATATTGTGCCCTTCTTATCTTTCTGCTTTCATACAATATTTAATTACTTCCAACGCTAATCTTAGACACCGACGACAACCAAAGAAACATAATGCATTGTGAACTCATGGGAAATGTGCAATAATCAATAGATAATATATACATGACTCACTAAAACTAATTTTTGCAAGGTGGAGACATGACACGAACGGACGAACTTTATTTTCAAAGGGTCTTACATTCGGCGCAGTCGAAGGACTATTTTAAAACATTAAATATCCCTGCTAAATCAGCAATTCTTTAGTTAATTGCATAATATTGAGAACACACTAAACGCACATCAAAAGCACATTGAAAGTACATCGGAAGAGGAAAGAGTGCTCTTAGACAGAGAAACCCTTAACTGCGGACTGTCAATGTGAAATGACGAACGTGGTGTGGTTATGCGGTTGTGTTTGCAAAGGATCACTGTCATTGCCCTCAGATGTCTGCATACGTGTTTCAGTCTCCTCTCCCAGATCACATAATAAAAATATGAAAGATCGGAGTTTGGTATTGAGCTTAGGTAGTTTATATATGAGAGATCGGAGTTCGGAAGTGAACATGAATAGTGTAAATATGAAACATATGAGTTTGGTATTGAACATATGTAGTGTAAATATCGCCGGTCTCCCTGGCGAAGGGATTAACGACTTCTTCTCCGTAATCCCGTATATCCACGTGGGGAACACAGCTGCGCAAGATTTCGTATCGGATCGTGTCGCTTTGGTTACTTGCGGGGTATGTTAGCGGGTTGCTCAGAAAAGTAATGGCAAACTACTGAGCGTAATCCTTGCCAAGAACATCAACAGCAGCTGAAAATATGCTGGTGTTGGACTGAAACTGTCCTGTAAGAGATATGAACTTTTTAAAACAAGTGTAAAAATGAACGATCCGAGTTTGGTGTTGAACATATGTAGTGTAAATATGAAAGATCTGAGTTTGATAATATATATATATATATATATATATATATGATATATATATATATATATATATATATATATATATATATATATATATATATATAGTATATATATATATATATATATATATTAGTTAGTCTTTCCTCTTGGGCCTAAGGCGGCGCATAGGGCAGAAGTCCTGTCTCTCCATGCCTGGCGGTTCGCTGCTATCTGTTGTAGATCTTGGATATTTACTTGGCCATTGAATGAGCCTTCTCTAATGATGGTTCTTCGCAGGGTCTCTCTTGGTCTTCCCCGTTTTCTTTCCCTACCGGTGACCATATGAGGGCTTGGTAGGGGAGTCTTGTCTTGTCCATTCTGAGTACATGGCCGATGTAGTTCCAACGGCGTCTTCTTATGAAATTGGATACTGTATCTTGCTTAGTCTCTTGTCTTATTTGCGAATTGGTTCTGAAGTCTGTCCAGTGGATGTTTAGGAAGTCTTCTAAGACATTTGTTCTCAAAATTGTCTAATTTTTTATCTAAAAGCTACCGTTGATTTCCAACTTTCACCTATATATATATATATAATATATATATATATTCTTTGATGTTTTTGTGAAAAACTAGTGATTTCTCACTAACAAACTTGTTTTACAGTAAAGCTCCGATCCACTACGCGAGGCTCTTGTCATAAGGCCAATCCCATGTCCCACGAAAAATTAACTCAATATAATTATTAATAATATTAACACAATATATATATATAAAATAATATGAAACATCTAAGTTTGGTATTAACATGTGTAGTGTAAATATGACAGATCTGAGTTTGGAATTGAACATGAATTGTGTAAATATGAAATGTTGGAAACTTGAATTGAAAATGAATAGTGTAAATATATAATATAAGAAAGATTGGTATTTTAAATTAAAAATGAAAAGTATAAATGTAAAATGTCTTATTTAAAATTGAAAACAGAGGATTATAAATATGGAATTTTTTTTTTTTTTTTTGGAATTGTAAATAAATAGTGTAAATATGAAAGACCGGTAAAAGGAATTGTAATATTTTCTGTAGGTCTACTTGACCAATTATTCCATCTAGAAAACAAACGTCGTTCTTTGGTACAGATTCAGGTTTTGGCTTTCCACTCTAGGAAACTGTGGGATGTCAGGTGAACAATATAAGGGCAGCAAATGTTGCAGATTTTACTGGCTCCATCATGTGAACTGCGTCAGAAGGTAAATCAGAACCGCGTTGGGCTTTCATTTCCGAGTTAAAATTCCTGGATGTTGACACCTGGTCTCTGTCTTGTTGTTTAGTTCTGGTTTCGAAGTGTTACTGAACTCTCTAGCCAGTTTGTATGTTTCAATTGTTATTAGCATCGTCGTCGTCGTCATCATCATCATCATCATCATCATCATCATCATCATCATCATCATCATCATCAAGCAAGCTGTCGTATAAAGGAAAAGATGGTTATAATTTATAAACTTCCTGTGTGCTGATCGCAGGGTAGCGAGATCAACCGCTACACGGGCCATCTGGATTTCTCGTTGAGAAAGAAATGGCAAACTACTGAATGTAAACTTAATCTAAGAATTGACTTAGAGCTGGGGTTGATCGCAACGTTCTGAAAACGTCATCCAACATTTTTCCCATCATCATCGTCATAATCAAGGAAGGAAGTCAGCACGGCCGAATGAATAAAACTGTGCGTTTCTAAACATCCGGTACGCTGATGCCGAGGTAAGGGGTTCAACCCATAGACCGGACAGTTGGACTAAAATGTTGACTTCTTTTACATGGCGAAATAAATTACAAGTACCTCTGAATTCGGAATAGGTTCGCCTGATGGCGAGGGGCACTGGTAATAGAGAAAACTAATCAACACGCAAAATGTACTAGTTCCTGTGCTACTAGAAAAAGTGTGTATCGACTACGCTTGAGTTCAAAGCGAGCGAGATCAAAAACAAAATAATAATCATGGAACAAGTCTACTTCGAAACAAGGCCAGCTAGATATCCGTAAACCGTTGTGTTCATTAGTTGGGTCTATCTCCATCCTGAACCCTTAATTATAAAACAGAAAAATTATCTCCAACATTTGATATGGCACCTTATGTCTTAGAAATGTATATTACCCAAGCATGTATAATAAGTGACCGCGTTGAGGTAAAGGTCATGACGTTACACTGGCAATGACATGAGCGCTGTCGGAGTAAAATCACAACTACATGTGAATTAATTTAACAAAGCACAATAAATAGAATGCACAGCACTGTAATATGAACTACGGATCTGCTATATCAGTGGTTATCAACCTTTTTTGGCCCGTGCCCCACTTCACCATATTTTTAGGACGTCATTCCCCCTCACCAAATTTTTTTTT
>JACEFZ010016780.1:0-217819 GCA_014155875.1 Cepaea nemoralis | reverse complement strand
TGAGCAGTAGACTGGTTACTGCATTTGTAAATCAAGGTTATCCGTGTACATTACAATTGGTGTTACTATGACACAACTACATTCCTGTGATTACATTGCCGAATTGGCATACTACATTCATTTAAGGGGTAATACATCATGAATGTGATTTGTGATGGTGGTGGAATGGTATTATCAATGTTACAAGTGACGGTGGATATTGTCAGGGTCTTAAACTTGGCTCGCTAACCTAACACATGTGAGACAGTACAAGTACAACGTGATTTGACTTGAGACTCAACGACACAACGTTCAATGGATTTATTTACAGATCATATACAGTACGATGATCACTACAAGATATACTTGACACTTCAATACACTTACATACACAATACAGCTCACAGTCTATCTCTCAAGATGTCCAGACACTCGACTTTCAGGCACAGAAACCACACAACGCCTTTCTCTCATCATGCGTCCAGTCGAGTCGACGTCCCAGAGCTGTCTGCCTATAGCTCGCAACTTGCCTCCCACCTGAAGTGGCTTCACGAGGCATGCGTGCGTCTTGCGTCGTCCTTGCCTGACCGCTGGCCGTCTCGTCAGCCAGCAACCTTGCAGGCAGGTAACTACTACTCGCCTGGCGGCGTAACGAAGTTACGGCATCCCTGCTGGGGACTAAGTCGCCTGGCGGGCGTAACGATGTCACTGCATCACTGCACTATTCTAGACTCTGACATGCTCCCCCGGCAACTTCATGAAAGATGTCATCTTTCATGTATAATATATGTACATACTGGGTTAATATTTTAACCTTGTCAGAGTCAACCCTTCTGTTGTTATATACATTGGTATCAGAATACATGGAAATACACATCTGCCACAGAAACATATAAGAAATGGAAGTTGTATTCAACGACATGTGGTGTTCAACCTTTAACACTTGTCAGGTTTCATCCTCTCGATGGCTGATTACCTCAATTGCATTATTGACCCAGTCAGATCGGTAGTACCAGCTCCAAGCATCTACCTCGCAGCCTCAAAAAAAAAAAACGTAATAATATGGTTCTTGAAACAAAAACCATCTGGCTAGACCGAAATACGGCTTTTACATAAGTCGCATTAAACGCTCAAACCCTGACCTCATTTGGCCAGGAGCTCTTGTGTTGGTCTGCAATGTCGGTAACACTCTACCATGCCCAGTAGATGGCTTCCTGGTGTGTTAATAATCTGGCAACAACATGGCTATTTATATACAACACATTACAGTATACATTTCAAATTATGGCCCTTTGTGTAATGATGTAATAACAAATAAATGAAAGGGGAATAAATTCAACATTTATGAAATATAATAATTTACAATAATTATTCTATTTCTTAGCGTCATCGCTTGATGTTTCTTCATACTAACGAGAAAAAGTCGGTAGTATGAATATATTAATCAAGATATGATTCTAAGATTACACTACATAAATATATAAACACACAATTCGTGTATTCGAACTTGTTGATTCCTAAAGATTTTAGAATCGTCATAGCTTTTTAAACTTTTATTTGTCGTCTGCTAATTTTGCTCTAAATTTCTAACTACTCCGGAAGTACACACGAACACTAAACAGCTGATGTTGAAACTTGTAGAACACACTTGTTCCGGTCTGATGTAGTTACGGAATGTACAATGTTCTAATCGTTCATGTGTTGGATGTTTCACTGTAAAACCTTCTGGATTTCGATTGACTGCAGTGATGTAGCTGTCAATGTTCAGGTCACACTTTCACACACGGATTTAAAATATCACTGGAAAGTTCCACACGCAGATACCACTGTCAAATTGGATAGTTCGCTTACGGTAAGTTTTTGAGCGAATGTGGCACTGTTCTTGTTTCGTAATATATACAATTAATAAAGTCTACTTTCTACCACACACTACACAATTATACACGACAATCACTACATTAATTAGTAAAATAAGAACACTATATATATTGGGAGTAACCCCTATCACATCACATTGTAGACTTTACACAGCTTTTTGTGAATGGAAAAAAAATATTCACTGATGGATGGCTGTGTTAATCTGAGTGTATTTTACACACTGCACTCAGACATTGGTGCTTACTGGGTCGGTCGGACAACGGGACAAAAGATCGGCAATCGTGTTGGTTCTGCCTGGGATATGTCGAACCTCGAAGCTGTAATCTTGGAGTTTAAGAGACCAGCGCGCTACCATCTGGTTTGAAGGTACACCTGAATTTATAAATCGCAATTGACTGCTGTCAGATTCCACGATGAAATGGCGTCCTAGAAGGAATCTGGACAATTTAGTTATACCCACCACTAAAGCTAGGGCTTCCAACTGAGGTATTGACCAAGCCCGTTCTCTGGGTTTCAGTTTCCTGGAGACGAAGTACACGGGGTGAAGGATGTATTGTGCTCTTGCAACAAGACTGCTCCAATCGCCACGGAGCTCGCGTCTGTACGCAATCTGAAAGGTAAATGGAGATTGGGCAATTTCAGGATGGGATTGTGTAAGCTATTATCAGAAAAACAAGATAATACTTTACGGAATGCAAATTTTAGGCATTCATTGCTTACAATTTTCTCCGGTTTATCTTTTGTTAGTAAGTTAGTAAATACTTCGGTCAGTTCGGAAAAATCAGGGATGAAACTGCCGGTAATAATTTATCAGTCCCAACAAACTTCTGACTTGCTTTTTCGTAGTCGGAAGTGAGAGTTTTAGTATCTTGGACACAATGTTATCGTCTGTCGTGACAAAGCCATTGGATATTTTGTACCCCAAGAAGGAAATTCCTGGTAGGCTATGTCAACTTTTGCAGGCTTTACCGTCAGTCCGTGCTGTCTAATACGTTCAAATGTCTGTTCTAATGTCTTTATGTGCTCTGTCATCGTTTCTGTGTGAACACAGATGTCGTCTATATAGCAAATTATGTTAGGTATATCTACTAGAAGAAGTCGTGTCATACGTACGAATGTGGCTGGGGCATTGACAAGCCCAAATGGAAGTTTGCACCATTCGTACAGTCCCCAAGGTGTGGCAAATGCTGTCAGATGTCTGCTTTGTTCGTCTGCCGCTATTTGCCAATATCCTTTAGTCATGTCTACCTTCGTAAAGAACCTAGCGTCTGTCAGTTCTGTCAGTAGATCGTCAGAGTTTGCCATTGGCTCCAAATCTAGAAGAGTTATTTTATTGAGCTTTCTATAGTCGACACAGAGTCTTATTGTGTTGTCCTTTTTGCGTACTATGACCATTGGAGATGAGAAGTCTGATTGGGATCGTCTTATGATGTTGTTTTTCTCCAAGTTGATGATCTCCTGATGAAGGTGTTCTTTGTAATGTAATGGAATGGTGTATGGTCTGCATCTTATGGGTGTGTTTGACGTGAGTGTGATGTGATGCTGTACTAATTCTGTTTGTCCTGGGTTGTTAGAGAAGATGGTGTTGTACTGTTGTATTAGCTGTTTGCAACTGTCTGTTTCTGCTTGAGTTAACTTTGGGTTGATTTTAATCTCCTTCAAGCAGTTTGTCGTGTCTAATGCAGGTGTTGGAATTTCGTCACTAGCCTCGTCATCTTCATGATCTATTATCACTGTACAAGCTGTTGTATCGTCTTGTTCGTTGTCTCTGTTGTAGTATGGTCTTAGCATATTTATGTGGAATATTTTGTGTTTGTCTTTTATTTGGATCTCGTAGTCTACAGGTGAAATCTGTCTTGTCACTTTAAAAGGTCCCTGCCAAGAATCAGTCAGTAAGTGTCTGTCACTAGGTAGTAGAAGAAGAACGTCCTGTCCAGGTGTTAACGTTATTGTCCTGTTACCTTTGTCAGCATACTGTCTATACGTAGCACCAGATAATTTTAGTGCATTCTTTGCAATTATACAAGATTTGATTATTCTTTCACGCAATGATGTAACGTATACGTATGATGATATGGGTTTAAGTACTGGAGTGGAGTCAGTTAACATTTGATGATAAATAGTTAATGGGCCACGTGGTTTGGCAGCATAGATAAGTTCAAAAGGAGAGAAACCGGTACTAGAATGTGGTACTTCGCGATAAGCAAAAAGAATAGCTGGTAGATATACATCCCAGTTATTGGGTTGCTCTTGCGTGACTTTTGCAAGCATGTGCTTTAAATCGCCGTTAAATTATTCTACAATTCCACTAGAGTGAGGATGGTACGGGGAATTGAAACATTGCTTCACTCCCAACATTTTGGTGAAAGCTTGGGTAGATGCGGCGATAAACTGAGTGCCCCTATCTGATTGGATAGTGTCTGGAAATCCTATCCGAGAAAAAATATGGAAGAAAACTTCCATTATATCATTGGCAGTTATGTTCTTTAGCGGAATAGCTTCCGACCAGCGGCTACATTGATCAATGGCAGTTAGAATATATTTATTCCCTCTAGTTGTTGTATGATTGAGAGGGCCCACTATGTCGACAGATAATTTTTCAAAAGGTCGACTGGCTAAGTCAGTAACTTGTAACTTTGCCTGTGGATGTTTACCTTTTTTTCCAGTTTTTGGCAGATGTCACAACTTCTGCAATATTGTTTAATGTCATTGCAAAATTTGGGCCAATGAAACTCTGTTAATAATCTTGATCTGGTCTTAGCGTATGCCATATGCCCTGCAAGAGGTATATCATGGGCAAGGTGTAACGCTTGCTTACGATGATTAGTTGGCAAAACAGTTTGCTCTGTTGTGTTGTCACCTCTGGTATAATACCTAGTGAGGATATAATTTTTCACAGCAAAATGCCATTTTGCATTCTTGGTTACCTTTGGCTTTTGGCCGATCAGATTAAAATATTTTGATAATGAAGGGTCAGCCTTTTGAGCTGTTACAAAAGTCTCCTTCATGGTGTTAGTAGGTAGTGATACTAGGCTAAGCATTTGTATAGCCTCAGTTTGATTACTTTCATCTTGCACTCTAGCAGTAGATCTGGTTACTGCGTTCACACATTCAATGATATCAGATGGTGATGAAACAATGTTATCAATGATGTCATGATATCTCAGTTCTACATTAGCTACCATACATTCATTAGGTGGTGTAACATTATCAATGATGACATTGGATGGTGATGTTATGCTATCATCAATACACAGAGATGTTATGTCATGAGGTTTATCATTCACCTCTGGTAAATTTCCAATTATTATATCACACACTGGGTTTGTTAATGCAGCGCACTTTACTTTCCCAGTGAGGAAAGGTGTTTCAATATATGCCCATGCTAGTGGGTATTTCTCAATATTGCCTGAGAATGTTCTGCATGTTACGTGCCTGCCTGTATAGTCTGTAGGCATTATGAACGTTCTCTTCAGACCAATAAGTGAGCTGCCCGTGTCCCGAAGGACTGTAGCAGACTTGCCATTCACGTATCCCTGATGGACGTTTATTCTGCCTTTGGAATCTACTACCAAATTAGCTTCTTCATTGGCAATAGGAATGGAGTGGCCGCATGTTAAAATGCATCTTCATAAAAGGTGTTACAAACAGTACATTTATTGCGTTAAACATGTCAAAAGCCTGTGCTGAGTTCACAGGATGTTTCTCTGATTGTTCTTCATCTGACGATGAACTGTCAAACAAGGCGGCATTTGCTTTGTTGGTCATTTGCCTACCTTTACAATCATGGCGATAGTGTCCGTACGCCTTACAGAGGAAACATTTTCGCAAATTTCTGAAGGATCTACGCTCCTTATCTTGTCTGTTTACCATGTTTTGTAGATACATGTGATATGCGGGGTTCTTGTCGCACATCTCACCTTGATGATGTGAAATTTTACAATATTTACAGTGATTATACTTCTCAGATGTAGGCTTATGAGGTTCTGCCTACTATAGGGTTTGTCATAGTTAGCCGATGCTACAAAATTTATGTCAGTAGCTTCACTGGCAAAACAATGTTTGTTGGCTGTGTAATACGCCGAACCACGTCTCTCAATCTCATCTACACTAATGCATTCATTCTCCTGCAAAAATTTTGAAAATGCTGATGGAATGGATGAAATGACTTTATCTCTAATGATCAGATCTTCTAATCTTTGATAATTTTTGTCAATTTTCGCTGCTGAAGTCCATTTGGTAAATATATCTCGGACTAAGCAGAGGTAATCAGAGAACGTTTGAGTCGTTTTTGCGCTCAGCTTGCTGAATTGTTCTCTGTAACCTGCCTCATCTAACATAAAATGTGCCATAATCTTTGCTTTCAGATAATGGTAATCTTTTCTGAGGTCTTTGGGGATGGTCTCAATGACTTTAAGAGGCTCCCCTGATAAACTCCTCATATAAACAATATTACATTCAGACAGTGGGACCTGGTAGTGTTCCATTAAAGTTTCAAAATTTTGGGTAAAGGCTGCGATGCAGTCACCCGAGGTATAATTACGTACAATACCTTGATATTTCTTGTACTGGTTTTCTTTCTCCAGTCTCTCAGATTTCTTAGACTCTTTGTTAATGGCAGTCTCAGTATCAAGTTGTTTTATCTTTAACTGTAACTCCAGCTCTGGTATCATGAAGGCTAATAGACTACAATGGCTGGGGCATATAGAAAGAATGGAAGATAATAGGGAAACAAAACTCGCTTACACTCAGGAAATAAATGACCGTAGACCCCGAGGTAGACCAAGAAGGCGGTGGAGAGATAATATACATACAGACCTACAAGCACTTGGAATCAACGACTGGCAAGAGAAGGTCCACCAGAGAGACGAATGGAGACAGATTGTATTTGCAGCAAAGAACCTCAATGGCTCGGAATGCTGAAGAAGAAGAAGAAGTAACTCCAGCTCTTCTCTCTTACTCTGAGCTGCTATTTCAGCTTTTTTCAGTTCACTATCTATTTCAGCTTTTTTCAGTTCACTATCTAATTCGGCTTGCTTTGTCTTTGCAGCCAGTTCTAATTCGGTCTGTTTTGCTGCAGTTGCTGCCTCTGCTTGCTTTAAGGCTGTTTCTGCCTCTACTTGCTTGGCAGCCCTTTCAGTCTCTGCCTGTTTTAAAGCTCTTTCAGCTGCTCTTTCTTCGCGTTCATTAGCTTTCTCCTGTACTAGTAGGTATTCAGAGTATTTCTTCTCACTCCACTTTGTTAACTCATCACCTGTCAACTTCAACTTTAACCCCATATCGATGAAATCATTTAATGAAGACATGATGGAAAATGCAAATGAAATACCAGCCACACAATTTGTTATAAGTGGTTAGTAAAGTAAACAATTTACAATTTTGTTCTATTGACAACACGTGCCTAAATTTGCATCCTTAAAGTATATGAAAAGAAAAAATATACTCAAGTGCCCTGGATGCGGTGAAGAACGGTTGGAACTCGGGCTAGGAACTGTAGGGTCGCTACTTCGGAAACACAAATGACCTCTACGCGCAAGGGTTTCAGATGGTACGGAAAACCTGCTTTGTTTTTGGAGGAAATAAATTAGCGTCTATTTGATGTGGTGTGCCTGCTTGTCACTAAGTATTGATTAGGTTTGTATGGCGTTGAGTGTAATTGTAGGTCGTAATTTTGTCCGTCAACAATTTTTTTTTTTCAAAACACAAGTCACTTTCTTTCCCAAAACTTTCTTCGTTCCACAACTCAATTCACAAAGACAATCTACATATATCTCAACACTCTACAACATTGATGACACATCACTTACATCAAGATGACATTCAGTAAGGACATAGACATCAAGTTTACAAGATGGCGACAAGGTCACAATGGCGACAAGATCACAATGTCGACAAGGTCAAAACGGTGACAAGTTCAACAATCACAAATGTTTTACACGTTTACAAGATCAAACAATATGAATGCACTGTACGTTTACAAATAGTCTCCATGTTTAAACAATGTAGTAATATATCAAAATGAGCCTTCCACGATCACAATTACTTATACTATAAAGTTTGACAAAAATTCTAAGTTCACAAACTCTAGTTTTAAATGTTAATTACATGAACACGTTCATCTCAAAGCCGGACGAATGCCACCACGTCCACACATGTCAGGGTCTTAAACTTGCTCGCTAACCTAACACATGTGAGACAGTACAAGTACAACGTGATTTGACTTGAGACTCAACGACACAACGTTCAATGGATTTATTTACAGATCATATACAATACGATGATCACTACAAGATATACTTGACACTTCAATACACTTACATACACAATACAGCTCACAGTCTATCTCTCAAGATGTCCAGACACTCGACTTTCAGGCACAGAAACCACACAACGCCTTTCTCTCATCATGCGTCCAGTCGAGTCGACGTCCCAGAGCTGTCTGCCTATAGCTCGCAACTTGCCTCCCACCTGAAGTGGCTTCACGAGGCATGCGTGCGTCTTGCGTCGTCCTTGCCTGACCGCTGGCCGTCTCGTCAGCCAGCAACCTTGCAGGCAGGTAACTGGCGGGCGTAACGATGTCACTGCATCACTGCACTATTCTAGACTCTGACAATATAATACCGTCGTGTGGCATATCATTCACCTCTGGAAGGTTACCAATGATGACATCGCAACAAGGATTGGTCAATGCTGCGCATTTGACCTTTCCGGTGAGGAATGGTGTACTTATGTATGCCCATGTAAGCGGGTATCTCTCGATGTTACCCGAGAAAGTTCTGCATGTAACATATTTACCACTATATTGTGATGGTAAGATATAGTCTCTCTTAATGCCAATGAGGGTACTGCCGCTATCCCGTAAAACGGTGGCAGCTCTACCGTTAATATATCCATGGTGGATATTTAATTTACCTTGGGAGTTGACTACTAAATTGGCTTCCTCATTTGTAACAGGAATGGAATGGCCACATGTCAAAATGCCATCCTCATGAAATTGATCACAGATAGTACATTTGTAGTGTTGAAACACATCAATAGAATGTGCTGTGTTTACAGTTTGATCTTCTACACTTTCATCTTCTGATGAAGAACTATCAATCATGGCTGCATTCGCCTTTCTGGACATAGCTTTGGCTTTACAATCTTTCCGCCAGTGGCCTAACGCCTTACAAAGGAAGCATTTGGTGTTCCGTCTGTATATCTTTCTTTCTTTGTCTTGCTTCGCTATGTAGTTTTGTAAGTACGACATGTAACCAGGATGTTGGTCACACATATCAGTTTCGTGGTGTGACAAATGACAATATTTGCATTTGTTAAGTTGTTCAGTAGATTGCCTATAGGGCTTTTGTTTGTTGTAGGGCACTGACTTAGATCTGTCATATGTAGCGGCTGCTACAAAGTCTGTGCTAGTCAAACCAGTAATGAAACATTGCTTATTGGCTGAAAAATAACCTGAGCCACGACTTTCAATCTGTTGTACACTTTCACACTGACATTCCAATAGAAATTTCGAAAATGGAGGTGGGAGAGATGTGATAATTTTATCTCTCAAAATAAGATCTGTCAATTTATCAAAATTACCATTCACTTTGGCTGCTGACAGCCACTTAGAAAAAACATTCTGTATTTCTGAGATGTAATCAGAGAACGTTTGTGTTGGTTTAGGAGACTTCTTCTTCTTCTTCGTTCATCCGGAGTTTTTTTTCGGACGTGATTGCGTTGTGCCTGTTTACAGCAGAGCTGCGTTCTTGCGCCGTTAGGCCGACACATCCGACTTCTGCTGGCATTTGTTGACCGGGTTAACCTTCCCGGGGGTTTCTTAGGGTTTAGGAGACAATTTACCAAACTGGTCTCTGTAGCCTGCTTCATCTAGCAGAAAATGAGACATAATTTTTGTCTTAATATAATGATAATCTTTTTTCAGGTCATTTGGAATCGACTCTATCACTTTCAGAGGTTCTCCAGAAAGACTTCTCATGTATATTATACTCCATTCTGACTTTGGGATCTGGTAATGATCCATAATACATTCAAAATTTTGTGTGAAAGCTGCTATGCAATCACCTGTGGTGTAACTTTTAATCAGCCCTTGGTATTTCTTATATGGCTGGTCTTTGTCAGCTTTTCTATCTTCTTTTTCTTTGGAAGTTTCTGCTTTCAGCTGTTCAATTTTTAGCTGTACTTCAAGCTCTTCTCTTTTGCTCTGAGCTACAATTTCAGCTTTTCTTATTTCTGCATCTGTTTCTGTTTGCTTAAGTTTTAAAGCAGTGTCTGATTCTGCCTGCTTAAGTTTTAAAGCAGTCTCTGCTTCTGCTTGTTTAAGAGCTCTTTCGGCTGCTCTCTCTTCTGCTTCTGCCTGTTTAAGAGATCTTTCTGCTGCTCTCTCATCGCGTTCATTAACCTTATATTCTGCAAACTGTTTCTCACTCCAAGCCCTTAACTCTTCACCAGAAAGGTTCATCTTTAAACCCATTTCGATGTACTCGTTTAAACTAGACATGAACAATATGTATGATGAAATAGATAGACACAAAATTAATAATGTTGTTAGTAATTTAAGTTCAAAAGATTACAGTACTTAATATTACAGCTTATGTTTAGGCCTGCTGAACGAAAATATAAGGAAGAGAAAAAAAATATTTATACTCAAGTACTCCTGAGGCAATGTGCCGGACAAAGGCTGCCCAGTACTGCCCGAAACCACACTGGTTTTTAATTCAGGTCGACCAAAAAATTTCGGAGTTTACAAAGGACAGGTGTAGATGACACCAAACAACCTGTTATTTTTGGAGCAAGAGAAATTAGAACATGTGCAAGTGTGTGGTGTATGTAATGTCACTTAAGTTTTTGTAGGTTTGTATGTCGTCAAGTATTGTTGTCAGTCGTATCACCACACTCAACAACTCTCTTTTCACACTTTCCAACCGTTCCGCTAACACTACTTCTACTCAATGACATTCAAGGACATGGCCGCCATTTTGTTTTTATCACTTCAATAACTCGGTTGAAATTTACTAAGTTCAAAAACGCACTTATCGTTTCGATAATTAACTCGAAAGATGGTATTTATCTATTAAATTATAACCTACACGCTCGCATTTGTTCAAAACTCGCACTTTATACCAATAATTTATTCACACAAAAAAAAACTCGACAACAGTTGCCATGTTTACAATTATTTAACACTCTATTTTTCGTAATTCACGGTTCAAATCTAATGAACCCCACGTTCGCACTTGTCAAAGTCTTGCTTAGGGCAAGAATTATGGCTCGTATCTTGACAAGTGTGATACTAATTATGCTTATCAAATAACTCGAGGCTAACAGCCGATAATATAGTTCGCGCTATCTGTGGCTGAAGGGCTTGCGAACGCGGTTTGTGAGCCCGTATACCCGGGTTCGAAACACGGCGGTGCTGGTTTTTTCGACAAAGGTATAGAGACCGGTCGTTCAGAAAGCAATGGCAAACTACTGAACGTAACACTTGCCTAGTACATCAACAGCAGCTGAAAATGCTGGTGTTGACTGCAACGTCCCTTAAGGGATACGCAACAAAAAATTTTTTTTTATTTATTCGCGCACTGCACACATCAGAAACAATACAAGCTTCAATCAATCAATCATGTGCCATGCCGGAAAGCGTGGGCGGTCATGATTCGCCATTTCACTCGATCACCAGAGTGAAATTGCTTCGCGCAATCACAATTCACAATATCCAATAGATTATAAATGCAAGCAATCAATACATCAATATAATAATACATCAATGCACTCCACTTACAAGTCACACAGACAGGCGTTCCATCTCCAACGGTCATACAGGCTAGCTCTCAAGACATGCATAAAACTCTCAAGCCGCTTTCACACGTCAGTCCGTTACGGCCACCAAGCCTAGTCTGCTTGGACTTTCAGCACACACCACAGTTATGCTCGAGTCAGCCCGCGTGACCCCTCAATGTTCACGCTGTGTTCCAGCTGACCGCCGACTACTTAGTATCGCTCAGCGTTGATTGCCTGGCGTTGTTGAAGACGCCGCGTTATAGCTGTAGTGCTTATCATAGATCAGCGTTGCATTGTCGGGCGTTGGTGCAGACAACGCGTTATAACTCTGGGTGAGACTCTGACAACCGTATGACAGTAGACTGTACTACCTGTATTCTGTTAGCTCCGAATGTTTTGTCTTAATCAGATATGACTTGGTCCACGACATTCTAAGACCTAATTTTAAAAGCTCCAATTTTCTTCTTTAGTGATGTCGAGATGAGAAAAATAGTTATACAGAGCTATAATAGAATCAATCCTGAAGTAGAGAAGCAAATCATGGCCAAGTTAACATACATGACAGGAATTATGTGGAAGCTGTGGAGATGTGGTTTCATAGAAGAATGATGATAACACAGAGGACTAATAGAAAAAGTAATGAAGGTATCTTGACAGAAGTGAACTCACACACACATTTGGTTACTGGTATCAGAAGTCTACATTTTCTGGGTATGCCATGAGAAGAGGCAAGTTGGAGTATAACGGGAAGGTTGGAGGGAAAGAGAAGTAGTTGGAGACCAAGAGAGAGGATGCTGGACAGATTCACAGCATGGCATGGAGGAATGTCGCTATCAGTAATGATTGACAGCACAAGAGACAGAAGGTTACGGACATATTTTTTTTCTTCTCTTGCTCGCTTTTAACACAAGCGTAGTTCATACACACTACTTCCAGTAGTGCTGGATTGAATAATTCGTGTGGATTAGCTTTTACCTATTAATAGTGTCTCTCGAAATCAGGCGAACCCATTCCGACTTTAGAGGTGCATGTAATTTACGTCCCCAACTCAAGGACGACAGGTCAATATTTTAGTCCAGCTGCCCGGTGTAGGGGTTGAACCGCTAACCTCGGCATCAGCACACCAGATGTTTAAGAACACGCGTTCTTATCCATTCGGCCATGCTGACCTGCACGGACAGATATGATCACCATCGCCAGACAGCATGGACTACAATAACGTATTACAAAATGGCCCACCACTCACATCCATGTGTGGTCATTACGTGCAATTCTGTTTTGCTTCATAATAAGGTGAACGCATGCAATTGGTCATATAATGTTGTACTATGGTAGCTATTTATCTAACGGCCGTGTAAACTTCTTCTATTGTCGCCGTTTGTTCCTTATCTTATTTACCAACATTTTGCAATTTGGCAAGTTTTTCTACTTTGTTTATGTCAAATATTCATTTCTGTGTCCTTGAAAAGATAACTCTGACCATTAAAAACAAACTGCTTACTTCCTTATAAATCGATGTCAGCTGCACATTTTTTAAAAGACATACGCTTTTGTTCTCTTTATAAATATCTTCAATAATTATTTATTAATTACAAAATCAAATTTAACAAACACATGTAAGTATTTTTTGTTTGTTTAAAACACTGTATTATTCATTAATTATTATTAATTCGCGGGACCAAATTTGTACCAGTTTAAAAACATATTTGGTGTTTGGTAATTCCAAATAACAAAACAAAACAAACTTAAAATAGGTTCAGAGCGTTAGATTTTGACTTAATTAAAATCGGTACGAGTTTAATAACGTAAGAAGATATAATGGTTGCCGAAAACAGATCAGTTTAATTAAGCTGATCGATTGGCTAAGGAAGGAGCACAAGAAGAACAACCAGATTGTGCCTATTACATACCACCAAAAGAAAAGAATGGTCAAATCAGTCAGAAGGCCACCAAACCTTACTCAAGACGACTACCACGTTATGGACAGACCAGAACAAGTCATTCTTCTGCGCCTCAGAACAGGACACAATAGATTACGCAACCACATGTATACAAAATTCAAGATTGGTGAAACAGCCATGTGCACATGTGGTTTGGCGTCGCAGACAGCAGAGCACATACTCCAGGATTGCCCAAACTACAACATATCCAGGCGAACCTTCTGGCCTAGAGGGACAACAGTGGAAGATAAACTCTATGGACCGCTGAATGAACTAAAAAAGACTGTTAGATTCATACAAGAGACAACATTGCAGTTATAAACATATTTTAGGCGAACGAAAGAAGAAGAAGATTAAGCTTGCTTTATAAGTGTCGGAACGTTCACTAAATATTTGTCAATGAATGAATCACCCAAATAAACGAGAAGTAGATTGTGAGCTTTACTAAAACACGACTACAAGAGACAAATTGGACGTTGCGGCACAGGACAAACAAATACAAACCAACACAAAACTACATGAAACACACTATGACAATATTAAACTATTAAACTAATTAAAATAAAATGTACTCATCTGAATATTGTGTCCTAGCTTGGAAGGTCTGACACACGTAGGGCGCCAGTGGATCAACTAAATATTTGTTAAGATAATCGTTCAGCTTTACGTAATTGCTCAACGTGGGTAAGTAGACATTTAATAATCCTTGATCTATTACTGATATTAATCATTATTGTTACGTGAATGGTAACAACAATTCGTTCTTCCATTTATTAATGTTTAGTTAAATAATTCATTAAAGTAAAATTTCTCACTTAGAAAAACACTATATGTGAATATAACGGGGAATTCATCACTTGAATGTTCCATAATTAAGCCTATCAATCAATCAGGTGCCGTCTCCAGAATGAATGTCGGCTGCAATGGATCTCCAACACCGTCTGTCGCTCGTCCTGACTGTACATTCTGTCAGATGGTGAACGTCCATCTCTTGATGTTATCTTCCCACTTGTATCGTTGGCTACCTCTTGCTCGCTTGCCTTCAACCTTGCCCTCCAGTACGGTTGTTTTTAAAAAAGAGTGTTATGTCTTTTAACGTGACCGAAACATTTCACTTGCCTCTTTTTAAATTCTTTCATCAACTCTCTTTTCATTTCAAGTTTTTCTAGAACCACTTATTTGATTGTTTTTGTTTCCATGAAATACGATATATCCTTCTGTATATCCACATCTCCAGGGCTTCTATTCAATTTCTAATTGTTTGTTCAATGTCCAGGCTTCCGTGCATTTAGCAGTGTTGAATATACGTAAAATTTTATCATTCTCATTTTAATGCGTTGTTAATCTCTCTAAATGTTAATACTAATTTCATGCTGTTGACAGAATTTTTGGTCATTCCTATTCTCTTTTTGATTTCTGTTTCACTTCTGCCATCATCTATTAAAATGTCCAAGATAGGAGACACTTGTTACTTGTTCTAGTATCTCCCCGTTTACTGTGATGTTCACTGATGACCTTTCGTTTCCACTGCTAATTATCAGTTGTTGTTTTTTTTATGTTAATATTTAAGCCGTGAAGTTGGAATCATCGACGATGAACTGTATTTTTCGTGGTGGATTTTGGTGTTGACATTCTGGAGGTGCATTGTGCACAGTGTACCTGTGCGGGCTGTTGGCTTGTCGAGACTCCTGTCTGATCCACTTTTCACAGTGGGCAGTGAGGAGCATTTTGTGGGATATTCACTGGCACAGGAACGAAGCATTATGGGGACGACCCGTTGCCGTGAAGTTGGAATCGCGTCTAACTAACTAATTGATTATTTGGTTGTTTCGGGATTTGAAATTTAAATATTGAGCACAACCCACTACTGGCAACGCCGGAATGTGATCGGCGTTGCCAGTGGTGGGTTGTGCTCAATATTTAACTAACTAATATCTATAATAACTATAATAAAAAGCCACATTCTGCATTATGCCTGTTTACTTGTTCCACTAAGTTTTGTAACTCTTGCTCACTTTCTTCTAGTAACACGGTATCATCTGAATACCTACGATTGTTTATGATTCTTCCATTGGTGTAAAGTCCAGGTAGTTTGATGTGTTTAAAATTTCTTTCTGTGTATAAGTTGAAGAGATTGGGAAACAACACGTATCCCCGCCGTACTCTTCTTTTTATCTCTAAGGGCGACGAATAATTATGTCCTTATCTAACTGACGCCACTTGTTCCCAGTACAAGTTACTATTAAGTCTGATGTCCTTTCCGTCTACTCCTATACGGCGTGTAATGTGTCGTTCATTTTGTATTCCATCAAAAGCTTTCTTGTAGTCTATGAAACATACATTTATATTTTTCTTAACTTTTGTATATTTGTCAATTAACATCCTCAAACACATTATTGTTTCTTGGTCTCCCATATTTTGCGAAACCCAGATTGTGCTTCAGCTACTTCCCCATCTATTTTCTTTTGAATTCTTTCTTGTATGACATTGAGGCGTATTTTAGTTAAATGGCACATTAAGCTAGTAGTTCTGTAATCCCTACAGTCAAAAGTTTTTGGCTTCTTGAGTAGTGTGATGACAATGGATATTAAGTCTATGGACAGTGACAAAGCTAGATGTATGCTGAATCGACATTTTGTGAAATATTTTGCCGCGGCAGATCTTCCTTATTTATCTTTCTTTCCATCCAAGAAACTGGCCCCATCTTCATCATGTAGCATGCCCATTGCAGAACGTGGCTCTCATCAAAGTGCTCCGTCAAGACTCTAGATCTCTGGACATGTTGCCTGCCTCATATCCCCTCAAGATGAATGTGCCAGCAATGTACTGTGTTCATCTTCGTGCTGATCGACTAGTGCCATTTCTTCTAGGAACCACGCCCTCCCCCCTCCCCGATCTCTCTCTCTCTCTCTCTCTCTCTCTCTCTCTCTCTCTCTCTCTCTCTCTCTCTCTCTTTCTCCCTCTCTATGCCACTGTGAGATTTCTCCGGACTCAGACTTGAGTGAGGAGTATAACGGAGCACTTGCGGGTTACACCCGGGTGTCGTAATGTTGATCTGCCCGACTAAACTAAACCAAACAGTAATTTAATTTCCCAGACATGATACTGTTAAGAATGCAGCTTTCGTCGATTTCAGATCTTGTAGAATGTCGGTATTTTCATTATTCCTGGTTCAGGATATACTAAGAATGTATCTCTCAAAATAATAAATTTTCTTCTTTAGAAACTGCGAAATTGTCCATGACCCACATCCATACGTTGCCGCAGACAAGATGCATGTTCTCAACAAATGTTACCGTAATATGTTTACTGGTGTCATGCCGCATCCTGGTGCGAGGAAATGCTACCTAATGACTAACTGTCGTGGCAGGGCAGACCAGGCCCTAAGCCTTGGTTGGCAACGGATATTGTATCAAAGCTCCGACAGGCGGACAATTACAGCATTGTTTTGCTGATCCGGCAGCTTCTGCAGTTGGTCTTGTTCCAGATGTATTGGTGTTACCTTTCCACTGGAGTAAACTAGACAGGTCGAGAGAGGGATCATGCTGTATGGGCAACACATGGTCTCTACAATTCAACCCTGGCTTTGTGCTATGGAGAGGTATAACTTCAGCCCTTTTCTGCTGAGGGTAGTAGTTATTATGCCTGTTTTGAAGCACGATGTAACAAACTATGGTCTGTCAAGACGGCCAGCTACCACATGTACCATACGTTCCTGATTCCGTTTAACTTCTCTGTTGCTATATTCAGTCTGCCTTTGGCGTCATGTGAGTAGTCGCCCTTGTTGATGGTTATGGCGCTAAGAAGTTCAAAGTTTATCAACATTTTCAACTGATTTGTTGTTCATTGTCATCTGTGGTTAAACTCACCCCCAAAATGTAAATACAACAAAGGATCTGCTGAAATAACAGTACAATTAGAAAGAGAATGTATTTTCGTCACTCTACGCAACAAAGCGGTCTACTGAAAATCATTATGTAAACAAACATTTTAAAAAATCGAATCCTATGTCAAGCTGTTTGTTTCCATAGATACAACATATGTTGTTACTTTACCACGAAGACACGAGATTTGTTGATAGTTCTTCTCTTCTTTCCTTCACTTGACCTGGTGTTGATGGCTTTCTGATTGATTTTATCATTCTTTATTCTTTTCTTTTGGTGGTATGTAACAGGCTCACCAGCTTGTTCTCATATTGCTCCTTCGACAGCTAGTCGATCAACTCCCTCGTTTCCAGGTACTCTACTTGTCGATGATGATTATCTAGCTAACCGAGGAGTTGCGTCGATGGTCACTGACTAGCTAAACCCATTATGTTGTTGATCACACCCTTTGTCAGTTGTATACCAGTTACGTTGTTCATGACTGGTTACACCAGCAATATCGAAAACAGATAAGACATATTTTGACTGCAACCGGATATAACTGTAGGTAACGAAACACAAATGTATTTTAAATCCCGAAGACTCGCAATAAAAACAAATACATATACAATCCAGACTAGAGTCTGGGGGGAAATCTGCGAAAATAATATCATAATATAAGAAACACTGAGATAAATATATATGAACTGAGTATGAATGAAAATCAACACACCTGTCACACGTTTCGTTGTCGCTACATTTTTCAAGAACAAAACAAACATAGATAATCAATATGAAATTAAAATGTTATAAATTTAATAGGAATATTTACAAGGGAGAAGTGAATGGCGAGTGTGTGACAACCGCGGATAGCAATAATGTGGAGACGTGTACGTGAGAAATGGGGGATATCAGAACTAAAATTGCGCAATGTCAGACAGACGAAGAATTTAAAGATTAACTGTTATATGGACATGACATGACATGACCAAAAACAAAGAAGAAGAGGTGAGGGTGGTCAAAGATAACAGGAGACAAGAGGACCTAAGTTAAACAGAATTGATTCCCGTAGTATGGATACATCCTATAGTGGAAATTAACTGGCTCTCAATCTTCATTCTGAAAGAAGTGTCTGAGTAACATGGTCTTATAACAGTGACTTACACATTATCGACACCTTTATGGTCCGAGGAACTAACATGATCAGAAACATGCTTGTGTGAGTGTTGTGTCATGTTCCTCAGATGCTCCCTAAATCGGTCCGCCAGACTTGAAGACGTCTAGTGTTATTATAACTGACTTAACGAGTGATGTTCATATTGACTGCACAGCTAGGGGTTTCAATTTTCGCTAATATTGCAGTTTCCAAAGATGGTCAGCTTGTGGTGTTGTCTGCTGCTGGTAGTTCTAGCTGCTCCCTCTGAGGGAATCAAGAACTTCAGTGATGCCTTGGCCAAATCTATCTTGTTCTACGACGCCCAAAGATCGGGCAAACTTCCCGCCAATAATCCGATCCCTTGGCGAGGTATGGCACGTCATTATTTTTGTATCTCCTCCTCCTCCCCTCCCCTCCTCCTCCTCTTTCTTCTTCTTCTTCTTCTTCTTCTTCTTCTTCTTCTTCTTCTTCTTCTTCTTCTTCTTCTTCTTCTTCTTCTTCTTCTTCTTCTTCTTCTTCTTCTCTCTTCTTCACCTTCTCCTCCTCATCCTCCTCCTCCTCCTCCTCTCCTCCTCCTCCTCATTCTCCTCTCCTCTTTCCTCTCTTTCATTTCATTCTCTGGATACCACATCTAGAGAAAACACCCGCAACTATGAATCTCGAAACTTCTGTGGAATTTTGATAAAGGCGCTGATGCTTGTAATTGTATTTGTTGCTCAATTTGTTTACATCTGTCTCTGTCATCCTCTGCCTCTCGTGCTCAGTATTTCCTTCACATACGGATCATTTATCAGCCTTTTCCTGTTCAAATGTCCCATACATTTAATTTTTCTGTGTGGCTTTGGTGAATATCTGTTACATCTACAGTTCCCAGTACCAGATGTCTCAGCGTTGGCTTTCTTCTTTATTGATGGTATTCCCATTCTTATCTGTTAATTATATTCTCCTCATTTTCTCTGTCTATGGTATTCTCAACATTCTTCTCTATCTGTGATATTCTCAAACTCCTTCTTTGGCCATGACATTCTCAACATTCTTCTCTGTCCATTATATTCTCAACATTCTTCTCTGTCCATGACATTCTCAACATTCTTCTCTGTCCATGATATTCTCAACATTCTTCTCTGTCCATGATATTCTCAACATTCTTCGCTGGTCATTATATTCTCAACATTCTTCGCTGGTCATTATATTCTCAACATTCTTCTCTATCTGTGATATTCTCAAACTCTTTCTTTGGCCATGATATTCTCAACATTCTTCTCTGTCCATGACATTCTCAACATTCGTCTCAAAAACCACATCTCCACTGCATCAACTTTCTTCACTATGTTGTTACTCATTGTCCATCATTTGCATCCATTCAGAATAACAGACCATATAATTTGTCATTAAGCAGATGCTTTTTACTTTTCTGGTTATATGTTTATCGTAAAGTTGTCCATTCTCGTGAAAGAATCCTTGCATATTGCGTTCGTTACTTTATCTTCGTGTCCATTCTTTTGAAAGAATCTTTGACTATTGCGATTCGTTTCTTTATCTCTGTGTCCATTCCTTTGAAAGAATCCTTGGATATTGCGATTAATTTCTTTATCTCTATGTCACATATTAGCGAGTCTCCGTGGCCAGGTGGTTAGGCTTCAGGCCTTGCGCTCCGCAGGTTGTAGGTCCCATTCCGGCCTACGTCGTTCCTTTCACGAGTGCAATTTTCTCGCAGACTCCTGGGGGTTGTCGCTGGAGCTACGGAGTTCGTACTGTGAGCAACGCCTTTCGCCAGGACGCACTGCGGAAAGGGACGGATCCATTTGGGATAAAACCTGGTCCAATGAAGTCGGTCCTTTTGGCTTCTAAATTATTTTATATCACATAGTCCATCACATGCCTCTGTGTAGTCCATTTGTGATCATATTTACACAGGTGTTTGATATGTTTTATTATCCTCATCATCATCATCATCATTATACAGTGCCTTGCCGGCTGGCGTGGGCGATCATGCTTCTCCACAAATGTCTATCTCCGACGGCATGGTTCAATTCATGTGTTGACTCACTTCCGGGCCATGATACCAGATTGTCAAGAATATTCTCACACTGTCTTCCTCAATCTCTCTTTCCGCAAATCTTTCCGGTTGTCACAACATGTTCCAGGTTTGTCTTCTCATAACATGGCAAAAATGATGCCTGTCTCTTTCTGATGTTTATGATAAGTTGCCTTTGCCGCTTAGCTTCCCTTAAATTGTCCAGATTGCTTATTTTGGCTGTCCTATTAATTTTCTGCATTCTTCTATAAAACCACATATCTAAGCCTTCTATTGATGTTTTCGCCTGTTTACTAACTGTCCAGGGCTCGCAGCCGTATATTAAAACTGGTCCTAGGTAATATACAAGAAATCGCTTTCTATTTTCCAAGGACACTGACGTATTGTTCAGAATGTTCTTCATTTGATAGAATGCAGATTTTGCTTGTTCTATTCTTTTTCTTTTTTTTTTCAAAATCTCAGTGATGCATCTTCCATCTGATGTTTTTCATGTATTACTATATATAAAGGAAACTGCAGTGTTTAGGACGCGTGTATGCAAAACAAAAAGACAATGATATAGTTACAGCCCAACATGATATCTTGGGGTGTTCTTCTACAAACAGGCGACTCAGCGCTCAAAGACTGCGTAGTCGGGGGTTGGTATGACGCCGGGGACCACGTCAAGTTCGGACTGCCGCTGTCCTCTGCGGTCACTGTCCTGGGCTGGTCACTGGTCAAGTATAAGGATGCGTACGTCACAGCTGGACAGCTGGACAACATGTATGATATGATCAAGTGGGCGTACGACTATCTCCTCGCTGCCTGGGACCCCCAGAAAGAAGAACTTGTTGTGCAGGTTTGAAATGTTATATTTACTCCTGTTCTTCTTTAAATTTAATTACCGGTTAGGGTCGGTGCTGTAGTTTAGGGCAGTAAATGCGTTTCATACCTCGACATAGCGGGACTATGGCTCGATATCAGACCATTTGGGAGCACCTCGCTTTGTGGCGATTTCGATTATATGGGCGTACAGAAAGCAATAGCAAACTACTGGGCATGAAATTGCTTAATACATTAGAAACAGTCAAACAATACTGGGGTTGATTGCGACGTGTTGCAACTAACTTTTTAACTTACATTAGGGAGAGCTCGGAAGCAACGGAGAATTATGAGAATATACACGATGGGAAGATGACAACTTTGACCTTCAGAAGGTAGTGTCAAAGAAACAACGCGGGCGACCTCAACATCCTGCAGATGACATCATCATCATCGTCATGGTTATCATCATCATCAAGTGCCCTGCCAGCTTGCGTAGTTGTTCATGTCTCTCCACAGATCTCGGTCTTTGGTGTTCTGAATGAGCTCTACTGCGGATATTTTTCAGTCCCCGACATGGGGACGTAAATTATAAATACGAGGCACCTCAGAAGTCAGAGAAGGGTTTCGCCTGATTGCGAGGGACATTTGTAATGGGGAAAGCTAACCCTCATGCAAAATTAATTCAGAGCACTCACTAATGGTAGAACTAGCAGCAGCAGTAGTAGCAGCAGTAGCAGTAGTAGTAGCAGCAGCAGCAGCAGTAGTAGTAGTAGTAGTAGTAGTAGTAGTAGTAGTAGTAGTAGTAGTAGTAGTAGTAGTAGTAGTAGTGGTGGTGGTGGTGGTGGTGGTGGTGGTAGTAGTAGTAGTAGTAGTAGTAGTAGTAGTAGTAGTAGTAGTAGTAGTAGTAGTTAGTAATAAAATTAGTGAGTGTAGTAGTAGTAGTAGTAAAATTAGTGAGTGTAGTAGTAGTAGTAGTAGTAGTAGTAGTAGTAGTAGTAGTAGTAGTAGTAGTAGTAGTAGTAGTAGTAGTAGTAGTAGCAGTATAGTGTAGTGGTCGTGGTAGTGGTGGTGGGGGTGGTGTGGTGGTGGTGGTGGTAGTAGCAGTAGTAGTAGTAGTAGTAGTAGTAGTAGTAGTAGTAGTAGTAGTAGTAGTAGTAGTAGTAGTAAAATTAGTGTGTGTAGTAGTAGTAGTAGTAGTAGTAAAATTAGTGTGTGTAGTAGTAGTAGTAGTAGTAGTAGTAGTAGTAGTAGTAGTAGTAGTAGTAGTAGTAGTAGTAGTAGTAGTAGTAATAGTAGTAGAATTAGTGAGTGTAGTAGTAGTAGTAGTAGTAGTAGTAGTAGTAGTAGTAGTAGTAGTAGTAGTAGTAGTAGTAGTAGTAGTAGTAGTATTAGTGGTAGTGGTCGTGGTAGTGGTGGTGGGGGTGGTGTGGTGGTGGTGGTGGTGGTAGTAGTACCTAGCAGCAGCAGCAGCAGCGTGTGTGTGAACTATGCTTGTGTTCAAAACGAACGAGCGTTATAAAAAAACAAACTGCCATGTCACGACAGCTCCTCGTTGCGATGAACTTCTCCACCTCTTCTTCAGGTTGGTGACGGCGACCTTGACCATACCTTCTGGGGTCGCCCGGAAGACATGACCATGAACCGGCCATGCTACAAGATCACCAATACCAAGGTCGGCAGTGATGTGGCTAGTGGCACGGCGGCGGCCCTGGCGGCCGGGTATATTGCCTACACCGACAAGGGTGATGCCGCTTACGCCGCCAAGTTGCTGGATGCCGCCAAGAGTCTCTACAGTTTCGCTAAATCTAACAGGTAGGAGGTGTCGCCATGGAGAATATAGTCTGTCTTATGGCAATAATGTAATACAGGGTGTATTTTTAATTTCTGTGTAGTGTTTGAAAATATTGCCGGTCCAAGTTTTGTATTTACCTATTATGTTGCATAAATTTTACAGAGGGTGAATACAAAACTTGGACCGACAATTTTTCAAACACTGCACAGTCATTAAAAGTACACCGAATACAATACAATACAATACAATACAATACAATACAACAAAAATAGACTAAATAGAAATATTCACAAAGATTGAAGTCAAATTAAAGTTATATGTATTAACATAAAACTATAGAACATTTAAATATTGGATCTACTTTTATCTACTTATAAGACCTATATTGACCCTTTCATTTTAATTGAGATTTCCATTCTGCTTCTTCTTCTTCTTCTTCTTCTTCTCTTCTTCTTCTTCTTCTTCTTCTTCTTCTTCTTCTTCTTCTTCTTCTTCTTCTTCTTCTTCTTCTTCTTCTTCTTCTTCCCTCGCTCCCCCATGGAGACAGAGGCCCTCAACTAACTCACCTCAAGGCGTCCCATCCTCTGCTATCTCCTGCAGCTACCCCCATGTTCTCCCTATATCATCCATCTCTGTCTCTACTTCTATTATCCGTGTGTTTTTAGGTCTTCATCTATTTCTTTTGCTTCGTGTGTTCTAGACGAAGTACTTCCCAGTGTGACTACTAACATTTTTTCTCATTGTGTACCCGTCTTTTCCTCGCCTCTTGGTTCCCTGGAAACTGTCTGGCCCCTCCACGACTCCACATTGGTGATACTGTCCTAGGATATTAGTATATGTTTGTAGAATGCTAGTTAACTGGACACTGCCTGGCCCCTCCACGACTCCATATTGTTGATACTGTCCTAGGATATTATTGAATGTTTGAAGAGCGCTAGTTCCTAAACTTCCGGTGCACTGATGACGGGTTCTCCCCCTACACCGTTCACGTGGACTTAAACATTGATTCTCGTTCTTGACGTCTGGACATAAATTACAAGCACCTCAGAAGACGGAGTGGGTTCACTAGGTGGCGGGGAACAGTAGTAATAAGGAAAGCTGAACCACGGGCAAAAATCATTCCAGTGTGGACTACGCTCGAATCCAAATGGAGGATGGAAACAAAAAGAGTTAACACTGAGATTTCCCTAAGATTCACCAACCAACTAACCAATAAAGTGAGACGCTAGTTAACTGTATGAAAGGACCGAACGACCGCAATTATAATCAACGCTGAAAAGGCCTGTTGAACGAAGTGATAACGTTTCGCTTTTTTATTTTTGTTTACAAATCGGATGGGATGGGATAATTATATGTGAACATCTTCTACAGAGGGGTGTATGAGGGCCAGGCATACTACACTGACACCGCAGACAACGATGAGATGTGTGAAGGCGCCATCTGGCTCTATAAGGCTACCAAAGACAACCAATACCTGGTCGACGCCAAGTTGTTCTCCGACCTGGAGGTGGCTTGGGGTTACGGCTGGGAAAACAAGATGGTGGGATGCCAGGGTAAGTTATTACCATCATTATGATTCAGTGCTTGGTCGGCAACTAGTCTAGGATAGAAGCTCCGATAGGGATACATTTAGAATATTGCTTTGCAGATCCGGCAACTTCTACAGCTCGCCTTATTCCAGACGTATTGGTGTTAGCTTTCCTGTGGAGTGAACTGGGCAGGCGGAGAGAGAGAGAGACCATGCCGCATGGGCAACACATGGTCTCTAAATTCAGCCCAGGCTTTGTGTTATGGAGCGGTATAACTCCATTTTATAAACTATCGTCTGTCAAGACGGTAAGGTGCCAGTCAATGTTCCGGGTGTGGCCGTTGTGTAAGTACAGGATCTCTTTGTGAGTGTAACGAATCTGAAATGACAGTAGAAGCTATTTCACAAGACTAGAACATATACCAAATACAACGGTCACAACTGGAGCTCTCGTTAGTGTAGTTGACAGGGATCTACTCTGATAATGACATGAGCGCGTTGAACGAGGGCTCCACTGTTGTATTTGTCGTCTGCCAACAGAGGGGAAGACTGACCGTCCATCCCTGGGTGTGTTCGGGCCTAGAAAATGTGTTGGCATTGTCACATCACGGCTATATGACAGGTTCCTGCTTCCAGTGATGATGTGTGGTAAAGATGACAACTGTGTCCTGCAGAATTTAGTGTCCATGAGACAAGCGACCTCAATATCCTGAAGATCACAGCCGGGTTTACTTCTGAAACCAATAGAATGCTGCATGTGAGAACATGAAAAGTATCTTATTGGTACTGAAATTTGAATAGAACATGTTTTGCTGTAGGCAGTCAATCATGGCAATTGAATGAACGCATTAGGTAGAGGCTAATAAAAGTAGGGCATATGGTATAAGAACGGGGCAAACGACATTCTTAGGTCATATAATGGGATGAGAACCATGGATAACCTCACGACGACAGGAAAGATCAGTGAGAAAAGAGGCAGAAGCAGACCAAGAGAACATGCTGGGCGGACTAAGAGGTATATGCTCAGCAGAGTTGATCCAGAACACGAAGACCAGGATCTGTGGAGAAACATGAACAACTACACCAGTTGATGAAACCACAACCGACACCTGAGAAAGGAAGCTAGAAGTATTCAAAGGTATATGTTTAGGAGACTGAACCCCATCATCTACGCCCTGGACAGGGGGTTGGAGTCTGTTGGTAGTTAGAATACATAAACCATGTTGGGGAAACACGACCAACACACGTCGAATGTCAGCCAGGCCGCTTCTGTGACGCACCAAACCATTTTGTTTACACGCTAACAAGATCTCTCCGCAGATGGAAGGTTCCAATACTGGTCTTACATGCCCAGGTGATTTCTGGGCTTTGAAGAGGGGATGAGAATTTATACAACACGTTCCCGTGCAGGTGGTACTAATTTTGGAGAGAAGTCTCTACACCAACCAACTAACCGAGTGCCGTCTTGAACCACAAAATGCGGCTCTGCAACCATATCTTCCAACATACCATAATGGCGTGGACCCATGCACCGTATCTGCTTATCTTTATATTTTAAAATTTAAAAGAAACGCTGATTTAATCATCTGGAGTTATCTGGCTAAATATGATACCACGGGTTGTGTTGCTGTTGTTTCTTGTTGCAGCTCTGATATACGAGGCAACAAATATGACACTATGACTTGTGTTGCTGGTGTTTCTTGTTGCAGCTCTGATATACGAGGCAACAAATATGACACCATGACTTGTGTTGTTTCTGGTTGCAGCTCTGATATACGAGGCAACCAAAATGACACCGTGACGTGTGTTGCTGTTGTTTCTTGTTGCAGCTCTGATATACGAGGCAACAAATATTACACAATGACTTGTGTTGTTGTTTCTTGTTGCAGCTCTGATACACGAGGCAACAAATATGACACCATGACTTGTGTTGCTGTTGTTTCTTGTTGCAGCTCTGATATACGAGGCATCCAACAACGCCTCCTACAGAGATGTTCTAGAGCGACACTTCACCGAAGTCTGGTTCCCTGGCGGAGATGTCGACTACAGCCCTTGCGGATTTGCCTGGCGCGTCAAGTGGGGATCTGCCAGGTTGGTCTTTCTGTAGCTACATAAGGTGCCTTTTCCTGTGCACCGCGAGAATGCAGCGCGATATATAGTCGATTAGGTATTTAGTTTAGTTGTTTAGTTTAGTTTAGTTTAGTCGACGGATCAACATCACGGCACACGGGTGTAACCCATAAGTGTTCCGTTCTACTCCAAACTCAAGCCTGAGTCCGGAGAATCTCAGCTCAGTGCACGAACTCCGTAGCACCGGCGAGGGTCCTGAAAATACTTTGGGTAGATTTTTAGCTCAAAATTTAGCCCGGGCAGCGCCGTTAGTCTACTCCTTTTCGATTTCCACCTGCCAAGGGATATTTTACGTGCGCAACAATACACACGGGCGTCCGATCTCACTACCAGAGACCATGGGAAATTTTTTTTACTAGAATGTCACGTGAAAAACTCCCGGCCCTCACTGCGGCTTGAACCCGGGACCTCCAGCACTCGAGGCGGACACCATACCTCGAGACCACTCAGATCCTTTAAATGCTACTGAACGTAACTAGCCTTGTAAATCACTTGGGCTTGGGTTACTCAGTTCCAGCTTCACAGCAACGGGTCGTCCTATAATTGCTCCTTTCCTGTGCCATCGAAAAAACGATGTGACATGTTTATTATTGTCCCTTGTGAACTTGTAAAGGAAACAGCAGCTTCGACAAGACCCAAATCACAAGAGCACCGACAACAAACCAGTCTTAACTTGAATATGCAGTTCATTGATAGCTGTTTGAATAAACACAAGAGATCCAGCACACGCATTATCGCATAGGGCAGCAACGGAGTGCCGGCAACTAGCCGTCCGCTATTTTCTTAATATGCACTACACAAGATAGCCACAGTGAACACAAACACAATTTCGAAAGAAAATCACAGCTCACGGTGTCGCACCAAGCATCAACTCAGCAGCTGGCTTTCCTTATAGTTGTGAGTTCTTGTAACACGGGCAGCTCGCAGTGTCTCAGTGTGAATTTTTTTCGTGCCCATAATATATTCAAAATCATTCTAAACAAGAACAGCTCCACTACTTGCAGTTTGTCATAAACTTTTCAGCTGTTCAAGAATTTAACCTATCAACTAATACACATTATATATCCAAACTACAGCCCTGTTGGCTTGATGTCTAATGAATTAATGAAGTTAAAGTATTCAAATATCTAGGAAGTATGATTACAGAAGATGGCAGAATAGACAGACAAATCTAAATCAGATGTCAAAAAGCAAGTGCGCTCATATATCAACTATCTCTCACACTGAAACATCCAAATATACACGTGTACGCAAACGACAGAATAAATGGCATGTTAACACCAACCCTATACTACAATGTCAAACTTGGAAATTATCCATCCAATTCACACTTACGCAAAATCAACACCTGCCAGATGAGATGCCTGGGGAGAGCTGCCAACTTTACTATCCGAGACTGAGTAAGAAATGATGTTATCAGACAGATAGTGGGATCAACACTTGAAAGACAGAAGATCACATACATGGACCATCTCGTTAGAATGCGACACCATCCACTACCAGCACTGGTGCTACACCAAAGAAGATCTGCTATGAGAGCAAGAGGACGCAAGAGAAGAAAATCGATTGACGACATCAAAGACATTGTACAATCACACGGAACGACACTATCCACTACCAGCACTGGTGCTACACCAAAGAAGATCTGATACGAGAACAAGTGGACACCTGAGAAGAAAATGGATTAATAACATCAAAGAGATTGTACAATCACACGGAACGACACTATCCACTACCAGCACTGGTGCTACACCAAAGAAGATCTGCTATGAGAGCAAGTGGACACCTGAGAAGAAAATGGATTAATAACATCAAAGAGATTGTACAATCACACGGAACGACACTATCCACTACCAGCACTGGTGCTACACCAAAGAAGATCTGCTATGAGAGCAAGTGGACACCTGAGAAGAAAATGGATTAATAACATCAAAGAGATTGTACAATCACACGGAACGACACTATCCACTACCAGCACTGGTGCTACACCAAAGAAGATCTGCTATGAGAGCAAGTGGACACCTGAGAAGAAAATGGATTAATAACATCAAAGAGATTGTACAATCACACGGAACGACACTATCCAGTGCCACCATTCTGGCGCTGCAACGCCAATTATTCCTCCTTGCTGGACGGCAATAGAGGAAGATAATGATGATGAATTATCCACATCACTACATTCAGGACGGTCCCATAAGCGCTATGGATCTGTGATGTAATAAGGACATCACATTCTGAAGGACTGAATGCACTGAGGATTGGGGGGGGGGGGGGGGGGATCTATCCCCCACACAGACGCCGAATCCTCTTCCGACACGTATAACTTTATCAGTGTATGTCCCTATCAGCTTCGCTAACGCCCATTATTTAGTGTAATTATTTGTCCCTAACCCAGTTATGTTCCTATTTCAGATTTTAATCTATTCTTTCTAATCGCCTCTGATTGTATCTCAATTGCTAATTCCTGTGTGCACTCCATGTTTCGTTATTCTAACATGTGAAATCATTATCTGGGGTTGTAATAGTAAGCTCTGCTGGTGATCGCATGAGCATGGTCAGATGACGGTTGGACGCCTGGGCTCTTCACTTGCTAAAGTGAGGGAAAGACTGAGCACCTATCCCTCCTTGCTCCCGGCCTACAAATTGTGATAGCGCTATCCCGCCCCAGACCCGTGGCGGGAAACTACCTCGAGACAATGTATTTACTGTTTGTCTTGTGTGGCTGGCGCTGTGGGGTTACGGCCGCGTTCGAAACACGGCTGCGGGCGATTTGGCAAAAGACCGCCTTGCGTTGGTTTTCATAAAATTGGTATGAATGCCGGTCGTTCAGACAGAAGTGGCAAACAACTGAATATAAACTTGCCAAGAAATCACAAACAGCCAAAACTCCTGGGGTTGACTGTGACGTCCTGTAAAGGATATGCAACTAACATTTTTGTTTAAATCTTCTGTGTTACAGGCACACGGCAAACACGGCATTTATAGCCTTCAACGTGGCAGACCTGGGCATCATACCGGACCGGACCCGGAAGTGGGCCGTGGAGCAGATCAACTACCTGCTGGGTGACAACAGCCATGACGGGGGATGCTTTAGCTATGAGATAGGTACGATGAGGGGGACGATGTGGCGTAGTGGTTAGTTCATTAGCCTGTCAAGGCAGTGGTAAGGGTTCAAGACCCAGTAGATGCAAGACTGTTTATGTTTACAAACTAGTGCGGCTCTATGATCGACCAGGCCTTAAAAAATGGGGAAGGAAAGGCCACAATGGAGAAAAATGGCCACCTTATTAAGTGGCTGTCTAGAATCTTCTCATCACATCATCTCATCTCATCTCACCATCTCAAATTATCACATGATTTCATCTCATCTCATTGCATCATCTCATCTCTTCATCTCATCTCATTTCTTCATCATCTCATCTCATCTTGTTCCTCTTGTACCTTCCGGTGTCAAGATGAAGCATAAACAGCGGGACAGTGCCAGTTTATGGGCTTTCTTCTCCTTCTTTTGCGTTCATCC
The DNA here is from genome assembly GCA_014155875.1 of Cepaea nemoralis. NCBI lineage: Eukaryota > Metazoa > Mollusca > Gastropoda > Stylommatophora > Helicidae > Cepaea > Cepaea nemoralis. The sequence continues at coordinate 187,411 of JACEFZ010016780.1, read as the reverse complement.
GGAGTTTTTTTTCCGGATGTGATTGCGTTGTGCCTGTTTACAGCAGAGCTGTGTTCTTGCGCCGTTAGGCCGACACATCCGACTTCTGCGGGCATTTGTTGACCGGGTAAACCTTCCTGGGGTTTATGGGCTCTCATATGTGGAGCTTCCCATGGACTCTGCTATTCTGTCTGTCCATCTAATATACATGGTCGGCCTTTTCTTCTGGTTCAGTTTGGTCTGTATATCATCGCTTGTGGTGGTATACTGTTAGTTGGTAGCTAATTTTATTGGCCAAATCATTTAATTGGCTTGTTTTTTTTTTTTTTAAATGAAATCAAGCGCTGCTATAACCCCCACTTTTAGTCCTGATTTAACGATTTCTGATTTTCTCGCTTCTTGATACATTTAGTATTTGAATAACGAAGACACAAATAATAGATTGCACGATTTATTGCCTAGCATATTTAGCTGCATCTCGTCAGGTACATACTGCAGAAATCACACAACGTAAAGTAAATTAACTGGATAAATCCTTGAAGTTGAAATATACACATATTCGCACAGTAATTGTCTACCACGGTAATTTTAAGCTGACTAACAAATCTTTCTGTTTGCACAAATATGGCTTGCGTTGATTGATCATAATTGCTTCTGCAAACTTTAACAAGCAAGTATTTTGTGTGTTAAACAACACGCGAAAGGCAATGTCTCTGTCAACCACATGGCCCGCTTTCGATAATGTGCCTACCAATTGAAGATACGGGGAGCTTCCGGTGTGTCGCCCCACTAAGCTAGTATCGTCTGTGTGTCGTATCTTGTTGACCCATGACAAGCCAGATTTGTCTGGCAAACAGAAGACATGTTAGTCAGCTTAAAATTACCGTAGATAGATAATTGGTAAATTTTTTTCAGTATGATTCGAAGTGCCGCCCCCTTAACGATGCAAGTCTTCGAAATGCCACCTCTCCTTCGCTGCTTATGCTGCCCCCTTACGGTGCCGCCTGATGCGGCCGCCTCTCTGCTACCATAGCACGGTCCTGGTCTTGTTTACAAGTCTGTTGTGGACAGAACCGTGTCATCCCAACGCATGATGCCATGGACTTGATAGAATACGTGAAAGGTTAACATTTCATATCTCTGCCATGTTACGAGTTAAAATTTATGATGAAGAATCGACGTTGCTGCCCCCGGAACAAGCCCATAACGGCCCGGTCTCTGTCGAGAGGTATAACTCCATCCCTAGTATTATCATTGTAGTTACTAGGCTTTGTGTGTGTGTGTGTGTGTGTGTAACACAATGTAACAAAACTCTCGTCTGTCAAGATGGTCAGGTGCCACTGAGTGAATGAAAATAAGAACAGGCTAAGTATTGGTGTTTGCTGCAAATGATATGGCTGTCAGTTATTTCAGTTGTACCTATGACATGCCTCATAAACAACATATTTTTCACCAGGTTACGGGTCGAAATATCCTCTACGGCACATCACAGAGCAGCTTCCTGCCCGACCCCACCAGCTTCGTGTGCGGGGGCTTTGGACAACCCAAATCCCAGTCCCCACGTGTTAAACGGGGGACTGGTCGGCGGGCCTGAAGCTGATGATAGTTACACAGATATTCGTACGGATTACGTTCACAACGAGGTGGCGCTGGATTACAACGCTGGATTCCAGGGGGCTCTGGCTGCGATAATCACCTTCAGTCAGCAAACAAGTTGCCGGCAACAAACAACAAATGTCCGTGTAACAAGTACTGACAGTAGGCAGATGTGTAGTCGTATCGGTGAAGTTCAATAAATACATTAATATACCACGTCTTCTTCATTGATATTTAATATGAAAAAGTAATTATATCAGATTTCCTGTGAAAACGTGGCAATACAAACTGTAAGTTGGGTACTGGAGTTTGGCATTGGTAACTGAGTGGGAAGTAGCCGTGTGCACTGAGAATTTGAGTAGATCAACAAAACGTCGTAAGGTCTCAATGTCCAATAGTTACACTTAACCAGTTCTAATACTCTCATTCAAGATCCACTCGTCTGCCATGCCCTACTCTCTATGTGTGTACTCTTTCCTTTCCTTGCTCTGTGTCTATCCCACTCGTAAGTTCCCTATAGAGATTGACCTTACAATTATTCCATCTTAGCTTACATTACCCACTACATCACTGTCACAGCACTCCCTGGGGTGAGGGGAACCTGCTATCACACTTTAACAACGGGATACCTTTAGCCCTGGGACATAGGTGACCTCAGTCCACAAAACCCCTTCGGCCCTTGGAACCCTATCTCCCTCACTCTCAACCAAGGGACGTTACCCCTCTCAAACCTCGTCCTGAACTCATGACCCAACTCTGGCAGCTAACTATGTTAACAATAGGGTGTATTATACAAGATGAATGGATGAATGAGAATGATGATGATTCTAAGATAGACCTTGCAGTATCTATGAGAGATAAGACGTGGCAAGGATCGAGTAGCCTCCTGCAGAAAGTGTCATCATCGTCAGGGCCTCAAGTCACACTATTGGGTAAGTCAGACACGCTCACCAAGTATCTCAGGTCTCCCTCCAGGTATAGGTATCTCCACTTGGATAGGATGGCTGGCGAGTCGACTCACTGGTACTTGGGACCTCCGGTGGATGACGTCCCTGAAATCTGGACCACCCTAGTATAGGGATAAATACTGTCTCTTGGGTGGCTGAGGAACTAGGAAACTCCTCTGGAAAAATCTGGAAGTATCGATGGTACTGCGGGTATAGCGAGAGGATGATCTCTCACTCACTAATAGTAGCAGTCCTAACTGTCTATGCAACCCGCACAGATCATCCGACTCATAGCGCAGATATCACAGCACAGATACCTCCCTCGCTGAAACGTGGCACTGTAGATAGAGTTCCAAAACAGACAACAGTTCTTCCACAATATCAGGCACCACAGGATACCAGGCACTTGGTAGCGGAGACATCATAACTAGTTGGCATCAAGGCAGTCAGTCAGGCTCACAGTGGGGACACTAACAACAACCAGATACTTGCTCAGCTGAAGTAACGAACCAGGCGATATGGTGCTGTCATGGCGAACAACCTGGCTATCAGACGTGGCGTGGGCGATGAGTTAGCTGGAGCCCATCCTGAGACGTACACTCGATTGTAAGAGGTGGTAGACTTCCAAGCTGTTCACACCGGCTCTCGCCCTAGTCCGGATCACTGGACTCGTCCCCAGATCGCCACTCTGCTCTCAACAAGATAGAACCTGTGGAGGATAACACTCAGTGAGAGCACCATGAATCAGACTTACCCACAGCAGATACACTTAAGTCCCCCTTACTCAGACGTGTGGACCCTTCCCATAAGGGCCGCACTCCATCACTGGCTGCTCAAATGGTCGAGGACAGACTGGACCTAGAACCAAAGTGGCAGCTGTCCACCTACATCCTCTTTCTCAGACGAACGTAGGACTGGGCCAAGCTTGGTGTCTCAGATTATGGGTCTCTGCTGAAACATAGCTAGACAACACATGCGGTTAGTGAGTTAGTTGTACTTATAGATAGAAGGGCCCTGAAGGAGGGCCGATGGCAGTACTTCCTCAACCCCCTTTCTGTTATCCGCCAAATATGATGTCGTACCATGCCGTAGGCACAATCCAGTAACTCCAAATAAATATACAGGGTGATCCCCCTGTATCAGAAATCCACACCCCGTTTCCCCCTCCCTGGTCCCAGGTCGGGGCATTTAGAACGGTTGTCATGTTCAATATGAACAATTCTGTCGCAATGGTCCCTTCCCCCTCTAGTAACCTCTCAGGAATCCACTATATATTAAGCTGGCATTCCATCGAGGGAACTAATTAAAAGACAGATGTGAGGAAAGCCAAGAAGAAGCCAGTGGTCGCCCCACCAGATGATCCGAAGCTCGACTTCCGGTACGACCTTGAAACGACCTCGGAGGTTTCGGCCGACCGGTTCATTCGATTCGTTGCACACGCCCGAGTTAATCGATATATCACTCGATATATCCGAAGCGACTCCTTAATCCACTTCCGGTAGCGCTGCGGGTAATGGTTCGGCCACGCTGGCCACGCCGACGCTCGAGGTTACAAAGTTGGCCACATGTGAACTCAAATTACAGGTCTCGCTTCCTTGAACCCGATTTTCCCAATCTACAGGGTCTGTAAATAAGCCTCTCGCTGCTACCCTACGAAATAGCGTAGCAATACTATGCTGGTAAACACGCGTTATCCACAGGCTTAATTTACAGTCAGAAAACACAACCGTACCAATGTTCACTTGACCTCCTTTCTCGCGCCGGTCACGATATAAGGAAATCTCATAATTCGAATCACCGACACCGCACTAGTTAAGGAAAACGTTGTACACATACCTTCACACAAACAGCACGACAGTGGATAAGAGAAGCGTTGTCATTGCAACTGGACATTATGTCAGAAGTCTTCAACCCTCATCAAGACACGGCGTCCCGCTCTCTCTCTCTCTCTCTCTCTCTCTCTCTCTCTCTCTCTCTCTCTCTCTCTCTCTCTCTCTCTCTCTCTCTCTCTCCTCTCTCTCTCTCTCTCTCTCTCACTTAGCACTGGGCCAAAATGTCGACTGCCTGCCAGCAACCTTCGTCTCCAACTGATCATTTGTTCCGGGACAATCGGGACATGCGCAGTCTGTCTTGCCCGAAAACCTGTTCCGCCACCCACCTACTGAAATATTCTGAAAGGGCGAGCAACGACTCTGGTCGGGTTAGTCAAATTTCTGGTTAATTCCCTTTCACCGGCAAATTTTCGTCACCCGACTGCCCGATGTCTCAATGGACATTTCCTCAAGCAGAAACATCACGAGGCGAACCCACTGAGTTCTGCGACAATCATTTCCTGTCAGCTGATCTGCAGAGATGGTGACACAGTTTGCGATTGTTGGTACTCTATGATTCAGCCTCCAGCACCTCAGCTAAGTCATGTCTGTGTAGTTGAGTAATGTAGTTGCACCGGTGTTTTCCGCATCTGTTCGTGTTCTGGCGAAAGCTTTCTAGTACACCATCTATTCTGTCACTTATTGTGTTTTTGTAAAGGTGACTAATTGCATTTTCCATTATTTGTTGATATACTCATTAGATTCATTGCAGTTCAACTTATTTCATGAGAATCCTTGTTGTGTAAACCCAACTTCTCATGTCCCGAGCGATTGCTACTCTGGGAACTTGTATCGCGCATGTATTTTGTATGGGGCATCAAAAGCGTGCAATGGGGTGAGTTGAAACTCTGTAAAGCAAGCGACGGGCCACAGGTAGTAATTATTGGTCTGGATCTCGATGTGTCCACAACTCTTGTCTCTAACCGGACAGTTTTCGGAAAGACAAATTCTAAAATGTTCTTTATTATACTTTATATATTTACAATTTAAAAAAAAAAAAATTAAATGTTTAAAAAAAAAAAAAAAAAAGCAACGTAAAGAGTACCTTTACACGCCAAAGGGCATATTTAAAAACTTTTTTTAAAAAAGTTATTTGCGTATCCTTTACAGGGCGCAGTAGTCAACTCCAGCATTTTCCAAAGCTGTTTGTCATTCCTGGGCAAGGTTCAGTAGTTTGACACTGCTTTGTGAACGACCGGCACTCATATCATTGTATGTAAATCAACGCAAGGTTCCCTGTTGGCAAATAGCCGGCAGGTATGTTTCGAACGCGGTGTGCCTTTTGAGGCTGTTTCGACTTAGGAGCTCAGGTTTATTACAAACAAAAATACACACATCGACCTCTCGAAGGGGTTTCGAACACATGGCCGCCATGTCGCCCTGGCCAAATGTGGTAGCCACTGCGCTACCACAGACCCCCTTCTCTATAAAACACAATTGTAAACATCCGGTTGGCCAGTATTACACCTATCCAATACAACTTTGGCCTGGTAAGGATCTTGTTTAATCTAACCAGCAAGATTTGCTCCGACGACACACTAAACCTAGCCAGTTTAATTATATAACCTGCATAGTTGAATACCTCTTTGAAAACAACAAATACAACGGTACCTTATTCAAGCCTGTAGGCCAATTATAAGCCGACATATTAATGTTTGTGTCTCAGCTTATCATTTAATATTGACAAAAAAGGGGAAAAAACGATTTTGACCCTTTCACAAAGTGTTACCTACCTACACACTCACACAACCACAACTGTTGGTTACACTCATGCCAAGAGAGATTAACACAGCCGCTGTCTAACTCAAGGAGAGATAACTACTACCAGTTTGTATATATATATATATATATATATATAATATATATATATATATATATATATATATATATATATATATATATATATATATATATATATATATATATATATATATATCCACGTCATGCTGTGATGACGTCAGACCGCGCGCGCTACTGCACGCGCGGTTGTCAACGCGAGGTCGCGAGGCGGAGATCTATTTTAATCAGAGAATTCGCCTTACAAAGTTATTCAAAAATAAACGACCCAATAAAAAATGCAACGGGTGTTGATTGCAAACATGCATTCATTATCATTTCGTCGCTGTGAATAATCCATAAAAATATTAAATTATCATCGCTTGATTATGACACGGAAAACCGCTATTTTCCCCACCATTGAAATATCCCATTACAGCATCATAGCATGCGATCTTAATTATTTCAGTTTGGGATGTCCCCGCCGACTTAAATAGTACAAAAATTTCACAGTAAGCATAAAAACGGATGCTCAATTGAATTATTCATACTAGATCAATTCGCAACGTCTATATAAAACGAAATTTACGAGTGAACTTACGTCTTAAAAGGACAGTCTGTTTATCTCGGTAAGAAGAAAAATTTTAGAAGCCAAGATGTATAGATTCGTAGACAATGGAGGGAACTACAATACTCGGTAATCAGTTTCTGTTTTAATGCGATCTTGAAATAATCGCGGAATTTAACATCATGCGTACGATAACCTTCACCATATTGGAGACACAAAAACAAATAACCGAAGGTCACCGGACAAAAAAAAACATTCCGGTAAAATTCGGCAAACCTAAACAGTAGTACCTAATGCTTAACCAGACTCTACAATCTAATGGATATCCAGCTGACTGCATCAAACCTCACTGCCAGCCACCCAAACTCATTTCACGGAATCTCGGTGCCCAAGCTTAAATTGTTTCTTCCGCTGACCTTTGGTGGCGACGACGTAATGAAACAAATACTCGATCGACTTAAAACAGCATAAGCCAAACATTCTTTGCTGCTGAACAATGATCAGATGTAAATCCACACCGATACCTACTCCATCTGTGAAAGAACCATTCTCTCCGTATGCCAAATCTATCGCATTTACATTGGCACCTTGCCGTCTTGACAGACGATAGTGTGTGCTCTAAAAAGGCATAATAACTTTTAACTATGGCGGTAGCGAGTGTGACTGATAAGGCCAATTTGCGCTGTAAATGTCCGTTCACAGTGGGTGCATGTGAACACGTGGTCATTTCCACCATCATGCACCATCTTACGTCTCAAACGCTTGGTGTGTGACTTTTCTGCAATAATTTTCTCCTTTGACTTTATTCCATTTCTGATATTTGCTCTCCATGCAACACGTTCAGCGGCGACTTGCTCCCAATGTGCATTATCAATGCCTGTATCAATCATGTCCCGCTTACACACATCTTTGTATCGTAGTAGAGGCCGACCCTGAGATCTCTTACCCATCTGTAATTCACCAAAAAAAGATATCCTTTGGTATTCTACCATCATCCATCCTCCTAAGATGTCCTATCCATCTAAGTCTACGAAGACTGAGCATGGAATAAACTGTCACACAACCTGATCTTTCCAATACTTCAGTATTTGTGATTTTGTCTTGCCACTTAATACCAAGAATTCTTCGCAGACACCGCATATGAAAGCTGTTTAAATTGTTCTCTTGGTGTGAGTAAGTTGTCCAGGTTTCACTGCCATAGAGAAGAGTACTAAGGACACAGGCTTGATAGACAAGGACTTTTGTTTTGGCAGTAAGCTTCCTGTTCTCCCAGACTCTTTTTCTTAACCTGTTCATTGTTGTTGCTGCCTTACCAATCCGGATGTTGATTTCCTGATCTAGGGATAATTTGCTATTTACCACTGATCCTAGATATATAAAATGGTCTACTATCTCTAGTTCGGCGTCGTCAATAAAGATTGATGGTACCCCATGTGCACCTTGTGACATAATCTGTGTCTTCTTTTTGCTAATTGTTAAACCAAACTCAGAACAAGCATTGGAGAATGCAGATAGTAGACATTGCAATTCTTCCTCAGAGTGGGTCGTAACTGCAGCATCATCTGCAAAAAGCAACTCTCTGATCAGTACCCTCCTAATTTTGGTCTTAGCCTTCAATCTCTGAGCATTGTAGAGGCCGCCATCTGAGCGTGAGTGAATGTATATACCACCATCCTGATCACGAAATGCATATTTCAGTAGAAGTGAAAAGTATATTCCAAAGAGGGTGGGAGCTAGTACACAACCTTGCTTAACTCCACTCTTGATTTCAAATTCTTCAGAAGTTGCACCATCAAACTTGATTATACCCTTCATGCCTGTGTGGAACGATTCCACAATGGACAGAAGAGTTGGTGGGCAGCCAATCTTCTTTAGTGCCTTGAACAGACCCTCACGACTGACCAAATCAAATGCCTTTGTGAGGTCGATGAAGGCAATAAACAGTGGTTGATTCTGTTCACGGCATTTTTCTTGCATTTGTCGCAATGAGAATATCATATCAGTGGTAGACCGGTTCTGTCGAAAGCCACACTGTGATTCGGGGTAGACTTGATCTCCTAGGACTTGAAGCCTGCGCAGAACAATTCTGGCAAATACTTTTCCAACAATACACAGAAGTGAGATACCCCTATAGTTGTTACAGTCGCTCCGATCACCCTTGTTCTTGTACAGCGTTATGATGTTTGAATCTTTGAAATCCTGTGGGACTTGTCCTTCACGCCAGCATAGCTCTATTAGCTGGTGGATCTGTAGAGTGAGTGTGTCTTGCCCACTCCTGATAACCTCTATTGGAATCCCATCCTTACCTGGAGCCTTGCCAGATGCAAGTTCATTTATAGCACACTTAACTTCTGTTATGGTGGGAAGTGTGTCCAGGTGGTCAAGAGTTGGTAGAGCCTCTATGGCGTTAAGGGCATCATCCGCTAGTTTGGTCTCACTTGAGTAAAGCTCCAAATAGTGCTCTACCCATCTGTCCATCTGCTGTTTCTTATCAGTGATGACTTCTCCAGTCAAGGTTTTCAGCGGTGCACTTCTTTTGATCACTGGACCACAGGCTTTCTTTATTCCTTCATACATGCTTCTTATGTCTCCCTTATCACTTGCGATTTGATAGTTATGTCAGGTCTTAGTCAGATATGACTGAGCTACCGTATAACAGTAGACGGTACTACCTGGTTTCTGTTAGCGCTGAACGTTGGGCGGCGCTTACCAAACCCGACACCCCACATTGTGCCAACGGCTTCGGGCGGAAGAGCGCAATTGGGAGGGTACAAGCCTTACCCTGGTGCGAGGAAATGCAAGCTAAAGACAAAATGTCATGGCAGGGCAGACCAGGCCCTAAGCCTTGGTTGGCGACTGGTCTAGGATCGAAGCTCCGACAGGCGGACAGTTAGAGCATTGCTTTGCTGATCCGGCAGCTTCTGCAGCTTGTCTTGTTCCAGATGTAGGGGTGTTACCTTTCCTCTGGAGTAAACTAGGAAAGTCGAGAGAGGGATCATGTTGCATGGGCAACACATGATCTCTATATTTTAGCCCAGGCTTTGTGCTATGGAGAGGCAATAACTCCATCCCTGGTCTTAACTGGTCTCGGAATCAAAGCGAGAGGCAACTGTTACGGGTTATAAGTCCTTGTCAGTTGGCGTAGACATGGGGCGCCACGCGTTGCCTCTGACGGTGGGAGACACCTATAGGTGTCACTGATCAGCTACCGCCCGCCTCAAGCTGGGCAGCCCCCAGCCAATTGGGTGCTGATCCGCCACAGCCTGCCTGCTTCAATGGGTGCTTGGGGCTAGGACAAAATCTGAATCGCAGGCTGTAAAACCAATGCACCAGGTACAAACAAAAATAAAAATAGAAACCTCAAGCTACAGCTTGCAACCTGGAACGTGAGAACCATGTGTCCAGGATTTTCCACTGACTTGACCAATATTGACGATGCGAGAAAAACGGCTGTGATTGATGCCGAACTCAATCGTCTTAACATTGATATTGCTGGCCTGCAGGAGACTCGCCTCGCTGAGGAAGGGTCACTCAGGGAAAACAACTACACCTTTTTCTGGAAGGGTAGAGGGCAGGCAGAAAAAAGGCATCACGGTGTGGGCTTTGCAGTGAAGAATTCGCTACTGAGAATGATTGAAATTCCAGCAGGAGGAAATGAAAGACTATTATCCCTGCGCTTGGCAACCTCTTGTGGGTTTGCCACCATTATTACTGCATATGCACCGACACTCGATTCCTCTGATGATGTGAAGGATTTGTTCTATGAGGAGTTAGACTCCGTGATCAAGGCAGTTCCAAAATCTGACTACATTTATATGCTCGGTGATTTCAATGCTCGTGTGGGCAAGGACTCGAGTTCATGGCCAGTGTCCCTTGGAAAATACAACATCGGTCGCATGAATGAAAATGGGCAAAGGCTGCTAGAGCATTGCACCAGTAATGACCTATGTATTACAAACTCTTTTTTTAAAACAAAAGAGGTGCATAAGGTCACATGGAAACATCCAAGATCCGGCCATTGGCACCAGCTGGACTTCATCATCACACGGAGACAACATCTGAACCATATATCATTGACTCGTAGTTACCACAGTGCTGACTGTGATACAGATCATTCTTTGGTTGTTGCAAGAGTTAGACTGAGACCAAAGAGAATCTACACAGCTAAACACAAATCTAGCCCCAGGATTAATATTATTAACACTCATGATCCTGAAAAGTGCTTTCAGTTTCAACAGCAACTTGAAGACGCTTTCACTGATACACCAGAAAATTGTACAGTAAATGAAAAGTGGGGTCAAATTAAGGAAACTCTTTATAAAACTGCCGTAGGGGTTTACGGCACTGTGGATCATAAGAGGCAGGACTGGTTTGCGGCCAACAGCGAGACTCTGCAGCCCTTGATTGATAAGAAGAAGAAAGCTCTCTTAAGAAACAAGGAAAGACCAACGCGTAACACTCTGAGTGAGCTAAGGCAAGCTAGGAAGGATGTGCAAAAGGCTGCCAGGCAGTGTGCAAATGATTATTGGATCAAGTTATGTGAGTTATGTATCAAGTATCAAGTTATGTAAGCTATCGCATTTATCAACGTATTAAAATATATAGGCCACAGAAGGTCATCTGGTGGAAGGTTTGACAATGAGGTAAAGAAATTCGCCATATCCAATGAGTTTCAGTTGACAGGGAGATAAGTATAACTTTAGTCCCATGGCGGATACTGTTGTTAGAGTGTGAAGTGTTGGGTCTTCACATATTCTGGGTTGTGACAAGTGAGGTGGGGTGACTACTTCCCTTGTTTCCCAGACAATTCTCAGGACATTCTGAAATTTGTCAGGTCACCATTGTCATTAGGTTGAGTCAACCCGTCAGGCGCACTGGTCAAACAAACTAACTCCACCTCTAGTGAGGATTGAACACAGATCACTGTGTTGGCAGGCAGGCATTTTAACAGGTTTTGTACTAAACAAAACATATGTTTAACCAAACACAAAGTAGGTTTAATCAATCAACAAGCAGGTTTAACCAATCAACAAGTAAGTTTAACTAAACAAAAAGTAGGTTTGGACCAAATAGAAACGCAAGGTGGAGAATGGGATGTAGAAGATGTCACAATCTGACTTGAAAGTGGTTAATATGGTAGCAGACATGGAAAGATTGGATGAGACGATCTATCAGCCCTTGGCACGGAATCAGTTGTCTCATTACGTAGTTTCACATGTAAAGGAGCCGCGGTAGACAGCCAGAGAAAGACGATTTGGTGTGGGTTGTTGAATGTGTGTAACTGGGGAAGGACAGCAGAATGAGAATCTGAATATCCTTGCCGTTAAGATTTATATCTGTTTGGCTATTAATTAATCTAAGCACAGAAGCCGCAAACAATATGTTGCACGATTTTTTGCCTGGCATATTACACTTTTAACTGACTGCTTATGTTTGATTCTGTGAAAACCCGTAGTGTAGTCTATCAAGCGTGCCTCTATGTATGATAAACTTGCTGGCTCTGCATCCCCTGCAGATGGCCAGCCCACGGATCGTGCCGATGTTATTAATGCCCTTAGAGAGATGTCGACAGGGGAGGTTTTTGACACTAGTGAATCCACCACATATTTGTCCAGAATGAGAGACTCGGGAGTGAGAATTAGCAAGACCAGACATGAGTGGCATATCGGGAGAATGAGAGATCTCGTCAACCAACAAAAAACCAACGCGGGATGCTGATGCATATGTTGGGGCTGGGGGTGGGCATCTATATACTTGTCCGGAGTGCAAGGATGATACCCCAACAGATAACAGATATGTTCTTTTGCACCATTACAGATTTCTCTGTTAACATCCTCTTCAAAAATTTATGTCACTTGCCTTACAATTCTGTTTGAATCAAAACATGTTCACTGACTTGTTGACTGGTTTTACATTTAGTTCTTTCTAGTATAATCTTCAGCAGCATAAAATAAAATGGCTACAAAACATTTTGCTCTACACTCTAATGTAGATTTGGACATACATTGCAAGTATATCTATTCCTCCATGATTATCTTCAGCATTCTCTTAATATTTCTTCTTAAGTTCTCAATACATTTCTCTAACACGCAGTCAAACACTTTATTATCTCCTGAAAGGATAAATTATTCTTCAAACACTTCATTGGTGCATGTTTATTTTATTTCTTTTTCTGATTCATGTTTTTAAAAGGTACAAATGTCATTAAAAAGACACAACCTACTACCAACAGTGTCATTAAAAGAAACAATAATTATAATATGTACGAAATAAACCCATAATAATTTACAACAATTACACAATTATTTTACAAAAATTATTGCACAATATCTGTAAACAAAAAGTAAAAAATAACTGGAAGATGTTATTTAAAATAGCAAATATAGAGCAGAATAATGACGGTGTGTATGCAGAATAACAACATAAGCAGTATAATGACCTTATGTATATGGGTAAAAAGAAATACCAAAGTAACCGGAGATTCAAAAACAACAAAATGTGAAATAAATATCAAAACTATACAATAATAATATAATTTGTTCTTAACACAGCTTTTTGAGTTGAGTCAAGAACCGGCATCACATTACTCAAGACATTTCCATACGTGCTCCGTCCTCATCTGCAACAGCCAGTGAAGAGTCCCAATACTATTGGTACACTAGCAGTCTCAGTCTGGTTTTGTTTCCGTTTGGAGTTTCCTAGAAATTTTGAGCATCGGCCAGAACCTCATGTCACTCTCTGCAGCACCATCCTCTCCATGCCTCGGAGTTTTGTGTGCCGGCCAGATCCTCATGTCACTCTCTGCAGCAACATTCTCTCCATGCCTCGGAGTTTTGTGTGCCGGCCAGAGCCTCAGGTCACTCTCTGCAGCAACATTCTCTCCATGCCTCGGAGTTTTGTGTGCCGGCCAGATCCTCATGTCACTCTCTGCAGCAACATTCTCTCCATGCCTCGGAGTTTTGTGTGCCGGCCAGAGCCTCAGGTCACTCTCTGCAGCAACATTCTCTCCATGCCTCGGAGCTTTGTGTGCCGGCCAGATCCTTAGGTCACTCTCAATGCCCTGATGATCTGTCTGTTCTTCTGCACTATACACACGGTGTTTTAGAACCCCGACAACATCTGTCTTATCATATCCCACCAAGTGGTGCACACCCAGCCAGTCTATCAGCCTGCTCACTTCCCACCACTCCAGCAGACAACACATTTCAATCCACTAATTCAAACAAAACAATTGATGTTCTTCCTGTAGTTCATGCCATTGTGGTGTTGTTGATCATTTCTGTCCACAGCCTTCTGTCTCATTTACTGCCAATCATTTCTGTCCACAGCCTTCTGTCTCATTTACTCCCAATCATTTCTGATACTGATGTTTCTCCATGCCATGATGGAAGACTGTCCAAAATTTTCTCTCTTGGCCTTTCCCCTTTCTCTATTCCCGTCCTACTTTCCTATTGTCACCCTGTACTCCAGTTTTCCCTCTTGTCATGCCTAAAGTAATTAGATTCTCTTCTTCTGATGCCCAAAACATAATGATGATAATACAATATTATGTGATGAATATAAACTAATGTGATAATGCAATGTGAGAAATGAATACCGTTGTCAAAAACTATATTATGTAATGAATGTAAACCATGATTGATTGATGTTCCATTTAAGGAAGTTCGTGTTAAACATCACACAAAGCCCCCGTGGATCACACAGGAGGTAGTTGAACTTATGAGAGATCGCGACAGGGCTCATAAAAATAGAGATCTAACTATGTACCGTAGTCTGAGAAACAAAGTTCAATATGTTATTCGGAAGGAAAAGAAAAACTATTTTAAGAACATAGTAATAGATAAAACCAACACTAAAGATATATGGAAAGCAATTAATACCTTGACAAACAAACACAAATCATCACAATCATTACCATCAAATCAGGTTACATGTGATCAATTCAGTAGATACTTTCAGTCCGACATAAACCAACTGAAGGCTGCAATACCAGATGCGCCTCATGACATATCTTTATTATCATCATTCTGTGAGAACAAATGCTATGGACACATTTCCTCCAACATACCGCTAATGACGACAACTGAAGTATTTACTCATCTCCGTAATCTAAAAAACAATAACTCATCAGGACTAGATGGAATTAGTAGTCGGATCCTTCGCCATGCTGCACCGGCGATCTGCGAGTCACTAACTTTTATATATAATCAATGTCTAACCAGAGGTCACTTCCCATCAGCCTTTAAAATCGCTAAAGTGTATCCTCATTTAAAAGCTGGTCCTCTAGACGATCGTCTCATGAGTAATTATAGACCAATTTCCATATTATCCTCATTATCCAAACCGCTAGAAAAGCACATCCACAAAACAACACTAGATCACTTAGTTCGCCATGAACTGATAGTTGACAGTCAGTCAGGATTTCGGCCAAAATATTCTTGCCATACGGCACTAACAAACATGATAGAAAACTGGCATCAAAATATTAACAACAATACTCTATGTGGAGCGGTGTTTATAGACTTTAGGAAAGCATTCGATATGATAGATCATACTATTCTAATTAAAAAACTAGAAACAATGAAAGTAAGTTTTAATATAGTGACATTAATAAAATCATTCTTATTAGACAGAAAGCAAGTAGTATCACACAATAAAGTTTTATCTCAAGCCATTACCATTAATATTGGAGTACCTCAGGGGTCTATTCTTGGCCCTCTATTATTTGCCATTTATATAAATGATCTTCCATTAAATCTGTCGTCGTCCTGCGATCTATTTGCTGATGACTGCACAGTGTATACAAACGCTGTTGATCGTAATGTGCTAGAACTATCCTTGCAACAGGAAATAAATAGTGTAGTTAACTGGAGTCATGCAAACCGCATGCAAATTAACATTACTAAAACAAAGTCTATGTTAATAGGAACCAGGCAAAGACTTCACACTCTAAACTCGCAGAGAACTCTTCAGCTGCACATTGGCAGCACGCCTGTAGAAAGTGTCACCGAGCACAAGACACTGGGTGTTATCATAGATCAAAATCTAACTTTTAACTCACATGTTCATGCTCTAGTTAAACAAATAGCCAAAAAAGTATACCAACTTGCCAAAATTAAAAATTTCCTTGACGAAAACACAAGAAAGATATTCTATACTTCTCATATACAAACACATATTGATTACTGCTCCACAGTCTGGGATGGATGCTCCAAATCAATAACAAAACGCCTATATTCACTCCAGAAAAGGGCAGTGCGTTTAATTAATGGTGAAAAGCTTACCGACAATTCTAACCTATATAAACGTCTCCGGTTACTGCCACTCCACAAGCGCCTGCTTTTTAATAAGACCAAACTAATTCACAAAATCCTATTTCAAAATGCTCCAAGCTACCTTTGGCCATTGTTTAAATATAACGCTAGACATAGCGAACGACTAAATATACTTCATGTCCCTAAACCTAGGATAGACTTATATAAAACAAGCTTATCATACTCTGCCGCTCAGTTGTGGAACAATCTTCCACAAGAAATCAATGACACCACCAATCATGATACATACATTCGCAACCTGTTTGAACACTACCTTAGTACAGGCTACATGCCCCCATAACAAATAACACAAAAAAGACAATAATGGTAACTTATCTCAAACGACAACTAGCCAAAAAACATTCCCTTATGTATGGCACGTTACACCACCCTCCTTAGGTATTTATAATGCCCATGTTAAACACTGCCTCAGTGAGTCATTTGTTATTGATTATTTTTCATGCGTTTTAATGTTCTTTTGTTGTCAAAAGTTGCTTCATAAGTGATGTTGAATGAAAGAATGTATGAGAGGAAATAGAGAAGAAGGGCAGAATGTCAGACGGGCCTGCGTGCCCAATTCTTAACCCTTTGAAAATAAAGACTTATTATTATTATTATTATTTAGGAACCGACATCACAGCATTCGAGGCATTCCCATATGCGCTCCGTCCCCATCCTCAGCAGCCAGCGAAGAGTTCCAACACCAATAGTTCCAGTACCAATCTGAATGTATGTCCGTCTCGCCTTTCTTCTGGGCGTCGAGCGTCGGCCGGATCCCCTCGTCACTCCTTGCTGCATCATTATTGCCAGACTATGGTGATCCATTTGCTCCTCTGAGGTGTACACGTGCTCCCACAAAGCCGCAACCACGTCTGCCTTGTCATACATCAATACTTCACCAAGTATTGCCGAGCCAGCCAATCTGTCTGCCTATTCATTCCCCAGCACACCGGCAAACCCCGGAGAAAAAATCCAGGAGATGCTTGCCACCCGTAACTTCCGAAGTGAAGCAAGCCACTCGGCACGAAGCCTGCCTGTATATAAACCCTGACAATCAATATAATATGATGTTTATAAATCAACAAGCCAAACATGTCAGCAAAACCAACCAGCAGGATAAACAATATAGCAAATATAAACCAGCATTGTAAATATGAAAGAAGTTAATGTTTCTTATAAATTACTAAACACAAAATTATGTATAATTTTCCGGTAATCAAACATGTATAAAAATGGTGTGAGTTAAGGCAGTGAAGCTTTGGACTGTTCTCTGCACCAGCGGACAATATCAGGAATTTCCCATTGAAACATAGAATATTACATTCTGTGGGACTGCCCAGATTAGGACAAACACAGAACAGTTAGAAAACTGAAATATTATTTTTTCAAACCTCTTCTTAGTGGTTGCACTATTGGAAATACTGTTCTTTATGTTTTTAATCAGAATATGACAAGTTAATTGCTTTTGTCATGACTTTCTACTTCTTTTGTAACAATGTTATAATGCCGATATTTTATGCAAAATAGAAACAGTGACACGGTCACAAAACATGGACTGGATATTTTTTCACATTACAGAAAATAAATTATGACAAAAAAGATGGACAAGAAACAACAAGAAAATTAAGAACACAATATTCACAACACTGGATTTAAATATCAAAAATCTTCATAGGATCTTTACCTATTATTTTCAATGCAGATCTTCTAAGTTGAAAAACAAATGTTTTCAGAATGTGGTTTAAATGCACAAGTCAATGAAAACATATATAAGACTGGCTGCAGAAATAAATTACAATTTTCTGAAACTTTCTAATTACTTATGTTTGGAGAAATTATAAACTTTCTACTCATTGCTATGCTAGGCAAAAGTGTAATTTTTTTAGTATTTCTGGTAAGTTACATATATTAATAAACTAATAAGTAATTACAACACTCAACAGAGAAAAGTTCTAAATTGTTTAAACTATTACAAATTAGTTAAAGTAACCTAAAACCTAATCAGTTTATGCCGGAGTGCGATCAGCGTTGCCAGTAGTGGGTTGTGCTCAATATTTAAATTTCAAATCCCAACCAAGTAGTCAATTGATTATTGCTCACTGGATTTAGGAGGCCTGGTGTTCCTTGCCAGTGAGAAGTCCTGATCGTTCGGGTCCACATCGATTGACGGATGTCAGTCGCGGCGATTGGGCAATCTTGAGCATAGCCTACGATGGGTAACGTTGTGGTATTCTGGTGTGATAATTTGGCGTGTCCAGTGTGTGCCGCGTGGTTACACACCCGCTTCACACGCGTGATCCGGGGCTTGTTTCCGGATCCGGTCAGGGATATGCACTACTGACGAGCTCAAACGAGAGCGAAACTCGAGTATAGTGCTTCCATATTGACGTGGATAGGCCTTAGGTTTATGCCGGAGTGCGATCAGCGTTGCCAGTAGTGGGTTGTGCTCAATATTTAAATTTCAAATCCCGGAAAAGTATTTGCCAGAATTGTTCTGCGCAGACTTCAAGTCCTAGGAGATCAAGTCTACCCCGAATCACAGTGTGGTTTTCGACAGAACCGGTCTACCATTGATATGATATTCTCATTGCGACAAATGCAAGAAAAATGCCGTGAACAGAATCAATCAGTTTTTATTGCCTTCATCGACCCCACAAAGGCATTTGATTTGGTCAGTCGTGAGGGTCTGTTCAAGGCACTAAAGAAGATTGGCTGTCCACCAACTCTTCTGTCCATTGTGGAATCGTTCCACACAGGCATGAAGGGTATAATCAAGTTTGATGGTGCAACTTCTGAAGAATTTGAAATCAAGAGTGGAGTTAAGCAAGGTTGTGTACTAGCTCCCACCCTCTTTGGAATATACTTTTCACTTCTACTGAAATATGCCTTTCGTGATCAGGATGACGGTATATACATTCACTCACGCTCAGATGGCGGCCTCTACAATGCTCAGAGATTGAAGGCCAAGACCAAAATCAGGAGTGTACTGATCAGAGAGTTGCTTTTTGCAGATGCTGCAGTTACGACCCACTCTGAGGAAGAATTGCAATGTCTACTATCTGCATTCTCCAATGCTTGTTCTGAATTTGGTTTAACAATTAGCAAAAGGAAGACACAGATTATGTCACAAGGTGCACTATGGGGTACCATCAATCTTTGACGATGCCGAACTAGAGATGGTAGACCATTTTACATATCCAGGATCAGTGGTAAATAGCAAATTATCCCTAGATCAGGAAATCAACATCCGGATTGGTAAGGCAGCAACAACAATGAACAGGTTAAGAAAAAGAGTCTGGGAGAACAGGAAGCTTACTGCCAAAACAAAAGTCCTTGTCTATCAAGCCTGTGTCCTTAGTACTCTTCTTTATGGCTGTGAAACCTGGACTACTTACTCACACCAAGAGAAACATTTAAACAGCTTTCATATGCGGTGTCTGCGAAGAATTCTTGGTATTAAGTGGCAAGACAAAATCACAAATACTGAAGTATTGGAAAGATCAGGTTGTGTGACAGTTTATTCCATGCTCAGTCTTCGTAGACTTAGATGGATAGGACATCTTAGGAGGATGGATGATGGTAGAATACCAAAGGACATCTTATTTGGTGAATTACAGATGGGTAAGAGATCTCAGGGTCGGCCTCTACTATGATACAAAGATGAGTGTAAGCGGGACATGATTGATACAGGCATTGATAATGCACATTGGGAGCAAGTCGCCACTGAACGTGTTGCATGGAGGGCAAACATCAGAAATGGAATAAAGACAAAGGAGAAAATTATTGCAGATAAGTCACACGCCGAGCGTTTGAGACGTAAGATGGTGCATGATGGTGGAAATGACCACGTGTTCACATGCACCCACTGTGAACGGACATTTACAGCGCAAATTGGCCTTATCAATCACATTCGCTACCGCCATAGGTAAAAGTTATTATGCCTTTTTAAAGCACAAACTATCGTCTGTCAAGACGGCTAGGTGCCAATGCATTCCAATAATGTTTCAAACAAATTACAAGTTAATTAAGAGTATTTTTAAATATTGAATCCATTACAAAGTAGATCACTTCAAGACTCACTGTGACATCATTTCACATTTTCTACCAGGTGGCTATATCTTCATTTGCAGATTGTCAAATTTTAATACATTTTTGCATGTGATATTTTAATCTGATACATTACAGTATATTTTACTATTCCTTTTTTTCATGAAGTGTAGCGCTGTCAGCAGCTTCTTGGCATTACTGTGTTAATATTATTGATAACTATTCTATACATTACTAGACAGTTAGCTGTTAATGAACAACTGTAACAACTTCTATGTACACCGTATGCGAAACACAATTGAGATCAGAATTAATGCCAGCAGAGGTTTGAACAAGTTCTAATATTTACTGCATTTTCTTGGCGTATCAAAATATTCTAATTTGATCTGACAGATATCTTTAGAATCTCTTTCCACAGCACACCAAACAACATACTCCAGGCCTGCCTGTTGCCAAATATGGATATTAAGTGTCTGCCCTTCCAAACTTTCACTTAAATAACATATCTGAATAGTCTTCAACCCGTTGGCTATTTTGTCTTTACTGATTCCATGTAGAGGTTTATCTGTGACACTACTTCCATTACTCATTGAATGTTCTTTGGTGGATTTCTTGCCTTGGGGGTCTTCATAGGTGCCATTCCTGGGATCAGAAGCTGCTTGTTCATTATCCAGCACACTGTTACTTGTGGGATCTGCCTCATTGTTCAGCTCGCTGCCGTTCTGTGATGGCTGGTTGTTCTTGGTGGAAGCTGGACTACTGGTATGGTCATCTGGCACTTCTCGCACAGCAGCATGGAGGCAGTCCAGTGCAAACCGGACGTAACTGGCAAAGTTTGTGTGTTTGTAGTTGTCAGTGTCTGACCAGGCAACCTATGAATAAAAATATAATGAGTTTGAATAAAAGGCAGAAATGAAATTATGACAGTGGAAAATTCATGACAATATTTCCATCTCCCTTCTCTCATGTCAACTTCATTGCGGTGTTGAGGTTAAGCATAAACAGCAGGAGAGTGCTTGTTCATGCGCTTCATATATCGAGATTACCATGGACTCTATTATTCCCTCTCTCCGTCGTGTACATGGTCGGCCTCTTCTTCTGATTCCATTTATTCAGTGCATCATTGCTTGTTGTGGTATACTGTCAATTGGTAGCCTTGTTATGTGGTCAAACCATTGAACTTGAAGTGTTCTAATGAATCTTGCGCTGCTAAAACCCCCACTTTAGTCCGTCCTGATTTCTTCATTTCTTATTTTCTTTCTTCTTAATATGTTCAGTATTCTTCTCAGGAATCTCATTTCCTATGTTGTAATTTGTCTTTTCTCTTTTTCTGTCATTGTCTAGATTTGGCATTGGTAGCATATAGTTGGTAGAAAGATTGAGTTGCAGAGTGCTTATTTAGTAATTATTGATACATGTTTGTTCTTTATTATCGGTGCCATTTGCCCAATGAGTTGGTTTGCCGTATTGCTTCTATTTACGATCTCGTCTTCTGATTTGCTATAATCAGTCCAGTGCATTCCCCCAGTTGTGGCAACTACTAGCGGTGGTAGCGTGGATTAAGCATGAGTTCCAAGTGAGAAAACAAAACAAGAGAGAAGTGTTAAGTAACATCATTTACATCTCCCCCTCTTCTGTCTTTCATCTTTAAATAGTACACATTCATCAATTCTGTAATTACTGTTTTTATATGCATCGTGTAAAGTGTATAGCAACCACGTTGGTGTCAAGTGTATAGCAACCACGTTGGTGTAAGGGTTTTTCATTTAACTTCCAATCCCCACTCCCCCCTTTCTCTCTCTCTCTCTCTCTCTCTCTCTCTCTCTCTCTCTCTCTCTCTCTCTCTCTCTCTCTCTCTCTCTCCTCTCCCCCCCCCCCCCCCGCAGCTGTATAGCCCACTAGACCACGAGATTGATTGATTGATTGATCTAGGAACCGACATCACAGCATTCGGGACATTCCTATAAGCGCTCCATCCCCATCCTCAGCAGCCAGCGAAGAGTTCCAACACTAATAGTTCCAGTAGCAATCTGATTATATGTCCGTCTCGCCTTTCCTCGGAGCGTCGAGCACTAAAATAACGTGATTGTGTATCTATTACAGAGCGTTGCCATCACCCCTAGCATTACTTTTGCCTATAGTGATTTTTTGGCAAGTTTGCGTTCGGTGGTTTGCCATTGCTTTCTGATGACCGGTACTCATGCTATCCTATGCTAACCAACACAGGGCGCACTGCATTCCAAGAACCGGCCAATTGGGTATGCGGAATTGCGAACTAAAACCTTTGCCACAGAGCCGGCTTTACTTCACTGCTAATTCACCCTTCTCCGTTCGCCCACATGGGTGCCCCCCCCCCACCACCCCCGCCCATCGGGCATCTTAGCCAATCCCTGTTACCCATCGACCCGTTTCAATCCTCACATCCGGCCGTTTCCACACTCATCAAACGGCTAGCGCTTTGGACACATTCAACCAAGACAGGTTCAGCTAAGTAACCTCTGTATTTTCTATGTAGTGATTATTTTATTAGTTTGGTGTCTGTGTTGTTTTGTTCTGTGCTGACGAAGGCTTTGGCCGCAACGTTCATTTTGTTTCTTGTAATCGTGTTCTAGTAAAGCTCACAATCTACTTATCGTTTTTTGGTAATTCATTGTATAGCAACCATTTTGGTGTAAGGGTTAGAACTTTGCACTAACAATAGCATGAGTGCCTTGTTCATGTCAGCTCTCAACGTTCGCTACAGGAGGAAAACCCTGGCCACCGATTCTTCTGTGCACTCGGGCCCACACAATGTGATGGTTCTAACATCACACACTCGGGCCCACACAATGTGATGGTTCTAACATCACACACTCGAGCCCACACAATGTGATGGTTCTAACATCACACACTCGAGCCCACACAATGTGATGGTTCTAACATCACACACTCGGGCCCACACAATGTGATGGTTCTAACATCACACACTCGAGCCCACACAATGTGATGGTTCTAACATCACACACTCGAGCCCACACAATGTGATGGTTCAAACATCACACACTCGGGCCCACCCGATGCAATGGTTCTAACATCACACACTCGGGCCCACACAATGCAATGGTTCTAACATCACACACTCGGGCCCACCCGATGCAATGGTTCTAACATCACACACTCGGGTCCACACAATGTGATGGTTCTAACATCACACACTCGGGCCCACACAATGCAATGGTTCTAACATCACACACTCGGGCCCACCCGATGCAATGGTTCTAGCATCACACACTCGGGCCCAACCAATGCAATGGTTCTAACATCACATACCCCCCAGCATATTGATGCTACGGGTCTTGTTTTTGGCTTGGCCGAGAGGTTTAACGTGCTGAAACTGTCACATCTGGCAGCAGAGTAGCAGGTTCATTCCATGCACTGGTCAGATGAACTTAAATTGTGACTTCTCGTTCAGAAAGCAATGGCAAACTACTGAACGTACATTTGCCTAGTAGCTCACAAACAGCCAATAAAGTATGGGATTGACTACAACATCCTGCTAAGGACGTGCAATGGGAGAAACAGTACAAAAGAAGAACACCCACAGATCAATAGTTTACAGCTTACATATGCACACATATCACAGCTTACATATGCACACACATCACAGCTTACATATGCACACACATCACAGCTTACATATGCACACACATCACAGCTTACATATGCACACACATCACAGCTTACATATGCACACACATCACAGCTTACATATGCACACACATCACAGCTTACATACGCACACACATCACAGCTTACATACGCACACACATCACAGCTTACATACGCACACATATCACAGCTTACATATGCACACACATTACAGCTTACATATGCACACACATCACAGCTTACATATGCACACACATCACAGCTTACATATGCACACACATCACAGCTTACATATGCACACACATCACAGGAGACAAACGACTTACTGTGACAGGTTGTACGTATGTAACAGGTGGACGCTCAAATGTCTTGACAATGAAACCTTTCTCCAAGCAACCTTTCCACTTGTACTGCTCCTTAAACCAGTCAGGCAGTGCAGTCGGCTTTCTTGTACTGGGGTCGATGCAGATTACCTGGGCTACTTTTGTCCACAGGTGTTGGTCTTTCCCATGCACAAAGAAATCAATCACGTTAGCCACGGAAGAGTTGCCAACATTGCCGAGGGAAAATCTGACATCCAGGGGCCACTTTGGTATTTCTGGGTTATATAAATCTTGGGACATCCTGTATTCTGTTGAGATGACAAATTCATATCTGCCATTTGTCACGTTTTTCCAATCAAGGAAAGCTTTTCCCGTCGAGCGGTCAGGCTTATTGAGGACGTATGCCCTGGCAAAAAATGATGTGATCATTAAGCTGGTGATTTTTGGGTTGGCTAGAAGAAAAAGAACAATGGTATTAATTACTATGAGATAACAAAGACCATTCATTAGATGGTTAAATTTAAGGACCGCTGTAACTGCACTTGAAACTCATGACCCTATCCATTAGTGTTCTGATCTCATCTAGATCACGGTAGGTTCATCTTAGCACATTGCACAAACTCCATAATAACACCATCAAAGATTCCAATGTGTGAACCAGAATCACACATGCTATAAACATTCTGTTGTAGGTAGGTCTTCAGGGGCTGTGGTAATGCAATGGCTAGCATGCTTGTCTGCCAGTCCAGTTGTTATATGTCTTAGAATTAGAAACTAGAGAGCACAATAAAAAACATAACAATTGAAAGTTGTAGTTACCGACCGGGATTCGAACCTGTCACCTCCAAATGATGACAGCGCCTCACTGCAGGAACAAGTGTACTTTGGGATGTCAAGTTGGTCATGTGTCGAAGTACACTTGTTCCTGCAGCGGGCAGATGAAAACCAGCTCAAGGCAGTCTGCTTCCAAATCGCCCGCAGCTGTGTTTCAAACACATTGTGCAGCATTAAGAATTGCATAATAACCCCTTTGCCACAGGGGGCTACAAGGCTTATGCTTCTCACCATCAACATCAAAATAATAATACTACTCACCATCAACTTCAAAATAATAATACTACTCACCATCAACATCAAAATAATAATAATACTCACCATTCTTCTTCTTCTTCTTCTTCTTCTTCTTCTTCTTCTTCTTCTTCTTCTTCTTCTTCTTCTTCTTCTTCTTCTTCTTCTTCTTCTTCTTCTTCTTCTTCTTCAGCGTTCCGAGCCATTGAGGTTCTTTGCTGCAGATACAATCCGTCTCCATTCGTCTCTCTGGTGGACCTTCTCTTGCCAGTCGTTGATTCCAAGTGCTTGTAGGTCTGTACATGTATTATCTCTCCACCGTCTTCTTGGTCTAACTCGAGGTCTACGGTCATTTATTTCCTGAGTGTAAGCGAGTTTTGTTTCCCTATTATCTTCCATTCTTTCTATATGCCCCAGCCATTGTAGTATATTAGCCTTCATGATACCAGTGATTAGCGGGGACTTAAACAGATCATAGATGTCTTTGTTACTTCTTATTTTCCAGTCTCCACTTTGTGTATCCCTAATAGGGTCCAAAGATGCGTCTTAAAACTTTGTTCTCAAAGGTTTGTAATAAGGTTTCGTCTCCTTTCGTTGTACTCCAGGTTTCAGAGCCATACAGCACAACTGGTCTGATCAGTGTTTTGTATATTGTGATTTTGGTGTTACGAGATAACGCATTTGATTTTAGTAGATGTTGAAGTGTATAGTATATCTTATTTCCATAATTGATTCTAGTTTGTATTTCTTCCCTTATGATGTTGGAGCAGTTGAAGATTGTACCCAGGTATTTGTATGTTTCCGTTCTTTTAATGGTCATATTATCTATTTGTATGTGGCCAGAGATTTTAGCCATTCCTTCTCTTGAAATTACCATATATTCTGTCTTATCTTGGTTGATAACCAGCCCCATCTGTTGGGCTTTTTCCTTTAAGTGAGTCAATATTTCCAATGTCTTTTGTTCATTTTCCCCTATAATATCTATAATATCAGCATAACCAAGCAACTTGGATGTTCCTCCAATATCCACATACTCATTATTAACATCAAAATAATAATACTACTCACTATCAACATCAAAATAATAATAATACTCACCATCAACATCAAAATAATAACACTACTCACCATCAACATCAAAATAATAATACTACTCACCATCAACATCAAAATAATGATACTACTCACCATCAACATCAAAATAATGATACTACTCACCATCAACATCAAAATAATGATACTACTCACCATCAACATCAAAATAATAATACTACTCCCATCAACATCAAAATAATAATACTACTCACCATCAACATCAAAATAATAATACTACTCACCATCAACATCAAAATAATAATACTACTCACCATCAACATCAAAATAATAATACTAATCACCATCAACATCAAAATAATAATACTAATCACCATCAACATCAAAATAATAATACTACTCACCATCAACATCAAAATAATAATACTACTCACCATCAACATCAAAATAATAATACTACTCACCATCAACATCAAAACTTTCTTGTGAGAGACCAGGGATGGTAAACGTGGCCATACAGTGAGGGATGTCTGTGATCTTCAAGTTGGGGACATTCCATAAAGCCAAGTTCCTTCTCAGGAACGGCACAACCGACCCTGGTCTACGTGATGCCAGCAGAGATGGGGAAAAACCATTAAATAAATATAATGACAATATCAGGCAAGAATCGCAAAATACATGATGACAATCAATATAAATATAATAACAACATTGAAGGGAAGGTAAAGAAACATAGACATTTTTTTAAATCACAGAAATAAATAAATCATTAACAACAGTATGGAAAACATCACATTAAATTTTTAAAACATAAATAAATAAATAATAAACCGGTGTAAAAACAAAGTAAAAACTTACAGAAAATACCATGTAGAAATAAAGCAAATATAAACACTTAAACACTATTGGAGCACACATCTTCACCAAGCCATCTTATCTGTTGCCATCTCCCTCCTATCCTCCCTACATCATTCATCTGTGTCTCTAATTCTCTTCTCCGTGTGATCTTGGTTCTTCCTCTACTGCTGTGGTCGCTGTGGCTTCCAGAGATGGTCTCTCTATTGATACTGTTACCATGGTTTTCGCAATGTCGGTCCTATCCACTCAATTCTCAACTCAACACTCAATTTGTTGGAACTTTGTGGACATACCAATATTTTTATTTTTCTAATTACAGAGGGATCATATTGTTCCTTGCCAATATCGTATCTAATATTACTCAAGTTTTAAGTATATAAGTTAAATACATGAGTGGGGAAGAGCAGCACTGTCTGATTGCCTGTTCTATACCAAACCACTCTGTTCTATCATCATTATTCTCATGATAACTACAAGAGAATATCCTTGCACAAAACTTCAGACAACTGTTATGGAGTCAAAGAGTTAATGTAGCAACTGTCTGAGGTTGAAGGAGTTAACATTGTTAAACAAGTAGATATAATATAGCAACTGTCTGAGGTTGAAGGAGTTAACATTGGTAAACAAGTAGATATAATGTGGCTACTGTCTGAGGTTGAAGGAGTTAACATTTTTAACCAAGTAGATATAATGTATCAACTGTCTGAGGTTGGAAGAGTTAACATTGTTAAACAAGCAGATATAATGTATCAACTGTCAGAGGTTGAAGGAATTAACATTGGTAAACAAGTAGATATAATATAGCAACTGTCTGAGGTTGGAAGAGTTAACATTGTTAAACAAGTAGATATAATGTATCAACTGTCTGAGGTTGGAGGAGTTAACATTGTTAAACAAGTAGATATAATGATTCAACTGTCTGAGGTTGAAGGAGTTAACATTGTTAAACAAGTATATATAATGTATCAACTGTCTGAGGTTGGAGGAGTTAACATTGTTAAACAAGTAGATATAATGATTCAACTGTCTGAGGTTGAAGGAGTAACATTGTTAAACAAGTATATATAATGTATCAACTGTCTGAGGTTGGAGGAGTTAACATTGTTAAACAAGTAGATATAATATAGCAACTGTCTGAGGTTGTAGGAGTTAACATTGTTAAACAAGCAGATATAATGTAGCGACTGTCTGAGGTTGAAGGAGTTAACATTGTTAAATAAGTAGATATAATGTATCAACTGTCTGAGGTTGGAGGAGTTAACATTGTTAAACAAGTAGATATAATATAGCAACTGTCTGAGGTTGTAGGAGTTAACATTGTTAAACAAGCAGATATAATATAGCAACTGTCTGAGGTTGGAGGAGTTAACATTGTTAAACAAGTAGATATAATGTATCAACTGTCTGAGGTTGGAGGAGTTAACATTGTTAAACAAGCAGATATAATGTATCAACTGTCTGAGGTTGGAGGAGTTAACATTGTTAAACAAGCAGATATAATGTATCAACTGTCTGAGGTTGGAGGAGTTAACATTGTTAAACAAGCAGATATAATGTAGCGACTGTCTGAGGTTGAAGGAGTTAACAATTCCAATTTTCAAAACAAAAATTCCAAATTTGGCCTCGTTCAACCTGCTTCCTCGGCTGTGGTTATTGTTGAGGTCTGATGTTTTTGTGGGTTCATTCAACCTAATTCTTGTCTTGTGCTCTCTTACGAGTAAGTCCTATCTCAGACTGATTATGTAGCGTTTGTGTCTGTGACGTCAGCTGGGGGGATCGGTTGGCGGCTATCCTTTGTGCTCGTCTCCTCTTGTCGATTTCTTTGTTGGTGCAGGCTTCTGACTAGTCTGGCTTGGCTGCGTGCAGTCCTTATAAGGACTTTTTATTTGGTCTGTTTGCCTCCTTTTTGTGTATTTTCTGTAGGAGCTTTTCGACGTTTTCATTTTCCTCCTTACGCCTGTTTTCACTGTTGCGTTTGAGTATCTGCTGCCTTAAGTTTTCTTCCTCTGTGGTCAGCCATGGGACGATTTTACCGTCATCTATATAGTACTCGAAGTCGGTCTCACAGTCGTAGTGTACGACTGGGTATGCCATCGGTTTCCCCCGTAGTTTCTTGGGCTTCTTCTTTTATCTTCCCAGCGCCTTCTGCGCTGAGAAGAAATTCCTCGCGCTGGAGTTCCTCCCTGCTAAGTGGGTATTCTGTGCCTCCTTCAGAGATCCGACAGGATAGTGGTTCCCTTTTGGGCGTTGCGGTTGGGCTGCTAGCTTTAGCTTGCGGTTCCGGCTCGGCTCTTGGTTTCCATCTTGCGGTTTCTCTGTGGTTTCTTGTATGGCTTCTGTTGGTTTGTATTGGAAAAGTTCCATTTCAGCTTTCTGTAGTTCTTGCTCTTGTTTAATGGTTTGTAGGATTTCTTCGTTCTCCTTCTTTATCAGTGCCATATGTTCCACTTCTTGCTTGATGATTTGATGGATCTCCTTTATTTCAGCCAGCAGTTTCTCACTGTAACTGGTCGGAGTCGGCGTCAGCAGTGCCTTGACTTGTTTCTTCAACTTGTCTATCTGCTTTTGAAGTTGATCTCTTTCAGCTTGTGCTATACCCGTGGCTGTCTCGCACCTCCGCATTGCTTCCTTGAATGGTGTCTTTGTGGTAATTGCGATCTTTAAGGGGTCTCTGTGTCGTTGCAGGTACGGACAGCCCAAGTATCTTGCTCCATGCTTGCCCAGACATGTTGGCGCACTTTCGTTTGTTGTTGGGTGCTCGGAAGTCCGTGTCCAGCTTGGCCAGCGGACACCCCTTGAAGGCGTTGTGATCGGCGCAGTACCGGCAGATTTCCGTCTTACTGCGACATGCTGTTCTGCTGTGGCCGGCCTTCTGACATCTGGAACATTGGGTGATCCTTGAGATGAATCTCTCTGGCTGCTGCATTCTCTTGTTGATTGATACTGTGGTCGGCATCTCGCTACCCTCTGTCGTCACCACCGCCAAGGTTGTGAGAATCTTGGAATAGGTGAAGAGCCGCTCCGCTTTCAAGAATCGGATGTGAAGATTCTCTTCTCGTAGCTGCTTCAGGATTTCTTCGTCTGATAGCTCCACTTGGATACGCTTGACAACCCACTTGATTGTCGGTGAGTCGGTGTCTCCGACTCTGGTGTCTTTCTCCTCTCTCTGCTTCTCTCTGCTGTGAGACCGACTTGGAGTACTATATATATGACGATAAAATCATCCCATGGCTGACCAAGGAGGAAGAAAACTTAAGGCAGCAGATACTCAAACGCGACAGTGAAAACAGTCTTGTCTGTGGGGGGCTGTCGATCTTCTCCCTCGTGGTAGCTTCAATAGTAGCTGTAGTTTCAGGTTTTTTGATGCAGCTAGCAGGCAGGCTCTCCACGTTCGTTTTCTTGATGGTCTTGTTGGCTCCCCCGCTGCACGTCTTGGATACCGCGTGTCTTTTGGTGTTCTTGCTACGTGCCATTTTCCCCCGTAGCAGGCTTCTCGACTTGTTCAGGCAACTTGTCTTGATAGCGCTCGCAGTGTGAATGTGCAGGAGTTAACATTGTTAAGCAAGTAGATAAAAGTTGCTTAAAAGTCAACAGGGTCGACTTCATTGCACCGGGTTTTATCCCATATGGCTCAGTCTCTTTCCGCAGCCAACTGCGTCTCACAAAGCACGAATTCCGGAGCTCCAGCGACGACCCCAGGAGTCTCTGAAAAAAAAATTCACTCGTGAACCGAAGGACGCGGCCCGGAATCGAACCCACAACCTTCGGAGCTCGAAGTCAGATGGCTTGACCACTTCACCACGGAGAAACAAGTAGATATAATGTAGTAACTCAGAAATGATTACAATTCCTATCGACCAGTCAGTCACTGAAGTATAATCATTAAATTAACAGTCACGATCACTCAACCACAACAATGGTGGGGTGTTTTTTTTATTGCTTTTGATGGTGTACATGTGATTATTTCATGACAATGATAGCTATACCATCTGTCACCAGTGAAATGCATGGAAATATTGATTTAAATAAGGAAAATGGTGTTGCTATTAATAATTAGTTGCCTGGAAATATTGATTTAAATAAAGAATATCGTGTTGCTAGTAATAATTAGTTTTCAGCGGAAACTGCTCAACAGCCTCTCCTCTAAACTCTATTATACAGGGTGTATTTTTAATGACTGTGCAGTGTTTGAAAATATTGCCGGTCCAAGTTTTGTATTCACCCTTTGTAAAGTTCATGCAACATAATAGACAAATAAACTAAACTAAACTAAACTAAACTAAACTAATAGATAAATACAAAACTTGGACCGGCAATATTTTCAAACACTGCACAGTCATTAAAAATACACCCTATATAACAGGCTGTTCTTTCGCACAGTTCAAACTGTAACTCGACTTAAAGTTTTTCACCAGGGCAATAAACCGTTCAGTCATGGAAACTCAGTGCACAAATGCGTCCATGGCATCATCATCTATATCTATTTATTTATCCCCTAGCGCAGAGACACGGGAAGTGTAGGTTCTAAGGGATTGCCTGGGGTGGCCTGTTGGAAACTTAACTAGGTCGCGGTAACAACCCGACAGGCTGACAAGTCATGAAAGATAGCGGTAACAGTCCGGCGGACTGATGAGTTATGACAGAGCTGACCTTCACGTAATGAAGATCGTAAAATGATAGAGTCATTAGACGTAGACAGTCAAAATTTTTTGGGCATGTTATGAGAAGAAATGATTTGGAGAACTTGGTGACAACTGCCAAGATGGAAGGGAAGAGACCAAGGGGAAGACCGAAAAGGAAATACCTGGATGCCTTGGCCACGTGGTATGGTCGAGACAGGAACACGGAGCTGATCTATGGCTCTGGTGATGAGTGAAATGGCAAAACATGACCGCCCACGCTTATCGGCATGGCACATGATGGATGGATGGACCTTAACGTGAGCTGAGAGAGGGTAGTTGACGCGGGAAAGAAGACTGGTCACCCTATATATCATAAAATCGCGATATTGTAATTTCACATCCCTAGAACAAAGATAAAGAATTATATAATGCTGCTACACTAATATCTACATCAAATAGTATAGTATAGTAAATGACGAATTGTATTACTGTTTTACACACACACAGACAACACACACACACACACACACACAGACACACACACACACACACACACACACACATATATATATATATATATATATATATATATTCATTGGCACCTTTCCGTCTTGACAGACGATAGTTTGGTACATTGTGCTTCAAAAAGGCTTAATAACTGTCATATGGCAATAACTACGATCCATGGCGGTGGCGAGTGTGGCTGGTAAGGCCAATTCTTGCTGCAAATGTTTGCCCACAGTAGGTGCATGTGAAAACATGGTCATTTCCACCATTTTGCACCATCTTAAGTCTCTCACGCTCTGTGTGTGCTTTATCTGCAATCATTTTCTCCTTTGTCTTTATTCCATTTCTGATAGTTGCCCTCCATGCAACACGTTCAGCGGCGACTTGCTCCCAATGTGCATTATCAATGCCTGTATCAATCATGTCCCGCTTGCACACATCTTTGTATCGTAGTAGAGGCCGACCCTGAGATCTCCTACCCATCTGTAATTCACCAAAAAAGATGTCCTTTGGTATTCTACCATCATCCATCCTCCTAACGTGTCCTATCCATCTAAGTCTACGAAGACTGAGCATGGAATACACCGTCACACAACCTGATCTTTCCAATACTTCAGTATTTGTGATTTTGTCTTGCCACTTAATACCAAGTATTCTTCGCAGACACCGCATATGAAAGCTGTTTAAACGTTTCTCTTGGCGTGAGTAAGTTGTCCAGGTTTCACTGCCATAAAGAAGAGTACTAAGGACACAGGCTTGGTAGACGAGTACTTTTGTTTTGGCAGTAAGCTTCCTGTTCTCCCAGACTCTTTTTGCTAACATGTTCATTGTTGTTGCTGCCTTGCCAATCCTGATGTTGATTTCCTGATCGAGGGATAATTTGCTATTTACCACTGATCCTAGATATGTAAAATGGTCTACCATCTCTAGTTCGGCGTCGTCAATAAAGATTGATGGTACACCATGTGCACCTTGTGACATAATCTGTGTCTTCTTTTTGTTAATTGTTAAACCAAATTCAGAACAAGCATTGGAGAATGCAGATAGTAGATGTTGTAATTCTTCCTCAGAGTGGGTCGTAATCGCAGCACCATCCGCAAAAAGCAACTCTCTGATTAGTACCCTGCTAATTTTGGTCTTGGCCTTCAATCTCTGAGCATTATAGAGGCCACCATCTGAGCGTGAGTGAATGTATATACCGTCATCCCTGATCACGAAAGGCATATTTCAGTAGAAGTGAAAAGTATATCCCAAAGAGGGTGGGGGATAGTACACAACCTTGCTTAACTCCACTCTTGATTTCAAACTCTTCTGAAGTTGAGCCATCAAACTTGATTATACCCTTCATGCCTGTGTGGAACGATTCCACAATGGACAGAAGAGTTGGTGGACAGCCAATCTTCTTTAGTGCTTTGAACAGACCCTCACGACTGACCAAATCGAATGCCTTTGTGAGGTCGATGAAGGCAATAAACAGTGGCTGATTTTGTTCCCGGCATTTTTCTTGCATCTGTTGCAATGAGAATATCATATCAATGGTAGACCGGTTCTGACGGAAGCCGCACTGTGATTCGGGGTAGACTTGATCTCCCAGGACTTGAAGTCTGCGCAGGACAATTCTGGCAAATACCTTCCCAACAATACACAGAAGTGAGATACCCCTATAGTTGTTGCAGTCGCTCCGATCTCCCTTGTTCTTGTACAGCGTTATGATGTTTGAATCTTTGAAATCCTGTGGGACTTGTCCTTCTCGCCAGCATAGCTCTATTAGCTGGTGGATCTGTAGAGCGAGGGTGTCTTGCCCACTCCTGATCACCTCTATTGGAATCCCATCCTTACCTGGAGCCTTGCCAGATGCAAGCTCATTTATAGCACACTTAACTTCTGCTATAGTGGGAAGTGTGTCCAGGTGGTCAAGAGTTGGCAGGGCCTCTATGGCGTTGAGGGCATCATCCGCCAGCTTGGTCTCACTTGAGTAAAGCTCTAAATAGTGCTCGACCCATCTATCCATCTGCTGTTTCTTATATTTCTTATCAGTGATGATTTCTCCAGTCAAGGTTTTCAGCGGTGCACTTCTTTTGATCATTGGACCACGGACTTTCTTGATTTCTTCATACATGCTTCTGACGTTTCCCCATATCACTTGCGTTTAGAATGGTCTCACATAACTTGATCCAATAGTCATTTGCACACAGCCTGACAGCCTTTTGCACATCCTTCCTAGCTTGCTTCAGCTCACTGAGAGTTTTACGCGTTGTTCTTTCCTTGTTTCTTAATAGAGCTATCTTCTTTTTATCAATCAAGGGCTGCAGTGTTTGGCTGTTTGCCGCAAAAAAGTCCTGCTTCTTATGATCCACAGTGCCGTAAACCCCTATCGCTGTTTTATAAAGAATTTTATTAAGTTTACCCCACTTTTCACTTATTGTACCATTTTCTGATGTATCAGTGAAAGCGTCTTCAAGTTGCTGTTGGAACTCAAAGCACTTATCAGGATCGTGGGTGTTAATGACATTAATCCTGGGGCTAGATTTGTATTTAGCTGTGTAGATTCTCTTTGGTCTCAGTCTAACCCTTGCAACAACCAAAGAATGATCTGTATCACAGTCAGCACTGTGGTAACTTCAAGTTAATGATGTATGGTTGAGATGTTGTCTCCGTGTGATGATAAAGACCAGCTGATGCCAATGGTCGGATCTTGGATGTTTCCATGTGACCTTATGCAGCTCTTTTCTTTTAAAGAAGGAGTTTGTAATACATAAGTCATTTCTGGTGTAATGCTCCAACAGCCTTTGCCTATTTTCATTCATGCGACCGATGTTGTATTTTCCAAGGCACACTGGTCATGAACTCGAGTCCTTGCCCACACGAGCATTGAAATCACCGAGCATATAAATGTAGACGGATTTTGGAACTGCCTTGATCACGGAGTCTAACTCCTCATAGAACGAATCCTTCACATCATCAGAGGAAGCAAGTGTCGGCGCATATGCAGTAATAATGGTGGCAAAACCACAGAGGGTGCCAAGCGCAGGGAGGGATAATAGTCTTTCATTTCCTCCTGCTGGAATTTCAATCATTCCCAGTAGCGAATTCTTCCCTGCAAAGCCCACACATGGTTGCCTTTTTTTCTGCCTGCCCTCTACCCTTCCAAAAAAAAAGGTGTGACTGTTTTCCCTGAGTGACCCTTCCTCAGGGAGACGAGTCTCCTGCTGGCCAGCAATATCAATGTTAAGACGATTGAATTCGGCATTAGTCACAACCGTTTTTCTCCCATCGTCAATATTCGTCAGGTCAGTGGAAAATCCTGGACACATAGTTCTTATGTTCCAGGTTGCAAGCCGTAGCTTGAAGTTTCTATTTTTATTTTTATGTATGTCTAGTGCAGTGGTTTCTTCTTCGTTCATCCGGAGTTTTTTTTCGGATGTGATTGCGTTGTGCCTGTTTACAGCAGAGCTGCGTTCTTGCGCCGTTAGGCCGACACATCCACTTCTGCGGGCATTTGTTGACCGGGTTAACCTTCCCGGGTGCAATGGTTTAACAGCCTGCGATTCAGATTTTGTCCTAGCCCAAAACACCCTTTGAAGCAGGCAGGATGTGGCGGATCAGCACCCCATTGGCCGGGGGAATGCCAACCTTAAGGCTGGCGGTAGCTGATCTGTGACACCTGCAGGTGTCTCCCGCCGTTAGAGGCAACCTGTGGAGTCTGATTATACTCCCCAACACTATAACTATAATTGTTACAATTCATCAACCAGTCAGTAATCATTAATTAATAATAATGTTGAGTATACTTGCTACAACTACTCACGATAAGAAATATTATAGTAATACCGACCTGGATGCACACATCTTCTGCCGTCCGTTACTCCTCTCAGGATCCCACAGTTTCATCCTCTCTCAGCCCTCCCTCTCTCTGCTACAGACAGACCCGGGCTGAGAGCAGTAACGGGGCTATCAGCCGTCGTGCCGCACTTTGGTTCGCGGAGATTCGGACGCAGCTGCTTCCGTTGCTGGGCGCTTGAGAACAGTTAAATTACATGGATAAATCTAAGGAATGGTACTTGTAAGTGCCAAGAAGAGGATAGAGAAATCTGACAGCTACAGGCACACAGGATTCTGCCCGTCACGTTAATTAAATACAGTTATCATTATTAGAAATGTTGAGTTGAGTTGAGTCAAGAACCGAGATCAATGTACTCGGGACATTTCCATTCAATTCATAAAACTTTGTTTTGCTGTGCATATCCCTTTTACAGGACACCGCAGTCAACACCAGCATTTCTGCCGCTGTGATCTCTTAACAAGTTTACGTTCAGTAGTTCTGAACGACCAGCATTGATACCTACGCAAAACCAACGCAAGTCGGTCTGTTGCCAAATCGCGCGCTGCTGTGTTTCGAACGCGGATACAGGGATTACGAACCGCGTCCGCAAGCCATTCGCCACGGAGACCGGCGATAAAACTAATACTGGGTAATAATAAGTAATAGTATTCGTTATACTATTATGGTAATACTTATTATAACGACTGAAGTAGAAAAGGCTATTAAAAAGATGAAAGAAGGAAAGGCTGCAGGTCCTGACAAGATAACAACAGAGATGATAAAATCCTTATCCAGCTTTGGCATTGAAACTATCACAGAATTATGTAATGATATATATAATACTGGGTACATCCCCAAGGACTTGAAAACATCCATTTTCATCACACTACCGAAGAAGCCAAGAGCTTTTGAGTGTGAGAACTACAGAACTATTTATAATAATAATAAGTCTTTTTTTTCAAAGGGTTAAGAATTGGGCACGCAGGCCCGTCTGACATTCTGCCCTTCTTCTCTATTTCTTCTCATACATTCTTTCATTCAACATCACTTATGAAGCAACTTTTGACAACAAAAGAACATTAAAACGCATGAAAAATAATCAATAACAAATGACTCACTGAGGCAGTATTTAACATGGGCATTATAAATACCTAAGGAGGGTGTAACGTGCCATACATAAGGGAATGTTTTTTGGCTAGTTGTCGTTTGAGATAAGTTACCATTATTGTCTTTTTTGTGTTGTTTGTTATGGGGGCATGTAGTCTGTACTAAGGTAGTGTTCAAACAAGTTGCGAATGTATGTATCATGATTGGTGGTGTCTTTGATTTCTTGTGGAAGATTGTTCCACAACTGAGCGGCAGAGTATGCTAAGCTTGTTTTATATAAGTCTATCCTAGGTTTAGGGACATGAAGTATATTTAGTCGTTCGCTATGTCTAGCGTTATATTTAAACAATGGCCAAAGGTAGCTTGGAGCATTTTGAAATAGGATTTTGTGAATTAGTTTGGTCTTATTAAAAAGCAGGCGCTTGTGGAGTGGCAGTAACCGGAGACGTTTATATAGGTTAGAATTGTCGGTAAGCTTTTCACCATTAATTAAACGCACTGCCCTTTTCTGGAGTGAATATAGGCGTTTTGTTATTGATTTGGAGCATCCATCCCAGACTGTGGAGCAGTAATCAATATGTGTTTGTATATGAGAAGTATAGAATATCTTTCTTGTGTTTTCGTCAAGGACATTTTTAATTTTGGCAAGTTGGTATACTTTTTTGGCTATTTGTTTAACTAGAGCATGAACATGTGAGTTAAAAGTTAGATTTTGATCTATGATAACACCCAGTGTCTTGTGCTCGGTGACACTTTCTACAGGCGTGCTGCCAATGTGCAGCTGAAGAGTTCTCTGCGAGTTTAGAGTGTGAAGTCTTTGCATGGTTCCTATTAACATAGACTTTGTTTTAGTAATGTTAATTTGCATGCAGTTTGCATGACTCCAGTTAACTACACTATTTATTTCCTGTTGCAAGGATAATTCTAGCACATTACGATCAACAGCGTTTGTATATACTGTGCAGTCATCAGCAAATAGATCGCAGGACGACGACAGATTTAATGGAAGATCATTTATATAAATGGCAAATAATAGAGGGCCAAGAATAGATCCCTGAGGTACTCCAATATTAATGGTAATGGCTTGAGATAAAACTTTATTGTGTGATACTACTTGCTTTCTGTCTAATAAGAATGATTTTATTAATGTCACTATATTAAAACTTACATTCATTGTTTCTAGTTTTTTAATTAGAATAGTATGATCTATCGTATCGAATGCTTTCCTAAAGTCTATAAACACCGCTCCACATAGAGTATTGTTGTTAATACTTTGATGCCAGTTTTCTATCATGTTTGTTAGTGCCGTATGGCAAGAATATTTTGGCCGAAATCCTGACTGACTGTCAACTATCAGTTTATGGCGAACTAAGTGATCTAGTGTTGTTTTGTGGATGTGCTTTTCTAGCGGTTTGGATAATGAGGATAATATGGAAATTGGTCTATAATTACTCATGAGACGATCGTCTAGAGGACCAGCTTTTAAATGAGGATACACTTTAGCGATTTTAAAGGCTGATGGGAAGTGACCTCTGGTTAGACATTGATTATATATAAAAGTTAGTGACTCGCAGATCGCCGGTGCAGCATGGCGAAGGATCCGACTACTAATTCCATGTAGTCCTGATGAGTTATTGTTTTTTAGATTACGGAGATGAGTAAATACTTCAGTTGTCGTCATTAGCGGTATGTTGGAGGAAATGTGTCCATAGCATTTGTTCTCACAGAATGATGATAATAAAGATATGTCATGAGGCGCATCTGGTATTGCAGCCTTCAGTTGGTTTATGTCGGACTGAAAGTATCTACTGAATTGATCACATGTAACCTGATTTGATGGTAATGATTGTGATGATTTGTGTTTGTTTGTCAAGGTATTAATTGCTTTCCATATATCTTTAGTGTTGGTTTTATCTATTACTATGTTCTTAAAATAGTTTTTCTTTTCCTTCCGAATAACATATTGAACTTTGTTTCTCAGACTACGGTACATAGTTAGATCTCTATTTTTGTGAGCCCTGTCGCGATCTCTAATAAGTTCAACTACCTCCTGTGTGATCCACGGGGGCTTTGTGTGATGTTTAACACGAACTTCCTTAAATGGAACATGTTTATCAAATATACTTAGAAAGGTCTTTAGCCAGTGGTCCAGAGCATCGTCTGGGTCAGGAAGCTGGTAAACATAATCTAGAGATGAGTTGACCAAATCTTGTAAGAAGACGTCTCAATTGAAATTTTTGTAATTTCTATATTTTATGCTTATATGTTTGTGTTTGGGAGTTTTGGTGCCCCTTTTCGACCACGTGCAACATACTGGATAGTGATCGCTCATTGCATTGATAGGTACACTACATTCTGTGATGTTATCAGCACACGTAGTATAAATATGATCTATAAGTGTTGCAGATGATTTAGTGATTCTAGTGGCTTGTTTGACTAACTGTTGGAAATTATATGACTCTATTATGTTTTCCCATGTTTTGTTTGATTTGTTAGCGTCTATGTTGAAGTCACCTAGCAATATTATTTCCCTAGCATTACTAAAGACTACATCCATCATAGTGGTGAATTTTTCATACCATATATTTCCTGCACTGGGGTTTCGATAAAGATAGCCAACTACTAGCGGTATGCAATTTTGAAGTTTAACCTCTATCCATACACACTCAATCTCACAGGTTTCAAAGTCTAGCCTGCGGTGGGCGTTAAGCGAGTTGGAAATATAAACTGCAATACCCGTCTCTTGTTTCTGATAGGGATCTCTTCTAATGGTTTTAAAACCTCTGATAGCGATGTCATCATCTGAGATGTTGCCATTTAATCGACTTTCGCTAACGCCAAACATGTGAAAATTTTGATTAAGTATAAGTGATAGTTCGGGCAGCTTCCCTAATAGATGGCATATGTTTACATGCCCGATTCTGAGCCCATTATTCCTGAGCCAGTGTTCGTACTTATTAGACATTTCAACAATGCGTAATCACAAGTTTAAAAGCAAAACACACACACACAAAGTGAATACAACTTACGTCCCTTATTACAAAACACACTCTAAAGTACAGAGAAACAGTAATATCTCTGTAAATATATAAAAATACGTACACAGATCCGTAAGGAAGAGCAGTGAAGACCCCCTCACTCACCGTGAAAACACAATTAGAAATTATTATAAAAGCTATACAGCTAAGTACTATCAATTAATATAAAGTCAAAACCAGTCAATGTTTGTAATAACTTATAACCTAATACGTTACTAGATCAAGTTATAACCAAATATGCAGATAAACGTTTAAGGAGAGGCTCTTTCTTGTACCTAGATCCGGTGTAGCTTTGTCCTAAGTTGCTAGTAAATACCAGGTTGTGTTGGTTGTTGGTATAGCGACATTATAAGTGCTTGACGAAGTGTAGCTGGGCTATACCGTGTGAGGTGCAACCATTCTGGATTACAATTAAATGGGTACTGATGATGTCTCATGGGTATGTAATGACTACCAACTAGAGCCTCTGGTTGGTGGCTAACAGGAGGTTGTGCTGGCACGTCGTTGTTGCTGAGAGTCGGATCCTTTCTGGGGAGAATAGGAATCATATCTTCGTAATTATTACCCTCCTGTGTGAAAGACGACGTATTTAACGGACTTGGTGTTGTGGTAGTGTCCCGTCTGGATTGGATGTCAGGTGCAGTGGTTATGAGTGTTCTGCACACTTCTGTCCTATTGGTACTTGATGTGACGGGAGTATGTCGTCTGGCTTGAGTTTCAGGAGTAGCTAAAAGTGTCCGGCGCGATCCCGTATTGGATGTATGGTATGTCCGTTCTGGATATTTTAAATTCTTGGCGAGAAAACTGGTGCCCAATGTAGATAAATGTATTTGATCCTTGTAAAGACTCTTTTTTGGTGCACCAGCCTGTGAAGTGAATGATGCTGTATTGTTGATGAATTGTATCTTGTTTTGAGAACAGAACTTCTGCAACATGTTGTTATTTATGTCAGCTAGACGGCG
The DNA here is from genome assembly GCA_014155875.1 of Cepaea nemoralis. Taxonomy (NCBI): domain Eukaryota; kingdom Metazoa; phylum Mollusca; class Gastropoda; order Stylommatophora; family Helicidae; genus Cepaea; species Cepaea nemoralis. The sequence goes on along the minus strand of JACEFZ010016780.1, from coordinate 146,304 downwards.
CTGGTGTCCATAACTCGGTGATATGATGGAGGAGAAGAAAATGGATGAGTTAGGAAAAGTGTGACGTAATCCGTTCAAGAGTGCCAGCAGTTGAGACCCTGTGATTTGTTGGTTGTTCATGGTGTCGGTGATGCCAATATGTATGCTTGCCCTTCTGACGCTATGATTAACAGCCAACCTGCTAATCTTGTCTGTTAGCCGGTCTACACCAGCCCCAGGCAGTGGGATTATTGAAACAATGTCTTTGTCTGATGTGGCCATCCTGTCGCTGTATAAACCTTTCATTAAGGAATCGCCTAGTATAATATGTGTACAGTCAGGTCGTGCTGTCTGTACATGTTGGTTGTCAGCACGTCTCGACCGTTGTTTCATCCATTTCCGATTATCAGCAGTCTTTATGTCTCCATGTGGTTCTCCCGATGTATCTTGTTGGCTTGTCTTGCCCGTTTGCAGCATGTTAAAGCACTGTAAGTTTTCTGGTGACTTTTCTTGAAGTACTTCAAACCTATTGCTTATTTTGACGGCAATGGGGTAGACTGCTTGTTGTTGTTTATCTTCGTCTGCACATTGAGGTGTTTGTTGTTTTTTATCTTCCTCTGCGCGTTGAGTTGTTTTCATAGTGATTATCTGTTCTGGGTGGGATTGAGCTTCCCCAAGATTTCCCAAGGATGAAGCGGTTGCTTGAGAATTACATGCTTCTTCGGTTTGGTTTGTAGAGGACGCATTCTGTAAGATTTGAACTGTATTTCTCAGCAGCAAATTTTCGTCTCACAGGAGTGCGACTTCTGTCTTGAGAGCATTGTAATCACTGCTTATTGTCACACGTTTTCTTGATGATAATATCACGAAGTTCTTACGATGATATGCTCATGATATTATTGTGTGATGGTCGTTGTCTAGGTAACGATACTCATGGTGTGTCGATGGAGATATCTGTCTTGCAATGTAACTCACCCCCGCAGTGCATATTCACCAGGCATTAAACAAGATTCCGTTGGCGCACATAATCCTTTATTACAGAAATAAGACGGACAAGTGGAACAGGTTTATACATCCAGAAACATAACGTAATCCATAGAATATAAATATCCTCCTCACAATTTAACCAGCACACATCAATGCCTTCTCACGGCCGGCTTCTAATCTCAATCCACAAGAAAGGTAATCCAGCTAATATCCACGGCTGGATCTCCCACAATACAACCCACACATTGGGTTGGAGCCACTGCTCAACTATAGAACCCACTCTGGGTTTAGGCCTACCCTCAATACAGAACCCACTCTGGGTTCAGGCCTGTCTTCACAACTAGAAGAACAACACAACACGGAGCTCTCTCTTAAACGACCTGACCCGCAGTCGGTCTCTTCTCTCACTCACTTTCCAGTCTCCTGACTTCACACAACACACCACTCTCTTTCGACCCATCCCCCTGGGGCCACACTCACCCTTCCCATTATTTCTCAGTACTGGCTGTTTTCCTCGTAGCCAGGTCCCTCACCTTACTGTCTCCCACTCTCATCTCCATTCTTCCTCATGCCCGGTCACTCACCTCAATGTCAGTGACCCAGGCTTATGTCATCACCCCCCTCTTAAAAGAAAACTTCGTTTTCAAGTATTGGGAGACTAAAACTTACTAAACATGTGCCCCAGACATATAGCCTGGGTAGCCCTAAGTATGGCTCCACCTCACTTCAGCTACCACCCTAAATAATACATCAAATGCTTATAGTACATTCCCATATTCCCCACACATAAATACAAACAACTTTCTATCTTGTGTACCAATGCATGAACTAATACATCACATAATAATAATAATACATCATAGAAAAGCATTATACTTATGTACCCATAGGTCTCTTACTACTTCACGACCCCACAATACTATTTGTGTACCGACCCTATATCAGGCGGTTCTGTTCTTGCATTAACCCTCCTCTGATTCCTGTCGATGCTGTGTCTATCTTTCATGTACCCATGACTCATGGTACCTCTACAATTACAACATCTGTTTGCTATCCCTAGCCCTGGGTCAGTAATGTCGCGAAAACTCTTTTGACCTGACTCAACTTTCCTATCTGCATATTGCACCGTTACACTTGAGTCTCTGTTTAGTCTGAACTCTTTATTCAATCTTGGCCCATATATCTGGCACCTTGCTTTCTGCTGCATACGCCTTATGCCTATGTGCCCTGCACATGCACTATCCTGAGCTGTTCTAGTATATCGGTCTCTATGTGCTAAAGGTACTGCTCCTTGCCCACGTGCAGTTCTGCTATCTGAAAACCTGCGAGTGAGAACATTGTTCTTCCTCTCGAAGCACCATCTAACTTTCTTTGACTGCCTATGTTCTACTCTCCTACACCCTTGGGAACATTTGTTCAGAGTAGTATCTTGTCTCTGGGATTCACTAGCACTATATATGGGATCCATTCTCATCTGCTCCGCTGTACTATCCTTGTCCTGAGTTCCTGTGTCTACTTCAAGTGCCTCTCCTACCTCAGCTATACTCTCTAATTTAGGTTCTCTTGTGGTAACTACCTCGTTACTGCTTACACTATATTTTCGGTCCCAATAAACTACTTCCTCTTCTGTACAATCTTTAACTCCTATAACATTTCCTATGATCAAATCAGCCACTGGTGAGTCCAAAACACACGCTGTCACTCTTCCAGTGATATATGGTGTTTTTACTGTTATTATGGCTACTGGGTAGAACTCTACTGTGCCGTTGAATGTTATGCATCTAATCTTTTTCCCTGTATAATCCGAGGGATCTATTAAACTTCTCCTCACTCCGATAGACGTACATCCGGAATCCCTAATTGTTAACGCTGGTCTATCATTGACAAATCCCTGATGCAGCTTCAAACTTCCTCCTTCATGCACTGCTGATCCTGCTTTTACTGTATGACCACATATTAGGACTGGCTGACTGTCTTTTTCAAAAAGAGGTTTGCACCCACTACAATCTTCATTGTTCAGCGTCTCAATTACTTGCGCTGCATTTGAGTGCTCTGTTTCTCTCATCCTACATTGATGGCTGATATGCTCCTTCTTTCCACATTTGAAACAAGTAATCTCCCTTTTAGTGTTGTTCGTTGGTCCATCTGCTGGTTGTGCATCATACTCTGCTGCCTTGTGTCTCCAGCTCCCACAATTCCAACATCCGGCATAATTTGGACGTCTCTGGAAGTTCCCTCTTCTATATGGGTACCGTCCTACTCTACCAACATTGTTTCCTCGGAAACCATTATCTTGAAGTTATTGCTGCTCACCTTTCTGTGCTGAATCCACACTTTTCGCCCTTGGTCTGATGACTGGATTCTGGTCCTGTTTAGTGTACGCTGCACAGACTATTTCCTCACTCATTAGTTTCCCAATAGAACTGTTAGGATGTGCAGTCATATAGTTTTGCCCTAACTGAGACATTGTGTCTATGTCCTTTGGCTTCCGTTCCTCAAAGAACGCCACTAAATTAGAATTGCATGCAGATACTACCTTGTCTCTTAACATTAGATCTACTAATTTATTAAAATCTTTCCCTACTTCTGCAAGCTCCATCCATTTGTTAAATGTATTCTTTACTGTGTTAACAAAATCTGTGAAATCTTGATTTGTCTCTGGCACTAACTGTCTAAACTTTGTTCTATATCCATGTTCAGTTAGTTGGAACTTTGTCAGCAAACGTTGACGTAAGATAGTGTAGTTGTTCCTTTCTTCTACAGGTAAATTGAACATGGTGTCTAGTGCCTTACCCGTAAGAAATTCGCCAAGACGCATCGCATACTCTGCCTCTGGAATGCCTAATGTTTTTACAGACGATTCGAATCTCCCAAGATAGGATTCAAGGCAATCCCGGTCCGTAAAATATGGCAGTTTTAATCTCTGTGACGACTGCGACGTTTTTCTACTTTCCTCACTTTGACCCTTCGATGCAAATTCTAACTTTTTAATAGCAATTTCCGCTTCCATCTTAATCTTCTCTTTCTCAATTTCCATTCTCATGTGTGTCTCTCTCTCTTCCTGTAGACGCTTGGCTTCCATTTCAGCCTGTCTTTGTTCTCTCTCAGCTAACTTTTCTTCCTGTAGACGTTTTGCCTCGCGTTCATTATGCCTCTCCTCTCTTTCCGTCTGTTGTTGTTCTTTTGCTTCGGCATACTCCTGTAACTCTTTACCCTTCAGGCCTATTCTTTCACCTGCTTCAATATAATCCATTAAAGTAGGCATCTTGTACTTGTGGACACGTTGCTGTGAATCAGCCAACTATAAATGTACAGACTCTGCTGTTAGTCTTTGTGTCACTTCCCTAAGTACACCCGCACTCCCTGTGTACGTAAATCCGTAGTGCTACAATATCACTCTGTACTCACCCAGTCACTCTATAAGCACTAGGTAGTGAGGGGGGAAGTATCACCTATACTCCCTCGTATATATATCTATGACCACAAGTTCATAAAGTCCCTGGAAATATTGTTAAACATACATATAAATACATATACAAACAAATGGATGATAACACTAAGTGATGACTATCCAACGCTAGACTTCACAAGCTGAGTACACGGAGACGATGATGACACAGAAATAAACCACAGTAACAACCACAAGCTTGTGTAGAGACACCCACAGTGCGCGTAAAATATAAACATAAATTGACCAAGACCACTAGACAGCAGAAATGACGAAAGATCACAATACAACATATATCCGAACACAACAAATATTATATGTAAATATAACGAAAAGAAAGAGAGAAAGAAAAGGAATATATACTGAAAATATACACAGATCTTACGTTAGACCCAAAAGGCACGGCATATAATCTCGGACCACCCTGCTTCACTGCAGAATCAAACAAACCGACCTTACGATTTACTTCCCAGAAAACACATGGTGCACAGTAAGAAAATAAATTTTCGCCCCGCCTCCCGGCCTCCGAGAAGCGACACAAAATCCCCTACTCTTGACAAACACTGGACCACATACAAATAATTGCGTAACACCCGACAACAATAAATATGACGATGGGAGCAAAACAATAAAAAATAATAATGTGTAACTGGTTGGCCGACAAATATGGGCCTATTAATCCGTCGCCAAAAATTCTTATTAATTAGTCACAAAAGTTTTTGTTCATTTTCATAGTTATTCGCAATCCGCTAGAAATGTCTACGACGCTAGATTTCAAACCGACTTCTTGTTTTGTTGAGTGGTTATTGAATTCACGTGGGGATCACAAGTTCCAACTGTCGACAAAAGTTGAAGATGATAGTGATATCCAAACTGTTCTGTCTCGACACAGTCCGTAACGTTATTGTACTTTCTCTGTACGTGGTGGTACCACAGTGTTCTTTCGATATGTTGTTACTTTCGTTGCGGAGATGGCGCTTCACTGTATCATTAATGTTATGGATTTCCGTTACCCGACTAGATTCACCAAAAAGAAAAGGAGAATGGCAGCCAATGTTCAGCGCTTTAAATTTGGGTATATAAATCCTTATTGGCAAAGCAATACAACCATGGTTGCGATGATGAGACGTTAAAACTGTTTGCTCATAACAGAATAATGATGACAATAATAGAAAAGTTCAACAAAGGCGAAACATAAAATCTGGCTTTCTTTCAAAACAACCTTGCTTTGTTCATTCCCAATGAGTCATCTTGACCACACTAGGCCGTGGAAATTTCCTCAGTGACTGCTTACTGCTTAAACAGCCTTTCCTTCCAAGGTCAACCTAATTTCTCTTTATCACTCTCAGTGAAAAATTCCTCCGTAAACCAGTTTTCACACAAACTTGACAGCCCCACCCGGCTGCGGTAGGGGTACCGTTACTATCCCCTTCAGTCAACTGTCCGTCAAATCAGCGACTGCCAATTTTTCTCTGTTTTCCAAACATGTACTTCCCCAGTACCTGGACGCTGGTGTACCCACCCGTCCTATTTACTGCGTCGAATAATCTTGACCAGTCAACTTGCAACAACACAGTGCGCTTGCCTCCAGCACACACACACCTCTCAATTATCTTTGGTTCCCAATCCTGTCATTATCACCGACAGCGACGTCCTACACACACACACGCTGCCCTCGCCACTCTGGATTCAACACTGGTCTTTCATCGCCGCGTCTGCTAGTTTCAGCCCTCCTGCCTGGTATCAAATTTACCTGTCACCGTAATGGACTCTCGATTTGTGCTGCGTTAATTTACCTGTCGTGAACTTCACTTGAACTGTCTGCTAGCTTGTGATTTCCGCCGCGTACCCTCCCCGCGCGCTGACAGTTTTTTTCTTCGATGTGGCGTCTCACACACACAAAAGAATTGCTGTTAATCTCGTGACGCAATACTGTCTAAATTGATGGCACGAAGTCACCGATATTAACTCCTCTCTTTCAGCGAAGAGCCCACAAATATCTCAGAATGACACAAATGTCTATAATGCAATGGGTTTCTCAATATATCCCCGTCGTTCATGCCAGGACAGTCCCCAGATGTTCTTGATCGGACGTAGCCTCCAGAATGTCACACGTTTTCTTGATGATAATATCACGAAGTTCTTACGATGATATGCTCATGATATTATTGTGTGATGGTCGTTGTCTAGGTAACGATACTCATGGTGTGTCAATGGAGATATCTGTCTTGCAATGTAACTCACCCCCGCAGTGCATATTCACCAGGCATTAAACAAGATTCCGTTGGCGCACATAATCCTTTATTACAGAAATAAGACGGACAAGTGGAACAGGTTTATACATCCAGAAACATAACGTAATCCATAGAATATAAATATCCTCCTCACAATTTAACCAGCACACATCAATGCCTTCTCACGGCCGGCTTCTAATCTCAATCCACAAGAAAGGTAATCCAGCTACTATCCACGGCTGGATCTCCCACAATACAACCCACACATTGGGTTGGAGCCACTGCTCAACTATAGAACCCACTCTGGGTTTAGGCCTACCCTCAATACAGAACCCACTCTGGGTTCAGGCCTGTCTTCACAACTAGAAGAACAACACAACACGGAGCTCTCTCTTAAACGACCTGACCCGCAGTCGGTCTCTTCTCTCACTCACTTTCCAGTCTCCTGACTTCACACAACACACCACTCTCTTTCGACCCATCCCCCTGGGGCCACACTCACCCTTCCCATTATTTCTCAGTACTGGCTGTTTTCCTCGTAGCCAGGTCCCTCACCTTACTGTCTCCCACTCTCATCTCCATTCTTCCTCAGGCCCGGTCACTCACCTCAATGTCAGTGACCCAGGCTTATGTCACTTATCTTGTTGTTTGCTTCAATGTTGGTTGAAACAGTGACAATGAGCGCCTTTAGTGATTGTTCTAGTTCCTCAATGCGCTGTTTACAGTCGCACGAATGTCCATTGATAGTCAAGATGCTATTGTTATCTGAGGCAGGAACTTCTTCAACAATGCCAACATTGGGTTCTATGTTGTTTTGGATACGTTCCATTGGGTATTCAATAGCCAAGAGCGCTGGTGGGTTGGCAGGCCTCGTGTTGATGTTGTCATGTACACTCATCGTATGAATAGATTCGGTGAATGTCTGTGTCGAGTTTTCAAGTTCAACAAAATCTACTTTTAGCCAGGAATTAATGTTTTCATTACTGCCCTGTGTCATGAGTTCATTTTTACTGCGGTACAAATGTATCGTAATCACTGGCGTCGTAATCAGATCCTCTAATAATGGAAACAAAAACAATCAAACGCAGAGGTTCTAGAAAAACTGGGAATGAAGAGAGAGTTGATGAAAGAAATAAAGAGGAGACAAGTGAAATATTTTGGCCACGTTAAAAGACATGATACTCTTATAAAAACCATACTGGAAGGTAAGGTTGAGGGCAAGCGAGCAAGAGGTAGACAACGATACAAGTGGGGAAGATAACATCAAGAGATGAACGAACATCAACCTGACAGAATGTACAGTCAAGGCAAGAGACAGAGACAGTGTTGGAGATCCATTGCAGCCAACCTTCATTGCGGAGACGGCACCTGATTGATTGATTATAAATACTGAGAATTGGCCCTTTACCCTCACCTTTTAAAATCCTCAGCCCTAAACCTTATAATCCTAAATCCCAGACCTTGGCCCAAAAATACAAACCCCCGAACCCTAAGCCCCACGCCCAAACCAGAATCCCAAATTCCCAATTCCCCAAGTCCTGAATAGTAATAGTAATATAATAAGCGCTCAGACCTCATTTTTAAAAGCCAGCGAAGAGTTCCAATACTAATTATGCCCGTAGTAATCTGATTATATGTCCGTCTTGCTTTACCTCTGAGTGACGACTGTAGATCAGATCCTCTGACCACCCTTGCGGCCGAATTCTCTGTAGACCATGATAGTCTATCTGTTCCGCAAAATGCATGTCCTCCCAGAGGGCCTTCACCAAATCTGCCTTATCACGCATCGAATTACTCCTTAATGATGCAGCACCAGCTTGTCGTCTGCCTGTTCATTTCTAACCACACCAGAGTGTCCTGGAAAACAGATCCAGGAATTCTCACAACCCGCAACCTCTGAATTGGTGTGTGCCATTCATCACGAATCATGCCAGTCTTCACCTTTGTCAGCATGCTTTGTGAATCAGTCACAATCACAACATGCAAATACTGTTTATTCTCCAACCAGCGGAAAGCTGCAGAAACCGCCTCCACCTCCATTCTCAGACCTGAGATTATGGTGTCATATGCCAAGCTCTCCTTTATTAAACAATGGCCATTTGCTTTTGCTATGAATCCCGAGGCACTTTTTTTTTGCCTTTTAACACAGAGGGTGCGGAGAGCAACCAATTCATTTGACACAGAATTGGGAGAGGCTGAAAGATATGAAAAAATAAAGATGTAGGAATTTAAACTCCAGGCAGCAGCGGCAAAGAAGATTAAGTGGGAACAGTTTATCAATGAAGTCGGTGGGGATGTGACATTGGGAAAATTCTGGAGGCAGATGAAGAGACAGGAGATGCCTGGTACACAGGGTACCGTTTATGATGATAACAACTGACCTATGGCTACTGACAAGGACAAAGGCGAGGCGTTATTTGCGCGATTTTTAAAACAGACGGATCAGCAAGATAACGTCAGAGAAGCCTTGTCACGGGTCACTAGGAAGGAGGACTGTGAGATTAAAGTGGAGGATATTAGACGGGTACTGAAGCGGGCTAAAGAACAGCGCCAGGTCCGGATGGGGTGAGGTACTCCCATATGAGGAACATAAATGATGGGGACTTGGAGGAGATGTCTCTTTGTTTAAACTTAAGCATCAATACGACGGATATACCCCACGATTGGCTGCATAGCTACCTGGTCCCACTCCCAAAGCAAGGTAAGGATCACTCCAGACTTAATGGATACCGAATCATAACCCTGCAAAATACGTATAGCAAAGTCCTCGAAAAGATAGTAGCACGCAGGCTCCAGCGACATTTGGAAAGTCGTAATCTGCTTCCCCAAGGACTCGGGAGTTACCGGCCTGGGAAGGACACCTGGGCCAATGCGGCTACTTTTGCATTTGATGTCTACTAAGGCTTCCAGGATAAACAAGAGACAGTGGCGGTAGCTCTTGACCTGGAGGATGCGTATAACAGGGTTAGATATGATCAGTTAATACACACACTGTTGGACATGGAGGTCTACCCTTGCCTTGTTAGATGGGTTGCGGCAATCCTTTATGAGCGTAAGGTTGCACTGCGCATGGGTTCCTGGACTTCTGACCCCTGTACTATTACACCTGGGTTGCAACAGGGATCTGCCTTGTTTCCGGTGCTCTTTAATGTCTACACCAGCAAAATCGCAGCTATTGAGACACCAGGTGTGGGTAGAATCTTGACATTCGCAGATGATGTACTGGTGTACAGACAGGGCAGAGACAGAGCCAGTTTGGCGAAAGACTTACATGTGGCAGTAAACAGGGTAGCGAAGTGGTGCAGGGACGCAGGGGCCATTATTAAACCCAGACAAGGCATCGGTTGTGTGGTACTCCCTGGATAACCGGATCGTCAAGGTAGATGTCCCAGGTATCATGTTGAATGGGTGTCCTCTTAGTCGAGAGAGTAAATTGAAGTACTTGGGTATCACCTTTGACAGGTATTTGTCTTTTAAGGATCATGTGGAGGCTTTGGTGGTGAAGGCTGGTAGGGGACTTAATGCATTGAGGGCTATGGCAGCAACCGGGGTAGATCAGAGGATGCTGTACAGGCTCTTTCAACAGTTAATAATTTCTGTCATTGAGAATGGTCTGGGGCTGCTGACAGTATCAAAGAGCCAGCTTGAAAGGTTGGAGCGCATACAGAATGCTGCCATGCGGTTAATCCTGGGGTGCACAAAGAACACACCATTTATATGCATGAGGCAAATACTGGTGCTACCAACAATGACGGACAGGCATAGGGTCCTTCATGCCAAATGGTACCTGAGAGTGGGCGCAGACAGGGATCACCCGCTGCATGCAGCAATGGATATGGTCAAGGGTCATAGACTAAGACGAGGCAGGTCCTGGATGGCACAGGCGGAACTTTCTATAAGTCATGTGTGTGATCTAGAGACCATCATTCGTGAAAGAGAGTGGGTTGAAGTTCCGGATGATATGACGGACTGGCACAATGTAATAATAACACTGGGTCGTGAGTGCAGAAAATGGGCAATGGGCCGCACTGAGTTTGAAGTGCAACAGCTAATCCAAAGCAACACACATCAAGGTGACATAGTCATCTACACCGATGGGGCAGTGGTGAGAAACAGACGTAGTGGTTGGGGCTTTATTGCAAAGGCTATAGGACGAGTCTTGAAAAAGGAGAGTCTGGCATATGAGACTACGACCTCCAGCATGAGAATGGAAGTGGAGGCGGTAACAGCGGCATTTCGGTGGCTAGAGGAGACCACTGCAACACACTTTGTATTCATTACGGATTCACAGAGTACGTTTAGTAAGGTGGAGAAAAGAATGTTTCGGATGGAATGGCTCTCGTCGCTTCAGAGGTCACAGATTGTGAGAACTGTATGGATATTTTGCCATGGCCATGCGGGGGTACGGGGAATGAACAGGCTGATAGGCTCGCAGGGAATGCCTATGGACAAGAGGGAGGTGGTCGTGCGCTTGTGGGACCAGGTGGAGAAGGCGGAGGAACAGATTGAGAACCCATATGTGGAAAGAATGAAATTGCGGGGGATCTGCAGGGGTTCTGGAAGAATCTAACAACTGAGAGGGAAGACCAGGAGAACTTTTAATCAGATAGCGGTGGGAACGATTAGTAGTAATAGTATGACTCTTTGCTGGCTGTTGAATGAGGGGACACAGTACGTATGGGAATGTCCTGAATGCAGTGATATCGGTTCTTAACTCAACTCAACACAGAACCATCGACATAGATAGAAATGTCAAAGAGAGGCACATGCCGTCAATTAAATGTCAGTAATTTAATAGTATTATCTTCTAGATATTTATAAAACAAAGTGTATGTATGTAAATATGTATGTAAATATGTATGTCCTTTATTTGTTCGCGAACGGCCCATCCGATTGAGATGAAATTTTCTACACGCCTTCCTTTCATTCCAGAGCTGTCAACTGTCATAGTTTTTTTTTTTTCTTCCTTCTCCTCCCTCCTCCCCCTCCCAAAATACGTACGTAAATATATGATGATGATGATGAAAGAATCCCCGAACCAAAACGCTAGGGAAAGGGAAGAAAATGACGTGACTACACAGAATCGTCACACGGCAATCATCATCATCAAGTGCCGTGCCGGCTGGCGTAGGCGTTCATGGCTCTGTGTAGATCTCAGTCTTTGTTTTTTTTAATCAACTCTGCTGCTGATATTCCTCCATGCCACGGCAATATCAATAACAATTCATCTTTTTATGTGTAAGGAAGTTATCTACAGTCGTGTAGAAGGGAAGAACTAGACGAGTATGAATTCGGAATGGCGAACTCTCTCCTCCTCTCTTCTCCTCCCTCTACCTCCTCCCTCCACCCTTCTCCTCTTCCTCCTCCCTCTCATCCCTCTCCCTCCTACCTCCTCCTTCTCCCTCTTCCTTCTCCCTCTTCCTCTCCCCTCCTCCTCCATCCTCCTCCCTCCTACTCCCTCCGCCTCCTCCCTCATCTTCCCTCCTCCTCCCTCTCCCTCCTCATCCCTCCTCCTCCTCCTGCATCCCTCCTCCTCCTGCCTCCTTCTCCCTCATCATCCTCCCTCCTCTTTCTCCCTTCTTCTCCCTCTTCCCTCTTCCTCCTCCTACCTCCTCCCTCCTCCTCCCTCTACCTCTTCCTCCTCCCTCCACCCTCCTCCTCCCTTCTCCTCCTCTTCCTCCTCCCTTTCCTTCCTCCTCCTCCTCCCTCTACCTCCTCCTCCCCCTACCTCTTTCCTCCTCCCTCCTCCTCCTCTTCCACCTCCCTTTCCTTCCTCCCCTCCTCATTCTCCCTCCTTCCTCTCCCTCCTTCCTCCTCCTCCTTCCTTCTTCTCCCTCTGCCTCCTCCCTCCTCCTCTCCTCCTCCTCCTCCCTCCTCCTCCTTCTCCCTCCTTCTCCCTTCTTCTCCTCCTCTCCCCTCCTCCTCCTACCCTCTTCCTCTTCCCCTCCTCCCTCTCCCTCCTCCATCCTCCTCCTCCCTCTTCCTCCTCCTCCCTCTTCCTCCTCCTTCCTCTTCCTCCTCCTTCCTCCTCCTCCCTCTTCCTCCCTCTCCCTCCTCCATCCTCCTCCCTCTTCCTCCTCCTTCTTCCTCCTCCTTCCTTCTCCTCCCTCCTCCTCCCTCTTCCTCCTCCTCCTACCTCCTCCCTCCTCCTCTCTCTCCTCCTCCCTCCTCCCTTTTCCTCCCTCCTCCTCCTCCCTCTACCTCCTCCCTCCTCCTCTCCACTCTTCCTCCTACCCTCTTCCTCTTCCCCTCCCCCTCCTCCCTATCCCTCCTCCTCCCTTCACATTCCTCCTCCTCCCTCTTCCTCCTCCTCCCTCCTCCTCCTCATCCCTCCTTTTCTCTCCTCCTCCTTCTTCCTCCCTCCTCCTCCTCCTCCCTCCTCCCCCTCCTCCTTCCTCCTCCTCCCTCTCCTCCTCCTCCTCCTCCTCCTCCCTCTACCTCCTCCCTCCTCCTCCCTTCACATTCCTCCTCCTCCCTCTCCTCCTCCCTCTCCTCCTCCTCCCTCTACCTCCTCCCTCCTCCTCCCTTCACATTCCTCCTCCTCCCTCTTCCTCCTCCTCCCTCCTCCTCATCCCTCCTCCTCCCTTCTCCTCCTCCCTCCTCCTCCCTCTACCTCCTCCTCCCTTCACATTCCTCCTCCTCCCTCTTCCTCCTCCTCCCTCCTCCTCCTCATCCCTCCTTCTCCCTCCTCCTCCTTCTTCCTCCCTCCTCCTCCTCCCTCCTCCCCCTCCTCCTTCCTCCTCCTCCCTCTCCTCCTCCTCACTCCTCCTCCTCCCTCTACCTCCTCCCTCCTTCTCCCTTCACATTCCTCCTCCTCATCCCGACTCATCCCTCCTCCTCCCTCCTCCTCCTCTCTCCTCCTCCCTCATCCTCCTTCCTCCTCCTCACCACTCCTCCTCCCTCCTCCTCCCTCCTCCTCACTCCTGCCCCTCCTCCTTCCTCCTCATCCCTCTCCGCCTCCACCCTCCTCCTCCCTCCTCCTCCCTCTACCTCCTCCTCCTCCCTCCTCCTCCCTCTACCTCCTCCCCCCTCCTCCCTTCACATTCCTCCTCCTTCCTTTTCCTCCTCCTCCCTCCTCCTCCTCTCTCCGCCTCCCTCCTCCTCCTCCTCCCTCTACCTCCTCCCTCCTCCTACCTTCACATTCCTCCTCCCTCCTCTTCCTCCCCTCCTCCTCTTCCCTCCTCCTCCTCCCCTCCTTCTCCTCCTTCTCCCTCCTCCTTCTCCCTCTTCCTCCTCCCTCTTCCTTCTCCCTCCGCCTCCTCCCTCCTCCTACTCTCTCCTCCTCCTCCCTCCTCCTCCCTCTCCCTCCTCCTCCCTCTCCTCCTCCTGCTCCCTTCTCCTCCTGCGTTCTCCTCCTCCCTCCTTCTCCCTCCTCCTCCCTCTTCCTCCTCCCTCCTCCTCGCCTCCTCCTCCACCCTACTCCTCCCTCCTCCTCCTAATCCCTCCTCCTCCCTCCTATTCCTCCCTACTCCTCCTGTCTCCTCCCTCCTCCTCCCTCCTCTTCCCTCCTCCACCTCCCTCTTCCTCCTCCCTCCTACATTTACCCAAGACAGACAGACAGTCAGACAGATAGTCGGGAACGGGATCTTATATGACTACTTATATAATTTAAATGAGATGCTCTCCACCATGGGCTGGGCCGGGTCAGACAGACAGACAGACAGATAGATAGATAGATAGATAGACAGACAGACAGACAGACAGACAGACAGACAGACAGACAGACAGACAGACAGTCGGGAACGGGAACTTATATGACTACTTATATGAATTAAATGAGATGCTCCCCACCAGGAGTTGGGCGATGCCGGGCCGGGTCAGACAGACAGACAGATAGATAGTCGGAAACGGGAACTTATATGACTACTTATATGAATTAAATGAGATGCTCCCCATCAGAGTCTGGGCGAAGACGGGCCGGGTCAGACAGACAAACAGACAGACAGACAGACAGACAGACAGACAGACAGATAGACAGACAGATAGACAGACAGACAGACAGATAGTCGGTAACGGGAATGAGAACTTATGTGACTACTTATATGAATTAAATGAGATGCTCCCCACCAGAGTCTGGGCGAAGCCGGGCCGGGTCAGCTAGTCTATATCTATAAAACAAAGTGTATGTATATGTGTATGTATATATGTATGTGAAGACAGGATTCGGCAGACTGCGCGGAAGAAATCATTCCTGATTCAACGGGCAAGACGGCGTTTACCTGCAAAGCGTTGTGGAACGTAATGAGCACGGCAAGGCACGTAGAGCGCCCTGGTCATCCACTGCACCTGTATTCGTCTCCAATCGTCTCGACTTGTCTTGCCACTGGACTCAGATGGACTCAGGCGAGAGAGTGAGGTCGACGAATTGCGCAACTCTTCCTCACTTTAATCCAAGTCATCGCGCAAGTCATTCTTCATCCAACGTCACATATCGACACTGCTATATGCTTGTGAAACCTGGACTGTTTATCAGCGACACGCTAGGAAATTAAACCACTTCCACACAGTCTGCCTTAGGAAGCTACTGAAGATTAAATGGCAAGACAAGATTCCAGATACTGAAGTCCTAGAAAGAGCATCCATGCCCAGTATCCACACTCTACTGATGAAGAATCAGATTCGCTGGGCTGGTCACTTGACTCGCATGCCAGATCACAGGCTCCCTAAACGAATTTTTTACAGCGAACTGCGTTGTGGTAAACGCTCCCAAGGTGGCCAGAGGAAACGTTTTAAAGACACTCTGAAAATTTCACTGAATGCTTTTGGAATTCATCATGACACCTGGGAGGCTGCAGCCAGAGACCGAAATTCGTGGCGTGCATCATTGCGCAAAGGTGCAGTTATATGTGAGGCAACCAGGACTGCAAGAGCTGTGAAGAAAAGGCAGGACAGAAAAACCACTGCAGGAAATCCTCCTCCAGAGACGTCAAGCATTCTTTGTCCACATTGTCAAAGAACATTTCGAGCCAAAATAGGCCTTATCAGCCATCTTAGAACCCACGGCTCCACACCTTCAACCCCACTGGATGAAATGAATGGTCATCATCATTCTTGATGGACAAACAACATGTATATATGTATGTATGTAAATATGTATGTCCTTTATTTGTTCGCGAACGGCCCATCCGATTGAGATGAAATTTTCTACACGCCTTCCTTTCATTCCAGAGCTGTCAACTGTCATAGTTTTTTTTTCTTCTTCCTCCTCCTCCCTCCTCCCCCTCCCAAAATACGTACGTAAATATATGATGATGATGATGAAAGAATCCCCGAACCAAAACGCTAGGGAAAGGGAAGAAAATGACGTGACTACACAGAATCGTCACACGGCAATCATCATCATCAAGTGCCGTGCCGGCTGGCGTAGGCGTTCATGGCTCTGTGTAGATCTCAGTCTTTGTTTTTTTTTAATCAACTCTGCTGCTGATATTCCTCCATGCCACGGCAATATCAATAACAATTCATCTTTTATGTGTAAGGAAGTTATCTACAGTCGTGTAGAAGGGAAGAACTAGACAAGTATGAATTCGGAATGGCTAACTCTCTCCCCCTCTCTTCTCCTCCCTCTACCTCCTCCCTCCACCCTCCTCCTCTTCCTCCTCCCTCTCATCCCTCTCCCTCCTACCTCCTCCTTCTCCCTCTTCCTTCTCCCTCTTCCTCTCCCCTCCTCCATCCTTCTCCCTCCTACTCCCTCCGCCTCCTCCCCCCTCCTCCCTCATCTTCCCTCCTCCTCCCTCTCCCTCCTCATCCCTCCTCCTCCTGCCTCCCTCCTCCTGCCTCCTTCTCCCTCATCATCCTCCCTCCTCCTTCTCCCTTCTTCTCCCTCTTCCCTCTTCCTCCTCCTACCTCCTCCCTCCTCCTCCTCCTCCCTCCACCCTCCTCCTCCCTTCTCCTCCTCTTCCTCCTCCCTTTCCTTCCTCCTCCTCCTCCCTCTACCTCCTCCCCCCCCTACCTCTTTCCTCCTCCCTCCTCCTACTCTTCCACCTCCCTTTCCTTCCTCCCCTCCTCATTCTCCCTCCTTCCTCTAACTCCTTACTCCTCCTCCTTCCTTCTTCTCCCTCTGCCTCCTCCCTCCTCCTCTCCCCTCCTCCTCCCTCCTCCTCCTTCTCCTCATCCCTCCTTCTCCCTTCTTCTCCTCCTCTCCCCTCCTCCTCCTCCTACCCTCTTCCTCTTCCCCTCCTCCCTCTCCCTCCTCCATCCTTCTCCTCCCTCTTCCTCCTCCTCCCTCTTCCTCCTCCTTCCTCTTCCTCCTCCTTCCTCCTCCTCCCTCTTCCTCCCTCTCCCTCCTCCATCCTCCTCCCTCTTCCTCCTCCTTCTTCCTCCTCCTTCCTCCTCCTCCCTCCTCCTCCCTCTTCCTCCTCCTCCTACCTCCTCCCTCCTCCTCCTCTCTCCTCCTCCCTCCTCCCTTTTCCTCCCTCCTCCTCCTCCCTCTACCTCCCCCCCTCCTCCTCTCAACTCTTCCTCCTACCCTCTTCCTCTTTCCCTCCCCCTCCTCCCTATCCCTTCTTCTCCCTCCTCCTCCTTCTTCCTCCCTCCTCCTCCCTCCTCCCCCTCCCTCCTCCTCCCTTCACATTCCTCCTCCTCCCTCTTCCTCCTCCTCCTCATCCCTCCTCCTCCCTTCTCCTCCTCCCTCCTCCTCCTCCCTCTACCTCCTCCTCCCTTCACATTCCTCCTCCTCCCTCTTCCTCCTCATCCCTCCTCCTCCTTCCTCCCTCCTCCCCCTCCTCCTTCATCCTCCCTCTCCTCCTCCTCACTCCTCCTCCTCCCTCCTCCTCCCTCTTCCTCCTCCCTCCTCCTCCCTTCACTTTCCTCCTCCTCCCTCTTCCTCCTCCTCACTCCTCCTCATCCCTCCTACTCCCTCCTCCTCGCTCCTCCTCCCTCCTCCTCCCTCCTCCTCATCACTCTTCCTCCCTCCTCCTCCTTCTTCCTCCCTCCTCCTCCCTCCTCCCCCTCCTCCTTCCTCCTCCTCCCTCTTCGCCTCCTCCCTCCTCCTCCGCCCTCCTCCTCCCTCCTCCTCCCTCTACCTCCCCCTCCTCCCTCCTCCTCCCTCTACCTCCTCCCCCCTCCTCCCTTCACATTCCTCCTCCTCCCTCTTCCTCCTCCTCCCTCCTCCTCTCTCCGCCTCCCTCCTCCTACTCCCTCTACCTCCTCCCTCCTCCTCCCTTCACATTCCTCCTCCTCCCTACTCCTCCTCCCCTCCTCCTCTTCCCTTCTCCTCCTCCCCTTCCTTCTCCTCCTTCTCCCTCCTCCTTCTCCCTCTTCCTCCTCCCTATTCCTTCTCCCTCCGCCTCCTCCCTCCTCCTACTCTCTCCTCCTCCTCCCTCCTCCTCCTTCTACCTCCTCCTCCCTCTCCTCCTCCTGCTCCCTTCTCCTGCTGCGTTCTCCTCCTCCCTCCTTCTCCCTCCTCCTCCCTCTTCCTCCTCCCTCCTCCTCGCCTCCTCCTCCACCCTACTCCTCCCTTATCCTCCTAATCCCTCCTCCACCCTCCTATTCCTCCCTACTCCTCCTGTCTCCTCCCTCCTCCTCCCTCCTCTTCCCTCCTCCACCTCCCTCTTCCTCCTCCCTCCTACATTTACCCAAGACAGACAGACAGTCAAACAGATAGTCGGGAACGGGATCTTATATGACTACTTATATGAATTAAATGAGATGCTCTCCACCATGGGCTGGGCCGGGTCAGACAGACAGATAGATAGATAGATAGACAGACAGACAGATAGACAGACAGACAGACAGACAGACAGACAGACAGACAGACAGACAGTCGGGAACGGGAACTTATATGACTACTTATATGAATTAAATGAGATGCTCCCCACCAGGAGTTGGGCGATGCCGGGCCGGGTCAGACAGACAGACAGATAGATAGTCGGAACGGGAACTTATATGACTACTTATATGAATTAAATGAGATGCTCCCCACCAGAGTCTGGGCGAAGCCGGGCCGGGTCAGCTAGTTATATATAAATTAGGATCGTCGGTCTGTCTGTATGTATGTATCTATGTATGTCCTTTATTTGTTCGCGAACGGCCCATCCGATTGAGATGAAATTTTCTACACACCTTCCTTTCATTCCAGAGCTGCTAACTGTCATAGTTTTTTTTTTCTTCTTCCTCCTCCTCCCTCCTCCCCCTCCCAAAATACGTACGTAAATATATGATGATGATGATGAAAGAATCCCCGAACCAAAACGCTAGGGAAAGGGAAGAAAATGACGTGACTACACAGAATCGTCACACGGCAATCATCATCATCAAGTGCCGTGCCGGCTGGCGTAGGCGTTCATGGCTCTCCGTAGATCTCAGTCTTTGGTTTTTGGATCAACTCTGCTGCTGATATTCCTCCATGCCACGGCAATATCAATAACAATTCATCTTTTTATGTGTAAGGAAGTTATCTACAGTCGTGTAGAAGGGAAGAACTAGACGAGTATGAATTCGGAATGGCGAACTCTCTCCTCCTCTCTTCTCCTCCCTCCTCCTCCCTCTACCTCCTCCCTCCACCCTCCTCCTCTTCCTCCTCCCTCTCATCCCTCTCCCTCCTCCCTCCTCCTTCTCCCTCTTCCTTCTCCCTCTTCCTCTCCCCACCTCTTCCATCCTACTCCCTCCTACTCCCTCCGCCTCCTCCCCCTCCTCCCTCATTTTCCCTCCTTCTCCCTCTCCCTCCTCATCCCTCCTCCTCCTGCCTCCCTCCTCCTCCTCTTGCCTCCTTCTCCCTCATCATCCTCCCTCCTTCTTCTCCCTTTTCCCTCTTCCTCCTCCTCCTCCCTCTACCTCCTCATCCTCCCTCCTCCTCCCTTCTCCTCCTCTTCCTCCTCCCCTTCCTTCCTCCTCCTCCCTCTACCTCCTCCTCCCCCTACCTCTTTCCTCCTCCCTCCTCCTCTTCCACCTCCCTTTCCTTCCTCCCCTCTTCATTCTCCCTCCTTCCTCCTCCTCCTTCCTTCTTCTCCCTCTGCCTCCTCCCTCCTTCTCTCCCCTCCTCCTCCCTCCTCCTCCCTCTTTCTCCATTCTTCTCCTCCTTTCCCCTCCTCCTCCTCCTACCCTCTTCCTCTTCCCTCCTCCCTCTCCCTCCTCCATCCTCCTCCTCCCTGTTCCTCCTCCTCCCTCTTCCTCCCTCTCCATCCTCCTCTTCCCTCTTCCTCCTCCCTCTTCCTCCTCCTACTACCTCCTCCCTCCTCCTCCCTTTTCCTCCCTCCTCCTCCCTCTACCTCCTCCCTCCTCCTCTCCACTCTTCCTCCTACCCTCTTCCTCTTCCCCTCCCCCTCCTCCCTATCCCTCCTCCTCCCTTCACATTCCTCCTCCTCCCTTCACATTCCTCCTCCTCCCTCTTCCTCCTCCTCCCTCCTCCTCCTCATCCCTCCTCCCCCTCCCTTCTCCTCCCTCTCCTCCTCCTCCTCCCTCCTCCTCCCTCCTCCTCCCTTCACATCCCTCCTCCTCCCTCTACCTCCTCCCTTCACATTCCTCCTCCACCCTCCTCCTCCTCCCTCCTCCTGCCTTCTCCTCCTCTCTCCTCCTCCTCCCTCTACCTCCTCCTCCCTTCACATTCCTCCTCCTCCTCATCCCTCCTTCTCCCTCCTCCTCCTCCTTCTTCCTCCCTCCTCCTCCTCCCTCCTTCTCACTCCTCCTCCTCCCTCTACCTCCTCCCTTCACATTCCTCCTCCTCCCTCTTCCTCCTGCTCCCTCCCCCTCATCCCTCCTCCTCCCTCCTCCTCATCACTCCTCCTCCCTCCTCCTCCTTCCTCCCCCTCCTCCTTCCTCCTCCTCCCTCTCCGCCTCCTCCCTCCTCCTCCGTCTACCTCCTCCTCCTCCCTCCTCCTCCCTCTACCTCCTCCCTCCTCCTCCCTTCACATTCCTCCTCCTCCCTCTTCCTCCTCCTCCTCTCTCCGCCTCCCTCCTCCTTCTCCTCCCTCTACTTCGTCTCTCTTCCTCCCTTCACATTCCTCCTCCTCCCTCCTCCTCCCCCTCCCTCTTCCTTCTCCCTCCGCCTCCTTTCTCCTCCTACTCTCTCCTCCTCCCTCTCCCTCCTCCTCCCTCTCCTCCTCCTGCTCCCTTCTCCTCCTGCGTTCTCCTCCTCCCTCCTTCTCCCTCTTCCTCCTCCCTCCTCCTCCTCCACCCTACTCCTCCCTCCTCCTCCTCCTAATCCCTCCTCTTCCCTCCTCCTCCTGTCTCCTCCCTCCTCTTCCCTCCTCCACCTCCCTCTTCCTCCTCCCTCCTCCATTTACCCAAGACAGACAGACAGTCAGACAGATAGTCGGGAATGGGATCTTATATGACTACTTATATAATGTAAATGAGATGCTCTCCACCATGGGCTGGGCCGGGTCAGACAGACAGACAGACAGATAGATAGATAGATAGACAGACAGACAGACAGACAGACAGACAGACAGTCGGGAACGGGAACTTATATGACTACTTATATGAATTAAATGAGATGCTCTCCACCAGGAGTTGGGCGATGCCGGGCCGGGTCAGACAGACAGACAGATAGATAGTCGGAACGGGAACTTATATGACTACTTATATGAATTAAATGAGATGCTCCCCATCAGGGTCTGGGCGAAGACGGGCCGGGTCAGACAGACAGACAGATAGACAGACAGACAGACAGACAGACAGATAGTCGGTAACGGGAACGAGAACTTATATGACTACTTATATGAATTAAATGAGATGCTCCCCACCAGGGTCTGGGCGAAGCCGGGCCGGGTCAGCTAGTATATAATATAATATAATATTATATTATGTATATAATAATTTAATAGCCGGCTCTGTGGCTAAAGGCTTGTGAACGCGGTTCGTGAGCCTGGTACCAGGCGTTCGAAGCTCAGCTGCGACCGATTTGTGCAGCAGACCGTGTCGCGTTGTGTTATAACGTGCTGGTATGGGAGCCGGTCATTCAGAAAGCAATGGCAAACTACTGAATGTAACACTTGCCTAGTACATCAACAGCAGCTAAAAAAAAATGCTGGTGTTGACTGCAACGTCCCATAAGGGATACGCAGCAAAAAAATTTAATAGTGTGCTAATTAATTAATTAATATTGAAGACACATTGAACCCTATTAATATAAATAGGTCAGGATCGTATGACAGGTCTAGCAAACTGGTAGGGAACTGACTTGATCCTGCTCATGAATCGTGGAGGAAATTGAAGGAAAAGTGCTGGTTACAGGCACTAAAACCTCAAGTACATGTCCCACAATCCCTAGTGGCATTCGTGGAAGACAACAACAATGTAATATTGTGTAACTTCCTTACTGTTGAATGGATGTGAAGCGTGGACAATGAGCACACACACTGAAAAACATCTGATGGCTGTGGAAATGTGGTTTCTGAGAAAAATGCAAAGAATACCATGGACAGACAGAAAAACTAACGACTAAGTCCTTAAAAGAAACAAATGAAAATCGTAAACTGATTAGAGAAATTAGACATAGACAATCAAAATTTTTTGGACATGTTATGAGAAGAAATAAATTAGAGAACTTGGTGACAACTGGTAAGATCGAGGGGAAGAGAACAAGGGGAAGGCAGAGAAGTAAATACCTGGATGGCTTAGCCACGTGGTATGGTCGAGACAAGAACACTGAGCTGATCCACGACTCTATTGATTGAGTGAGATGGCGAGACATGACCGCCCACGCTTACTGGCATAACACAGGATGAAGATGAACTTCCTTACAAGTTTGTTTGCAGCTTCAAATCCTGAACACAGTGTAGTCAGAGATATAAATTAAGAGTAACTTATATCAAGCTTGTGTCAACTGTGAATGAACATGAAATTAAACAAGATAAAGAAAATAACAAGTTGGTGGAATGCAGAGGTAAAGAAAGCTGTAAAAGGCAAATAGGAAAAATATAAAAAATGGGTGAAGAGCAAACAGGACTGTGATTACAGAGAATATAGAACAGCAAGAATACATGCGAATAAATTAGTAAAGAGACATGCGAATAAATTAGTAAAGAGAGAAAAACAAAAAGACTGGGTGGAATAAGGAGAAACCCTAAATAAAATCTATAATGAGGCAACTAGAAACTTCTACAAAAAAGATCAGTGCAATGAGAATCAGAGAAGAACCCTTAAACCCAACTGAAATAATTAACAGCGAAAAAAGAGAACCAATAAGTGAACAAAAACAAATCTAAAAAGATGCAGGCAGTACTTCAAGCAACTTCTCAACATTCCGTCAAATGCCACAGGGATTCAGTAAACCAACACAAGATGCCATCAAAAAGAACTAGAACCAAACATACTGAAAGAAGAAATTGGAGAAGCCATCAGATCAGCCCCATTGAATAAATCATCAGGACAAGACAAAATTCCAAATGAACTAATTAAAGCAGCAAGAGAAGTAGGAACAGCATGGCTATATAATCCATGTTTGGGTAGAACAACAGATACCACGAGACTGGGGAAATGCCATAATTATCCCAATTTGGAAAAGCAAAGGCAGTAAAAGAGACTGCACACAATACAGGGGCATTTCCCTTTTGAGTCATACTGGGAAAATATTTTGCAAAATTCTTGAGAAAAGATTATGAACTACAATTGAACCCCAGCTAAGTGAATCACAACTTGGATTTAGGAAAAACAAGGGATGTACAGATGCCATTTTTGCTATTAGACATCTTATAGAAAAATAACTGAATTTAATGAAACACTCTACTTAGCCTTTGTCGACCATGAAAGGCATTCGATAGAGTAGACACAAACTGAGGGAAATCCTTAAACGATATGGAGTGAGAGCACATCTAACAAACTTATATAGAAGCTTATACAACAACAGTGAATGCATAGTGAGACCAAATGGAGGACACTCAGAACCCTTCACCATATGATCCGTAGTATGACAAGGTTGTGTCCTGTCCCACATCTTGTTCATAACCTGTAAGACAGCATATGTAAAGAAACCAGCCAATTGAGACCGCAAGAACATTGCATGATGAACAACACACAAGAAGAACCAACAGCAAATTACACCTTTAAAGAACTATTTGCAGATGATCAAACACTAATAGCAAAATCAAAAGCAGAATTATGAGTCCACATGAATAGTCTAAATGAAATTTGTAAGGAGCATAAAATGAGAATTAGCACAAGTAAAACAGAGGTAATGCCTATAACCAAAGAAGAAAATACAACACAGATTCATCTAAAAGAACACCCCCTGAAACATGTAAAGAGTTTCAAGTACCTAGGAAGTATATCATCATCAAATGGCAAATCAGAAGACAAGATCGAAAATAGATGCAATAAGGCAAACCAACTCATTGGACAAATGGCACCAATACTAAAGAACAAACATGTATCAATAACTACTAAGAAAACACATTACAACATAATCTTCCTACCAACTCTATGCTACCAATACCAAACCTGGACAATGACAGAAAAAGATAAAAGAAAAATCACAACAACAGAAATGAGATTCCTGAGAAGAATATTCAATGTATCAAGAAGAGAGAGAAAATCATAAATGAAGAAATCAGGACTAAAGTTGGGGTTATAGCAGTGCTAGATTTTATTAGAAGGCAGCAAGTAAAATAGTTTGGCCATGTAACTAGGTTACCAATTAACAATATGCCACAGCAAAGCAATGATGTACAGACCAGAGGGAAGCAGAAGAACAAGACATTTTGCTCTACACTCTAATGTAGAACTGGACAGATTGCAAGTAGAAACTAGTATATCTATTCTTCCACGATTATCTTCAGCATGATTTTTAACATTTATTACAGTGTTCGATACATTTCTCTAACATGCAGTCATACGCTTTATTATCTCCTGAAAGGATAAATTATTCTTTAAACGCTTCATTGGTGCATGTTTATTTTATTTCTTTTTCTGCTTCATGTTTTTAACAAATGCCATACAAAAACACATCCTACTACCAACAGTGTCATTAAAAGAAACATTAACTATAAACACTAACAATTAACATGTACAAAATAACACCATAATAATTTACAACTGTTACACAATTATTTTACAAAAATTAATGCACAATATCTGTAAACAAACAAAAAAAACAAAATGACTGGAAGATGTTTTAAAAAATAGCAAAAGTACAGCAGAATAATGACGATATGTATGCAGACTAACAACATAAGCAGTACAATGACGATATGCATGGGTAACAACAAATACGAAAGTAACCTGAGATTCAACAACAACAAAATTTGAAATAAATATCAAAACCATAGAACAATAAAAAAAATGTATCTTAATACAGCACAATGAATGGGTTGAGTCGAGAACCAAAGACACAGCACTCAGGGCATTCCATACCTGCTCCATCATCATCATCTTCAACAGCCAGTGAAGAGTCCCAATACTAATGGTCCCAGTAGCAGTCTGATTATGTGTATGTCTGGCCTTTCTTCACAGTTTTAAGCGTAGGCCAAATCCTCAGGTCACCACTGCAGCACTATTCTCTCTGAATTGTGATGATCTACCTGTCCTTCTGCACAATACACACGATTGCAAGCACCCCAACAACATCTGTCTGATCATGCACCTATATTCCACCACGTGGTGAACACCCAGCAATCTATCAGCCTGCTCACTTACCACCACTCCAGCATACAGCACAATTTGATCCACTAATTCAAATAAAACAATAGATATTCTTCCTGTAGTTCATGCCATTGTGCTGCTGTTGATCAATTCTGTCCACAACCTACTGTCTCATGTACTCCCAATCATTTCTGATACTGATGTTTCTCCATGCCATGATGGAGGACTGTCCAACATTTTTTTTCTCTTGGCCTTCCCTTTCCTCTCTTTCCCTCCAACTTTCCTATTGTCACCATGTACTCCAATTTTCCCCTTTATCATGGCTAAAGCATTTAGATGATCTTCTTCTGGTGCCAATAACCAGTTCTCTTTGTGAGTCAACTTCTTTTTAGATATCTTCATTATACTTCTATGTTTGTTCATTCATTTGTTTGTTCATTCTTCTCCATCCATGGTGTTATTTACCTATAAAACCACATCTCAGCAGTTTCCATGTGATTCCTTGCTAGTCTGTTAATTGTCCATGATTCACGTGTGTACATCAGGATTGGCTTGACATAGCTCTTAAGAACACTTTCTCACATTTTAAATTACAAATAATCTTTCTTAAGATTCACGATCAATAGTATGTACCACGTGTTTAATAAACTCATGATGGCATATACTGATGGATGTACCTGGAACTGCACAAATTACAGCTAAACATTTCTTGCAAGAGTGTCCAATATACGCAGAATTGAGAAAACTATATTGGTCTACTTGAACTCTATGAAAATGTAAACAAACTTAAGTTAACTGCTGCTTTCTTTGCATTCATTCATATTGATGACTGAAGGTTAACAAAGAAGAAGAAATACCTTGGCCCTACAATCTACAACAACGTGGATAGCTCACAAGAGGTCACTTGTAGACAAGCCGCAGCAATGCAGAGATGAAACAGCAAGAAGAGTCAGCCTATTGCACAACCTGTTCATGAAGTAGGCATATATATTTCTGTTGGTGTCACAGTTTCTATAGTGTTGCCAGTTTCACATAGTCACTCACATTATATTTTAGATTGTTTTCATAAAAGCAACCGCACCATGTGCCAGGAGAGCTTTCATCCAGGCCGAGGAATAAAGGCCAATTGCTCAAGCATTTATTTCACTGTGGAACAGGTTGGAATATTCTGTCAAACCCCAAGCCTTACCAAGAATCAAACACATGTTCAACGATGTATGGGGTGGGCATTCTGAGCCCTAGACCCCCGCTTCTCTACTAAAACAGTAGAGTACAATTTGTTACATTACATCAACCAGCTATTACAATGTGTGCGAGCTTTTTAATTCCAAAGTTGTGGCCAGAGAATGCTAACCATTTACTGCTAAAATGTATGACAAGTCTTAATGGCTGCAGATAAATCTGGGTATAACAATGAAGCAACAAACAAAAATATAAATACAAAGAGAAAATTGGCCACAGGTAGTGATATATATATATAGAACATTGACAACAAGAAATTATTTGTAAATTAAGAATACAGCACATATAACTGTTCATAAAATGATATGTAATGATCTCTTAGATTTTACTAGGCCATGACTAGAACAGCTTTTTTTCTTGCTTTCAAATCAAGCGCAGTCCATACAAGTTCTACTTCTAGTGCACTGGACTGATTTTTGCATGTGGATTAGCTTTCCCTGTTACTGGTGCCCCTGGGGCGCAGAGGTGTTTCCAAGGCAAGACCTATTGACGCGTCCTCATCGAGCGTCCTGGGCAACAGGTCCCTTCGGGGTCCTGGCTAAAGTCAGTAGGATCTCCGATTCCTCCAAAGTCGGAGAGTATCTGCCTGCACGCGAGGACCACCAGTATGCCACCAATAAGCCAGACATGGGACAACGGATACTCACGCAAACCTCAGGTCCTGTATGACACTACACTGATGTTGGACAACAGGATGTTTTCATTCGACATACAGGACTTCACGCTGGAGTTCACAGCCAGCGAACACAAGCAAGCACTGGTGTTCCTCGTCATCAGGTGAACACACTCCGACTTCTGAGGTTCTTGTAACTTACGTCCCAAAGTCAAGGATGGGAAATTAGCATTTTAGTCTGAGTGACAAGTGTAGGGGTGAACCAACTACCTCGGCATCAGCACACTGAAAGTTTAAGAGTGAGCGCTTTTATCCATCAGCTATGCTAACCTCCACAGCTTGACTAATACAAACAACAAATTCTCATCACAAACATCATGTCAGTTATACAAACATCACAAACATCACATCAGTTATACAAACATCATGTCAGTTATACAAACATCACATCAGTTATACAAACATCACAAACATCATGTCAGTTATACAAACATCACATACATCATGTCAGTTATACAAACATCACATCAGTTATACAAACATCACATCAGTTACACAATCATTACAAACATTACATCAATTATACAAACATCCCACCAGTTATACAAACATCACAAACATCACATCAGTTATACAAACATCACGTCAGTTATACAAACATCATGTCAGTTATACAAACATCACATCAGTTATACAAACATCACATCAGTTACACAAACATCATGTCAGTTATACAAACATCATGTCAGTTATACAAACATCACAAACATCATGTCAGTTATACAAACATCATGCCAGTTATACAAACATCATGTCAGTTATACAAACATCATGTCAGTTATGCAAACATCACAAACTTCATGTCAGTTATACAATCATGTCAGTTATACAAACATCATGTTGGTTATACAAACATCACATCAGTTATACAAACATCACGTCAGTTATACAAGTGTCACAAACATCACATCAGTTATACAAACATCACAAACATCATGTCAGTTATACAAACATGACATCAGTTATACAAACATCACATCTGTTATACAAACATCACGTCCGTTATACAAACATGACATCAGTTATACAAACATCACATCAATTATACAAACATCAAGTCAGTTATACAAACATCATGTCAGTTATACAAACATCACAAACATCATGTCAGTTATACAAACATCACAAACATCATGTCAATTATACAAATGTCACAAACATCATATCAGTTATACAAATGTCACAAACATCATGTCAGTTATACAAACATCACATCGGTTATACAAACATCATGTCAGCTATACAAACATCACAAACATTACATCAGTTATACAAACATCACAAACATCATGTCAGTTATACAAACATCATGTTGGTTATACAAACATCACAAACATCAAGTCAGTTATACAAACATCACAAACATCATGTCAGTTATACAAACATCACATACATCATGTCAGTTATACAAACATCACAAACATCATGTCAGTTATACAAACATCACAAACATCATGTTGGTTATACAAACATCACAAACATCAAGTCAGTTATACAAACATCACAAACATCAAGTCAGTTATACAAACATCACAAACATCATGTCAGTTATACAAACATCACAAACATCATGTCAGTTATACAAACAACACAAACATCATGTCAGTTATACAAACATCACATCGGTTATACAAACATGACATCAGTATACAAACATCATGTCAGGTATACAAACATCACGTCAGTTATACAAACATCATGTCAATTATATAAACATCACATAAGTTATACAAACATCACGTCAGTTATACAAACATCACATCAGTTATACAAACATCACATCAGTTATACATACATCACATCAGTTATACAACCATGCAACTGAAATTTAACATAAATGCTGTGAAAGTTGTTCCATTAATTCAACACACCTGACACATAAATGAAACAATATGAACTTCTATAAATATCTTTCATAAGATCACCGGAAATGTTCAAAAACAAACATCATCTCATCTGAACTTGTTCCTCTTGTACCTTGCGGTGTCGAGGTGAGGATAGACAGCGAGAGAGTGCCCGCTTATGGGCTTCATATATCGAGATTGCCATGGACTTTGTATTAACCTCTGTCCATGGCTTACATGGTTGGCCTTTTCTTCTGGTTCCAACTGGTCTGGACATTATTGCTTGTTGTGGATTACACTCTGCTGGTAGCCTAGTTATATGGCCGAAACCATTTCAAAAATTAATAATATGTTAAAACTCTATTAGAGTGACACAGAAGATGTGTGGCTCATCTGGGTTTGGTATTCACCATACGATTACTGGAAATGTTCAAAAACAAACACAGATATTTATCTCAGAAAGAAAACTATGTAGTTGCACGAAATAAAGTGAATAAAAACATAATACTAAAAACTCGCAGGTCAAATAAAGACTATCAAAGCAAAGATAATTAAGTCACTAACAAAACAAACATCAAAACAAAGTTTAAATCACTGAAATGAAACAGAATGAAATATGTTATTTTAATTGTTGTCCTTGAGACCTGACATCACTCCAAACCCATTATAAAAATTATCAACTAAGGGAGATAATTCAACAAGTGTTTGTAAAAACCCTATTGTAATTAATAAAAGGGGCAGTGAATTCATTTCACAATTCCCCTGTATACCGAGTCAAGTGTTGAAAATCAGTTGCAGAAGATTTGGAAGCAGACAGCCTTATGTTGATTTCAGTGGTATGAGTATCAATTCAGATAGCAATGGCAAACTACTCAACATAACAATGCCTAGCAAATCACAAACTGCCAAAGAATGCTGGGGTTGATTATGATGTTCTGTGGAGGTCACGCAAGTGATTTTAAACAAAGGTAGTTAAGCATGAAGTGTAGGGCGATCACTTCTCTGCCTTTTGGCTAATATCAAAGTGTATATTTATCTACACTTGATCTGGCCAGAGTGCAGAGGCGGCCATCCAATTGCCAAAAATAAATTACTGACTACTAACATTGGCAGACAGGCCTTGGTGGACCAGTGGGTAGAAAGGCACATAGAGGGACTAAGAGGCCTTTAAAGCATGAAGTCTAGGCCATTCTCTGCCTTTTGGATAAGTTTGAAGTGTAGATTCATCTGTACTTGATCCTGCCAGGACCACCAGCCGAGGCGGTTATCAAAGTGACACAGGAATGTGGAACCTCATGAGGCAGCTCTGACTCCTGGTGTAGAGTAGCTGTATGGATAACAGGATGTTACAGCAACAAGCCTTCATCAGCAATCAACAAGAAAACAAAATAACACCATTTGTGCTCCTGTTTGTTGATAAAGACTTGTCGCAGCAACATTCTCTTGTTTCCTGTAATTGTGTTTAGTAAAGCTGCCCTACAATTTGCCTTTTCTGTTCTTCACATTTCCCCTTTTTGATCAGTTTCAACCCATTTTATTTATATTACATAGTTAACTTGTCTGTCCCAAACTTCTTTGAATCCCAGTCGGCACATAATGTATTCTCTCACTTTGTCCATTTGGTCAGAGCATACTAAATATCTGTCTTCCCCAGTTGCCACTTCTGTTGTGTATTTAGCTTCTTTAAAAATAATGAACTCATGAATTTCTGTAATGGTTATTCCCCCATGAGAAACTTCTAGTGGCAGTGTGGTTTCTGAGGAAATGGCAAAGATTATCATGGATGGACAGAAAAATGAACAAGATAGTCCTTCAAGAAACTGGTGAAAACTAAACCTATTAGAGAAATTAGAGATAAAAGACTTGAAAACATAGTGACAACTAACAAATGTTATGGGAAAAGGGCATGGGGAAGACACAAATGATCATACCTGGATGCTTGGCTAAGTGTAGCATAACTGGAACAAGAATAAAGACCTGACTGGAGACTGGTGATCTTGTGAGAGAGCGAACCATCACCACTCATGCTTAGCGGCATGGCACATGATGATGATATTCTCCCCTAGGATGTCTACTTAAGACCTTCAAGGGCTAACAGAGTTAAGTGAATCAATATGAGAATATGAACTAAGCAACTGAAACAATCTGCAATCTCAGCCAATCATTAGTAAATTATTAAAATAATTAACATAACTGACTCATTAGTATCACAGACTCCAACAAAAATAAAACATAAATGATTAAAACATAAATCAAATTTGTAAAGAAAGAGAAATTAACTCCAAACACAAACAACAACAAAGATATGTTATCAAAATTGATGTTTAACTAACATTTCTTGTCATCTGCAAATTCTGATTTTCCAACAACCAAGAAGATTTAATTAATTCAGCAGTATTTGGCACTTTGGCTTTATCACTTTGTTTAATGTGGAAATCAGGAGTCTTATAATGTGATCAAAATCTAGCAGAGAATTGTACAGAAAATATATAGGAAACAATATGCTGCCATTAAGGTTGAATGGAGTAGGTCAACACCAGCCAATCAAGAGTGGTGTATGGCGGGGATGTATAATGCCTGCAGAATTGTTTCCTATATAGAGAAAATTTAAAACATATTAGAGGTAATGCCACTGGAGAACATAATATCAGCAAAATAACATATGCAGATGATACAGTACTGACTGCAGACAATGAACAGGATCTGCAGCCTTTAGTAAATGTGGTCATTGTACAGTGGGAAACTAGGGTTAGAATTAAATTGTAATAGAAGAGGAATTATGGTCATCTCCAAGAAGAACGAAATACAACAATATAACATCACGACAATGGGAAATTCTTAAATGGGTGAGTCAATGAAAACATCTTCGAACAATCATAAAATCTGCAGAAGATGCATTGTAGAATTCAAGACAAGAATTGCTGTTAAGTAAGTAGTAAGTAAGTAAGTAAATCTTTATTTTCAAAGGGTTAAGAATTGGGCATGCAGGCCTGTCTGACATTCTGCCCTTCTTCTCTATTTCCTCTCATACATTCTTTCATTCAACATCTGTGGCAGCTGTGGCAAAAGTAGACTTCTGCAAGTTGACAAACAGTCACCAATAAAAGGCTACCAATTTCAGGGACAAAAACAAAGAGTGCTAGTGTTATACAGATCACATATTTTGTTATACAGATCACATATTTTGTTATACAGATCACATATTTTGTTATACAGATCACATATTTTGTATGCATCTGAAACGTGGACAATAAGCAGACCAGCTGAGAAACTTCTAATGACAGTGGATGGTAATATGGTTTTTGATGACACAGCAAACAATACCATGGATGATGACAGAAAACAAATACGGCAGTCCTTCAAGAAACAGATGAAAACCATAAATTGATTACAGAAATTAGACATAGTTTCCTCCGAAGTCGGAGAGTGTCTGCCTGCATGGCGAGGAACCACCAGTCTGCATACCAATAAGTCAGACATGGGACAACGGATACTTACGCAAACCTCAGGTCCTGTATGACATCACACTGATGTTGGACAACAGGATGTCTTCATCCGACATACAGGACTTCACACTGGAGATCACAGCCAGCGAACGCAAGCAAGCACTAGACATAGTCCAAATTTGTTGTACATGTTATGGCGAGAAACTTGAAAGCTTATTGGCGACCGGCAAACACGATAGGAAAAGAGCAAACGGGAAAACAAAGAGATAAATACTGGATGGCTTGGTCGTAGGGCACAACCGGGACAAGATCACAAACCTTATCTGACTCTGGTGATTGTGTGAGATGGCGAATCATTTCCATCCACACTTATTGGATGCACATATATCACAAATTTAAACTAATGTGAAAAATGTAAACCAATATCAAACACTGAATATAAACCATGACAAACAATATAATATGATGATTATAAATCAATAAGTCAAACATGTCAGCAAAACCAACCAGAAGGCTTAACAATATGGCAAATATAAACCAGCACAGTAAATATGAAAGAAGTTCATTTTTCTTATAAATAACTAAACAAAAGATTATGGGATATAATCTTAGATTTATTACTTTTCCGGTAATCAAAAATGTATACAAACGGCATGAGTTAAAGCTATGAATCTTTGACTGTTGTCTATACCAGCGGATGATGTCACGAATTTCTGATTGAAACACAGAACATTATATTCTGTGTGGCTGCGCAGATTCTATATTTAAGGACAAAGACAGAACACTTCTTAAACTCAGATATTATTTTGTTAACTTCTTCTAAGTGGTTGCACAATTGTCTATGAAATGTTGTTCTTTATTTCGTCAGAATATGACATGCACACCTCAAGTGAAATGTTGTTCTTTATTTCGTCAGAATATGACATGCACACCTCAAGTGAAATGTTGTTCTTTATTTCGTCAGAATATGACATGCACACCTCAAGTGAAATGTTGTTCTTTATTTCGTCAGAATATGACATGCACACCTCAAGTGAAATGTTGTTCTTTATTTCGTCAGAATATGACATGCACACCTCAAGTGAAATGTTGTTCTTTATTTCGTCAGAATATGACATGCACACCTCAAGTGAAATGCTTTTGTTACGACTTGCAATATCTTTGATAAAATTGTCATAATGCTGATATTGTATTCAAAATAGAAACCGTTACGAGGCAACAAAACATAGACTGGAATATTTTTAACGTAAAAGATTAATTATGACAATAAAAATGGACAAGAAAATTAAGAACACAATATTCACAACACTGGACTTAAATAACAAAAATCTTTAACTGGATCTATACCTATTATTTTTAATGCAGATCTTCTGAGTTGAGAAACACAAAAGTTTCAAAAATATTGTTTATAAGCACAAGTCAATGAAAACACTTAGTAGACTGACTGCTGACATAAATAATAATCATCTGAAACTTTCTAGTTAATTATTTATCATGTTTAGAGAAAGTCTGATCTTTCTATTCATTACTAAGTTAGGCAAAAGTGAACATTCTTTTGAGTATTTCTGGATAGTTACAAATATTTATAAACAGAAGTAATTACAACACTCGACAGAGAAAAATTCTAAATTGCTTAAACCACTATAAATTAATTTAAAGTATTTAAAAACTATTTTAATTATCACAAGAGTTAGTTCAGAGAATACCAAAACCTTCTAGTAATCAGTAATTATATTTTGTTTAAATTTCTAAACTTTTTAATCACTAAATGGTTTTAATTATTTCTAAACTTTTGGTTAATTGTGTTAGTTATCCACATACTGCTAAACTTAATAATCATTACTTGTTAGTTATAAGTATTTCTAAATATTCACCTATTGCCAAAGTATTACAAGAGTTACGAAAGATCATTCAGTTACTGTCTATTACTCAGTGGTTGAGACAATTTATAAACTGCCAGTTCATCGCTTGTGTATTAGCAGTATTTAGTCATTTTACAATCATTTTTAGTTTGGTTAAGAGTATTTATAAGCTTTGTTATTTAACAAGAGGTAGTTTATAGAATGCCTAATATTTCAAACAAATTCTATTCATTACTAGATAGTTAGCTGTTAATGAATAACTGTAATAGCTTCTATGTACACCGTATGTGAAACACAATGGAGATCAGAAGTAATGCAAGCAGAGGTCTCCACAAGTTCTAATCTTGACTGCATGTTCTAGGTGTATCAAAATATTCTAACTTAATCTGGCATATATCTTTAGAATCTCTTTCCACAGCACACCAAACAATATAATCCAGACCTGCCTGTTGCCAGATATGGATATTAAGTGTCTGCCTTCCAAACTTTCACTTAAATAACATATCTGAATGGTCTTCAACCCGTTGGCTATTTTGTCTTTACTGATTCCATGTAGGGGTTTATCTGTGACACTACTTCCATTGCTCATTGAATGTTCTTTGGTGGATTTCTTGCCTTGGGGGTCTTCATTGGTGCCATTCCTGGGATCAGAAGCTGCTTGTTCATTATTTAGTACACTTTTATTTGTGAGATCTGCCTCATTGTTCAGCTCGATGCCGTTCTGTGAGGGCTGGTTGTTCTTGGTGGAAGCTGGACTACTAGTATGGTCGCCAGGCACTTCTCGCACAGCCGCATGGAGGCAGTCAAGTGCAAACCGGACGTAACTGGCAAAGTTGGTGTGTTTGTAGTTGTCAGTGTCTGACCAGGCAACCTATGGATTAAAAAAAAATAATGACTGTTTGAATAAAAGGTAGAAATGAAATAATGACACTGGAAAATTCATGGCAATAATTCCATCTTACTTCTGTCATCATCTGATCTCATCTTGTTCCTTGTGGTATCGAGGTGAAGCATCAATGGTGGGAGAGTGCCCATTCATGGGCTTCATATATCCAGATTTCCATGGACTGTTATTCCCTGTCCATAGTTTACATGATAGTCCTCTTCTGGTTCCATTTGGTTGTGCATCATTTCTTGTTGTAGTTTACTGTCAATTGGTAGCCTAATTATGTGGCCGAACCATTTCAAGTGCTGTTTTCTATTGAAATCTAGCACACGCCGTTATTACCCCCTTTAGTCTTGATTTCATTTTTGATTTTTTTTTAAAAAACGTTTGCACACTTTGAATTCAAGCATAACTCACAAACAGCCAATAAAGTCTGGCATTGACTGCAACATCCTGCAAAGGACAAGCAATGGGAGATAAAGAGCGAAAGAAGAACACCCACATGTCAATAGTTTACAAGTTACATATGCACACATATCACAGGAGACAAACCACTTACTGTGACAGGGTTTGTAACATAGGTAACAGGTTGGACGCTCAAATGTCTTGACAATGAAACCTTTCTCCAAGCAACCTTTCCCCTTGTACTGCTCCTTAAACCAGTCAGGTAGTGCAGTCGGCTTTCTTGTACTGGAGTCAATGCAAACTAACTGGGTTACGTTTGTCCACAGGTGTTGGTCTTTCCCATGCACAAAGACATCAATTACGTTTGCCACGGAAGAGTTGCCAACATTGCCGAGGGAAAATCTGGCATCGAGGGGCCACTTTGGTATTTCTGGGTTATATAAATCTTGGGACATCCTGAATTCTGTTGAGGAGACAAATGTGATATCTGCCATTTGTCACGTTTGGCCAATCAAGGAAAGCTTTTCCTGTCGAGCTGTCAGGCTTGTTGAGGGCGTATGCCCTGGCCAGAACTGATGTGATCATTAAGCTGGTGATTTTTGGGTTTGGCTAGAAAATGAAAACAATGGTATTAATTAGTATGAAACAAAGAACATTCATTAGATGGTTAAATGTGAGGACCAATGTAATTGCACTTGAAACTCATAACACAATCCAAGAGAGTTCTGATCTCATGACAATATCCATTAGTGTTCTGATCTCATGAGACAATCCATTAGTGTTCTGATCTCATGACAATATCCATTAATGTTCTGATCTCATGACACTATCCATTAGTGTTCTGATCTCATGACAATATCCATTAGTGTTCTGATCTCATGACAATATCCATTAGTGTTCTGATCTCATGACAATATCCATTAGTGTTCTGATCTCATGGCAATATCCATTAGTGTTCTGATCTCATGACAATATCCATTAATGTTCTGATCTCATGACACAATCCAATAGAGTTCTGATCTCATGACAATATCCATTAGTGTTCTGATCTCATGACAATATTTATTAGTGTTCTGATCTCATGACAATATCCATTAGTGTTCTGATCTCATGACAATATCCATTAGTGTTCTGATCTCATGACAATATCCATTAGTGTTCTGATCTCATGACAATATCCATTAGTGTTCTGATCTCATGACAATATCCATGAGTGTTCTGATCTCATGACAATATCCATGAGTGTTCTGATCTCATGACAATATCCATTAATGTTCTGATCTCATGATACAATCCAATAGAGTTCTGATCTCATGACAATATCCATTAGTGTTCTGATCTCATGACAATATCCATTAATGTTCTGATCTCATGACACAATCCAATAGAGTTCTGATCTCATGACAATATCCATTAGTGTTCTGATCTCATGACAATATCCATTAATGTTCTGATCTCATGACACAATCCAATAGAGTTCTTATCTCATGACAATATCCATTAATGTTCTGATCTCATGACAATATCCATTAATGTTCTTATCTCATGACACAATCCAATAGAGTTCTGATCTCATGACAATATCCATTAATGTTCTGATCTCATGACACAATCCAATAGAGTTCTGATCTCATGACAATATCCATTAATGTTCTGATCTCATGACAATATCCATTAATGTTCTGATCTCATGACACAATCCATTAGTGTTCTGATCTCATGGCACAATCCATTAGTGTTCTGATCTCATGACTCCCCATTAAGGCAATTTATTTTAAAGATTGTAACAGATTTTCAGGTTGACCCAGTCTAGCATGGACATCAGGAGACTCATGGGAGTCGTCGCTGGAGTTACAGAGTTCATGCTTTGTGCTACGCTTTCAGCGGGTTATCCTCCAGAAAGAGACTGAGCCATGTGGGATAAAACTTGGGTCAATGAAGTCTTTCTGGTGACTGCTGATTCCGTTGATGATGAACTGTACTTTTCGTGGAGTACTTTTGTGTTGGTATTCTGGTGGCGGCATTACGCACAGTGTACATGTGTGGGCTGCTGGCTTGCCGAGACTCTTGTCTGTTCCAATTTTCACATGGGACAGTGAGGAGAATTTTGTGTGATATTCACTGGCACAAGAACAACCCGTTGCCGTGAAGTTGGAACCACGACTAACTAACTAGCTAACTAACTAGCTGGCTAACTAACTAACTAACTAGCTAGCTAACTAACTAACTAACTAGCTAACTAACTAGCTACTAACTAGCTGGTTAACTAACTAACTAACTAACTAGCTAGCTAACTAACTAACTAACTAGCTAACTAACTAACTAACATGGACACTAAGAAATGATCTGGAAACTAAAGTCGGTCACTGGGATGTTGACCACATCCCCTGTCAAGCACCTACTGGTGTATAATAACCAGGGTCAGCACCATACACCCACTACACATAGAAGCATGTAACAGGGTGCCGTCCAGAGGGTCAGTTGTCTTATACTTTGAAATTTAGCCGGTACAACTGTTCATATGGCCATCTCTTTACGATTTAAACACCGATCAAAGATTTCTTACTGTGCTAAACATCATTTCATCACCTGATGTTATTCTTTCCATCCATCATGTGCCATGCCGATAAGCGTGGGTGGTCACGATTCTCCATTTCACTCGATCACCAGAGTTGTGGATCACCTCTGTGTTCTTGTCTGACCATGCCACATGGTCAAGCCATCCAGGTATTTACATCTCTGTCTTCCCCTTGTTTGCTTCCCCTCGATAGAGTTTGTCACCAAGTTTTCTAATTATTTTCTTCTCATAAACATGTCCAATGATTTTTTGGACTGTCCTACTTACTAATTTCTCTAATCAGTTATGATTTTCAATTTGTTTCATTGGTTTTCTGTCTGTCCATGGTATTTTTGCATTTTTCCTCAGAAACCACATTTCCACACCCATCAGCTGTTTTCAGTTTGACTGCTCATTATCCCGCTTCACATCCATACAAAAGTAAAAGGCTCTTTTTCTTTACAATGCCCACAAAGCTGAGCATCCGATCCACCACCAGGGTTTCAGAGGGTGTACAACATCCCTGAGTTCTAACTCCAGAAAGGTCCATAGATACTCCTATCTCCTCAACATCCCTGAGTTTCTAACTCCAGACAGGTCCATAGATGCTCCTACCTCCGCAACATCCATGATTTTCTAACTCCAGACAGCTCCATAGATGCTTACAGACAATTCTAACCTACATGAACGTCTTCAGTTACTGCCACTCCACAAGCGCCTACTTTTTAATAAGACCAAACTAATTCACAAAATCCTATTTTCAAAATGCCCAAGCTACCTTTGGCCATTGTTTAAACATAACGCAAGACATTGCGAACGACTAAATATTCTTCATGTCCCTAAACCTAGGACAGACATATAAAACAAGCTTAGCATACTCTGCCACTCAGTTGTGGAACAATCTTCCACAAGAAATAAAGACACCACCAATCATTATACATACAGTTGCAAACCTAGTTTGAACACTACCTCAGGACAGACTACATGCCCCCTTAAAAAAAAAAACAGCAACAAAGACAATAATAATGGTAAATTATCTCGAACGACAACTAGCTACAAAAAAAAAAAAACATTCCCATATGTATGGCACGTTACACCCACCTTGGGTATTCATGATGCCCATGTTAAACATTGCCTCAATGAGTCATGTATTATTGATTATTTTTCATGCGTTTTAAAGCTTATTGTTCTTTTGTTGTCAAAGAATTGCTTCATGAGAGATGTTGAATGAAAGAATGTATGAGAGGAAATAGAGAAGAAGGGCAGAATGTCAGACGGGCCTGCGTGCCCAATTCTTAACCCTTTGAAAAATAAAGATTTTCGTTCGTTCGTTCGTTCAACATCCCTGAGTTTCTAACTCAAACAGGTGCCTCCATAGATGCTCCTATCTCCTCAACATCATTGAGTTTCCAACTCCAGACAGGTGCTCCATAGATGCTCCCTATCTCCTCAACATCATTGAGTTTCCAACCCCAGACAGGTGCTATTATCTCCTCAACATCATTGAGTTTCCAACTCCAGACAGGTGCTATTATCTCCTCAACATCATTGAGTTTCCAACTCCAGACAGGTGCTATTATCTCCTCAACATCATTGAGTTTCCAACTCCAGACAGGTGCTATTATACTCCTCAACATCATGGAGTTTCCAACTCCAGACAGGTGCTATTATCTCCTCAACATCATTGAGTTTCCAAACCTCCAGACAGGTGCTATTATCTCCCTCAACATCATTGAGTTTTCCAACTCCAGACAGGTGCTCCTATCTCCTCAACATCATTGAGTTTCCAACTCCAGACAG
The DNA here is from genome assembly GCA_014155875.1 of Cepaea nemoralis. NCBI lineage: Eukaryota > Metazoa > Mollusca > Gastropoda > Stylommatophora > Helicidae > Cepaea > Cepaea nemoralis. Next base: position 106,422 of record JACEFZ010016780.1, on the reverse strand, counting down.
GTGCTCCTATCTCATCAACATCATTGAGTTTCCAACTCCAGACAGGTGCTCCTATCTCCTCAACATCATTGAGTTTCCAACTCCAGACAGGTGCTCCTATCTCCTCAACATCATTGAGTTTCCAACTCCAGACAGGTGCTCCTATCTCCTCAACATCATTGAGTTTCCAACTCCAGACAGGTGCTCCTATCTCCTCAACATCATTGAGTTTCCAACTACAGACAGGTGCTTCCTATCCTCCTCAACATCATTGCGTTTCCAACTCCAGACAGGTGCTCCTATCTCCTCAACATCGCTGCCAGCATATAGCAACTCATCGTACCAGTTTGTGTGTTGATTAATCGTCTTGTACCCTTGACAAGATGCTCATGTCCCGGTGACTCCCTGCCTCACTCCCATCTCCTACTTCAATGGCAACCACAGGCCCAACTAATTTATGAATGATTCTCACAAATAACCATCTGTCTGTTTATCTTAGCTGGCTCTGAAGCAAAGGGCTCATGAATACAATTCGTAATCTCACATACCGCATTTCAAAACACAGCTGTGTGCGATTTGGCAGGAGACTGCCTTGCATTGGTTTTCCTACAATGGTATGAGTGCCAGTTGTTCAGAAAGCACTGGAAAAACTACTGAAATTAAACTTTGCCCAGGAATGACAAACAGCAAAAGTTGCTGGAGTTGACAGCTATGTCCTGTAAAGAATGTGCAACTAACTGTTCTTCTTCTTCTTCTTTCGTTCGCCTGAAATATGTCTATAACTGCAATGTTGTCTCTTGTATGAATCTAACAGTCTTTTTTAGTTCACTCAGCGGTCCATAGAGTTTATCTTCCACTGTTGTCTCTCTAGGCCAGAAGGTTACGCCTGGATATGTTGTAGTTTGGGCAGTCCTGGAGTACTGTGCTCTGCTGTCTGTGACGCCAAACCACATGTGCACATGGCTGAGTCATCAATCTTGAATTTTGTATACATGTGGTTGCGTAATCTATTGTGTCCTGTTCTGAGGCGCAGAATAATGACCTGTTCTGGTCTGTCCATAATCGTGGTAGTCGTCTTGAGTAGGGTTTGGTGGCCTTCTGACTGATTTGATCATTCTTTTCTTTTGGTGGTATGTAATGGGCACATCAGGTTGTTCTTTTTTTCTCCTTCCTTAGCCAATCGATCAGCTCTGTCGTTTCCGGGTACTCCACAGTCGGATGGTATCCACTGTATGGTGACCTTATGCTGATGCTAAGTTCAGAAAGTAGTGTTCCTTAGAACTGGCAATTTCCGAGACAAGGAGAGCCTCTATTACGGATTTTGCATCATGTCAATATCACCACAGGTTGTGTACCATTGCTGGTATTTGTAATTTCTCTGTTGCTATCTTGATTGCCTCAATTTCAGCTTCATAGTTATTTCAGTACTTTCCTGTTGGAACTCTGGCCGTGTCTCTAGTATTATTTGGGTATTCTATGTACACTCCCACTCCTCCATTTCGAACAGCATTTTGTGCTGACCCATCTGTGTAGACTCGGATCCAGAGATCCTGTGGGTATTCATCATCAAGGAAGCTGAGAGTGGCTGTTCTGCGCTGTACACTGTACTAACTGTTTATCTTGTTTGTGGATTTCAAGAATACAATTCTCCCAGGGAGCACCCACTTCACCTTTTAGTTTTAATTTTTGTCTTTCAGTATCCAGGGATGACTGTTCTGAAATTAGCTCTAGTATTCGTCTGTGCTTGTTTTTTTTTAATATTTGCAACTGATCATACCAGTTCTGTGTTTTTGCAAACTTGACAAAAGTGTTCATGTCTAGCGGCTCCTTGCTCCACTCTCATCTCCCACGTCAACAGAAACCACAGACCAAACTAATTTATCAATGATTCTCACTAACCTTTAATAAAATGAGTTTGGTCTGTTGTTCCCATTGTCCATATATTTACCCATTTGTCCCTTGTGTTGTTTCCATTCATCTGTTGGACTGTTCTCATACTGCCTGGTCTGTCCCTTTCTTGTGTTACTGCTCCTACTTTAGCAATTCTATCAACTCTAGTTTCCCTGCATGGTGCTTTTATCAGGAATCAATTGTGATGTGACACTGTGGAATCAGGTTGCTATCAACCGGCAGATTGTTCTTCCTACGAGACAGATGTTTTTCCTTTCATATGAAGTGCTGATCAGGTCTTCTGGGACATGCACAGCATCACTGAAAACTACCGCATCACATGACTTTAAAAAAAAGTTAGTAGCATATCCTTTACAGGATGTCGGAATCAATCTCAGCATTTTTGGGCTGTTTCTGATTTCTTGGCAAGTTTACGTTCAGTAATTTGTCACTGCTTTCTGAACGACCAGCACCCAGACCATTTTATGAAAACCAGTGCAATGCAGTCTGCTTTCAAATCACCCGCAGCTGTGTTACGAACACGGTATGCAGGATTACGTATTGCATTTTATAACCCTTTCAACCACATGGTGTATGCTCGACAAAATAATAATACTCACCATCAATATCAAAACTTTCATGTGAGAGACCAGGGATGGTAAACGTGGCCATACAATGAGGGCTGTCTGTGGTCTTCAAGTTAGTCACATTCCACAAAGCCAAGTTCCTTCTCAGGAACGGCACAACCGACCCCGACCTGCATGATGCCAGGAGAAGTCAACAAAACATTTTTAAAATATAAAGACAACATCAGGCAAGAGTTGCAAAATAGATGATGAAAAACAAATATAAATGTAATGACAACAATCACAGGAAGGTAAAGAAACATGGAAATTTTTTAAAAACCACAGAAATAAATAAGTAAATAAACAGCAGTAATGAAAACATTCCATTAAACAAATAAATATTTTCAAAAACATTAAAAACAATGTAAAACACTACAGACAACACCATGAAGAAATAAAGAAAATATAAACTTAACATTCCTTTCCTTATTTTCATTAACAAACATGAAATACAAGATACATGTGATTGATACACTATTTTGAGTGAGCAATTCTAGTCGTATGGGTGGCGGGATAGGGGTATCCCTTGTCAAAGGAGAAGTCAGGTGACTCCACTAGCCCATGGGACACCCTTGGACAAGGTGGAGTACCTGTTAAGCCCCCTGATCAGGGTTACTTGATGCCATGGGTGCAGGTGGTGGATGGAGTTGAAGAGCAGTTGACAGATAGTTGTAGGTTATGGTCTCCAGTGTCATGACAGTAGGTAGAGGATCTCTTTTTCAAGACAATGCTACGGCCATCACTACTATGGTCACATCTAAGAAGAAAGGCAATGGCAAACTACCTTCTTTACAGATGCCAGGACAATCATGTCTCAACATTTAATAGATCAGAGAAAACCACAAACTCATTAGAGAAATTAGATGTAGAGAGTCAACATTTTTGGGGCATGTTATAAGATGAAATAAACTAGAGAACTTGGTGACAACTGGGAATATTGAGGGAAAAGAACAAGGGAAAGGCAAAGAAGTAATTATCTGGATGGCTTGGCCATGTGGCATGGTCGAAACTTCTTCTTCTTCTTCGTTCATCCGGAGTTTTTTTTCGGATGTGATTGCGTTGTGCCTGTTTACAGCAGAGCTGCGTTCTTGCGCCGTTAGGCTGACACATCGACTTCTGCGGGCATTTGTTGACCGGGTTAACCTTCCCGGGCATGGTCGAAACAAGAACACAGAGCTGATCCACGACTCTGGTGATCATGAGAGATGTTGACACATGATCCACGACTCTGGTGATCATGAGAGATGTTGAAACACGATCGCCTTCACTTATCGGCATGGCACATGATGTTGATTCTAGTCATGTGATACATCTGCCTAATGCAGTAATTCCACAAAGTTCTTTGCACATTCACGTATATACACATTCCTGTCTTTTTAAAATTCTATAGTAAATTCCAAATCTCACCTCCCCATCTGAAATTGTCCATTGCCCCTCACTATTACCATTTTTGGAACCACTGAACTAAAGTTATCCATGCACCAAATGCTTCATTTTCAAGTTATATCCCTTGAATTTAATGTCTGAGGGATTATGGTTATTTGATAATCAAATCTTCTTTGTTGAAGGTGGCAATGGGACGCTTATGGGAATGTCCCAAGTGCTGGGATATCAGTTTTTGGCTCAACTCAACATTAAAGAAACCTGGCCAGCCATTTTAATGCTCTTCATCTTCGGCACTTTATCTCCAAGTGGAGCACATAGCTTCACCCCACCGACACCAAGCCATCTTATCTGTTGCCATCTCTCTCATATCCTCCCTATATAATTCATCTGTGTCTCTAATTCTTTTCTCCATGTGATCTCTCTACTTCTATGGCCAGTGTGGCTTCCAGAGATGGTCTCTCTTTTGATACAATTACCATGGTTTTCTCAATGTCTGTCCTATCCACTCAATACTCACCTCATCACTCAATTCTCTGGAACTTTGTGGACATACCAATATTTTTATTTTTCTAATTACTGAGGGATCATACTGTTCCTTGTCAATATTGTATCTAACATTCCTCTTAAATTTTAAGTATATAAATTAAACATGAGAGGACAGAAAGCAACACTGTCTGACTTCCTGTTCTATACCAAACCAGTCACTGCCTGTTCTAAACCAAACCAACATGGTACCGTCCCCCTGCTACTGAGTGAGTGCGTGGCGTGACACTGTGAGCTGTGAGTTTCGCGTGGAATGCTTTTACATCTGTCCGCGGTTGTGTGTAGCGTGAACTGCACTGTTCGGAACGATGGCAGCCGGCTGTTGCTGGATTGACTGGTTTGCCTTTTTGGCTCACGAGTGCATTTTTCAGCAGACTCCTGGGAGTCGCCGATGGAGCTACGGAGTTCGTGCTTTGTGCGGCGCTTTTGGCGGGTCGTCCTGGGAAAGAGACCGAAGCCATATGGGATAAAACCCGGGTCAATGAAGTCTTTCTGGTGACTGCCATTTCCATCGACGATGAACTGTATTTTTCATGGAGGACTTTTGTGTTGGCATTCTGGCGGTGGCATTATACACAGTGTACCTGTGCGGGCTGTTTGGCTTGCCGATACTCCTGTCTGTTCCATTGTTCCTTTTTGGCAGTGAGGAGCATTTTGTGTGATATTCACTGGCACAGGAACGGAGCAATATGGGGACAACCCGTTGCCGTGAAGTTGGAACCACGACTAACTAACTAACTAACTAACTAACTAACCAACCAAACCAATCTGTTCTATCATCATCATTCTCATGAAAATTCTAAGGGAGAGAAAATCCTTGCACAAACCTTGAGAAAACCATTATGGAATCAAAGAGTCATTGTAGCAGCTGCCTGAGATTGAAGGTGTTAACATTCTTAAACAAGAAGATATGATGTTTCAAATGTCTAAGATTAAAGGAGTTAACACTCTTAAACAAGAAGATATAATGTAGCAACTGTCTGAGATTGAAGGAGTTAACATTCTTAAACAAGAAGATATAATGTAGCAAGTGTTAGATTGAAGGTGTTAACATTCTTAAACAAGAAGATATAATGTAGCAAGTGTCTGAGATTGAAGGTGTTAACATTCTTAAACAAGAAGATATAATGTAGCAAGTGTCTGAGATTGAAGGAGTTAACATTCTTAAACAAGAAGATATAATGTAGCAAGTGTCTGAGATTGAAGGAGTTAACATTCTTAAACAAAAAGATATAATGTAGCAAGTGTCTCAGATTGAAGATGTTAACATTCTTAAACAAGAAGATATAATGTAGCAAGTGTCTGAGATTGAAGGAGTTAACATTCTTAAACAAGAAGATATAATGTAGCAAGTGTCTGAGATTGAAGGAGTTAACATTCTTAAACAAGAAGATATAATGTAGCAAGTGTCTGAGATTGAAGGAGTTAACATTCTTAAACAAGAAGATATAATGTAGCAAGTGTCTGAGATTGAAGGAGTTAACATTCTTAAACAAAAAGATATAATGTAGCAAGTGTCTCAGATTGAAGATGTTAACATTCTTAAACAAGAAGATATAATGTAGCAAGTGTCTGAGATTGAAGGAGTTAACATTCTTAAACAAGAAGATATAATGTAGCAAGTGTCTCAGATTGAAGGAGTTAACATTCTTAAACAAGAAGATATAATGTAGCAAGTGTCTGAGATTGAAGGAGTTAACATTCTTAAACAAGAAGATATAATGTAGCAAGTGTCTGAGATTGAAGGAGTTAACATTATTAAACAAGAAGATATAATGTAGCAAGTGTCTGAGATTGAAGGAGTTAACATTCTTAAACAAGAAGATATAATGTAGCAAGTGTCTGAGTTTGAAGGAGTTAACATTCTTAAACAAGAAGATATAATGTAGCAAGTGTCTGAGATTGAAGGAGTTAACATTCTTAAACAAGAAGATATAATGTAGCAAGTGTCTGAGATTGAAGATGTTAACATTCTGAAACAAGAAGATATAATGTAGCAAGTGTCTGAGACTGAAGGAGTTAACATTCTTAAACAAGATATAATGTAGCAACTGTCTGAGACTGAAGGTGTTAACATTCTTAAACAAGATATAATGTAGCAACTGTCTGAGACTGAAGGTGTTAACATTCTTAAACAAGATATAATGTAGCAACTGTCTGAGACTGAAGGTGTTAACATTCTTAAACAAAAAGATATATTGTACCAATTGTCTGAAATTGAAGGTGTTAACATTCTTAAACAAGATGATATAATGTAGCAACTGTCTGAGACTGAAGGTGTTAACATTCTTAAACAAGATATAATGTAGCAACTGTCTGAGACTGAAGGTGTTAACATTCTTAAACAAGATATAATGTAGCAACTGTCTGAGACTGAAGGTGTAACATTCTTAAACAAGATATAATGTAGCAACTGTCTGAAATTGAAGTTGCTAACATTCTTAAACAAAAAGATATATTGTACCAACTGTCTGAAATTGAAGGTGTTAACATTCTTAAACAAGACGATATAAGGTAGCAACTGTCTGAGACTGAAGGTGTTTCTTAAATAAGATATAATGTAGCAACTGTCTGAGACTGAAAGTGTTAACATTCTTAAACAAGATATAATGTAGCAACTGTCTGAGACTGAAGGTGTTAACATTCTTAAACAAGATATAATGTAGCAACTGTCTGAGACTGAAGGTGTTAACATTCTTAAACAAGATATAATGTAGCAACTGTCTGAGACTGAAGGTGTTAACATTCTTAAACAAGATATAATGTAGCAACTGTCTGAGACTGAAGGTGTTAACATTCTTAAACAAGATGATATAATGTAGCAACTGTCTGAGACTGAAGGTGTTAACATTCTTAAACAAGATGATATAATGTAGCAACTGTCTGAGACTGAAGGTGTTAACATTCTTAAACAAGATATAATGTAGCAACTGTCTGAGACTGAAGGTGTTAACATTCTTAAACAAGATATAATGTAGCAACTGTCTGAAATTGAAGTTGCTAACATTCTTAAACAAAAAGATATATTGTACCAACTGTCTGAAATTGAAGGTGTTAACATTCTTAAACAAGACGATATAAGGTAGCAACTGTCTGAGACTGAAGGTGTTTCTTAAATAAGATATAATGTAGCAACTGTCTGAGACTGAAGGTGTTAACATTCTTAAACAAGATATAATGTAGCAACTGTCTGAGACTGAAGGTGTTAACATTCTTAAACAAGATATAATGTAGCAACTGTCTGAGACTGAAGGTGTTAACATTCTTAAACAAGATATAATGTAGCAACTGTCTGAGACTGAAGGTGTTAACATTCTTAAACAAGATATAATGTAGCAACTGTCTGAAATTGAAGTTGCTAACATTCTTAAACAAAAAGATATATTGTACCAACTGTCTGAAATTGAAGGTGTTAACATTCTTAAACAAGACGATATAATGTAGCAACTGCTGAGATTGAAGGTGTTAACATTCTTAAACAAGAAGATATAATATAGGAATTGTCTGAGATTGAAGGTGTCAACTTTCTTAAAAAAGAAAAAGAGAAAAATCAATCAAATTTTCAAACAAAAGTTACTTAAAAGTCGACAACTCCTACAATCTCAGACAGTTGCTACATTGTATGTTCTTGTTTAAGAAAGTTAACTCCTTCATTGCAGACAGTTGCTACTGTGTATCTTCTTGTAAGAATGTTAACTCCGTCAATCTCAATTTTGTATTTTTTTTGGTTTTTTTAAAGTGAAGGTGTCAACTTTCTTAAACAAGAAAAAGAGAAAAATCAATCAAATTAATCAAGTGCCAAATTTTAATCTTGAAAAGAAAAGGATTGTAGATTTCCCATGCAATTATTTATTTATTCAGAATGACCCAGATAGGATTAGAATTCCTACCCACCAGTCAGTAATACTAATAATTGAATTAATAGTAAATAGTCATGATCATTCAAACACAACAAAGGTGGGTTATTATTTTATTGCTGTGCATGCTGTATTGGCATTTATTTCATGACAATGATTGACTGACAGCCACCCCCTCTGTTACCAGGGAAAAGCCTGGGTATATTGATTTAAATAATAGAAACCTACGTTGCTATACTGGTAATGTAATAATTGGTATAACAGGGGGAATTGCGCAATTACTCAACAGCCTCTCCTCTATTATAATTAAGAGGCCGTTCTTTGACCCAGTTCTAACTGTAACTGGCCTGGGGTTACATTATAGTTCTTCACCTGGGCAATATAAACCGCTCAGTCATGGACACCAAGTGCATGTCATGCCGTTCATTCATGGCATCATCATCATTATATTTAACCGCTAGCACAGAGACACAGGAGTGTAGGTTCTAGGGGATTGCCTGGGATGGCCCGTTGGAAACTAGGTCGCAATACTGACGAGTTATGAAAGACAGCTGACCTTAATAATTCTTAATTAAACGTGAACGTAGGTGAGCTGAGAGGGAGTGGTTGATGTGGGAAAGGAGACTGGTCATCCTTGCTCATATGATCAATTAAACATAAGCACATACACACAGACACAGACACGAACAAATATTTTACCTGTGACCCCAGGGATCCTGTGAGACGGTGATCCCTGGACGCCCACACTTACCAACATCATGATGATTATAATAAATAAAATATCTATGGTATCCAGTCTATAATCCCTATACTATAATCAATCAATTAACAAAAAGTCTACAATATAAATCATATAGTACTTAAATATTGAATTATTTATTGATATAGTTTTGCAATTCGTCAACCATTAATTAATTAATAATTTATATAATAATGCAATAATTAAAATTATTATGTTGAGTGTATAGGCCTACTTGCTACAACTACTCACGTATAACCGTAAAAAAAAAATAACAGAGATACCGACCTGGATGCGCTCATCTTGTGCCGTCCGTTACTCCTCTGAGAAAGCCACAAAGATGACAGTTCCAACCTCCCTCAGTCCCTCACACTCTCCCTGTCCCTGATAGTGATACAGACCCGGGGCTATGAGGAGTAACGGCGCAGACAGCCTCCCTTTATAGCCTGCCTGCCGCTCTTCGGATGGCGGAGATTAGAATGTGGCGGCTTCCGTTGCTGGGGACGCCTCTAGGCAAATAGAGGACTGGCACTGACTCTTACAGTATATTTATTGATGTCAATAAGAAACACCCGGGGATAGAGAAATGTGAATGCTACATGCAAGAAGGAAACTGTGATTTCTCATTATTTGAAATGTCGAAGAGAGGAACAGGTCGTCCATTAAATGTCAGTAACTGAATTTAGATAATTTATTATTTATTAAAATTAATTACTTTTTTTTAATGATGTTTTCTACTACTACTAGTACTACTTTGATCATGTTTCTAGGTGTTTTGATATGTTTTCTACTACTAGTACTACTTTGATTTGTTTTCTAGGTACTTTGATTATGTTTTCTAGAAACTTTGATCATGATTTACAAACTGGTATAGTATTAAACTTTGATCATGATTTACAAACTGGTATAGTATTAAACTTTGATCATGATTTACAAACTGGTATAGTATTAACTAATGAGACCACCACAGGTATTAATTATATAGGCCTTGAAAAGCCAAATCCAACGGTGCCTCAATTAAGTCTGTATATCAATTTTAAGAGAATATATTCATAATTGATCACGACAGCCAATTATTAATTGACTGTCGTGACTTTAACAAAGAAATACTCAGGAATCCCCTTACTGATAATAATATTGTGTGAATTGCAAACCATATTGATCCCTATTAAGTAGGTAAGTAACCTTTGACAAGTCTAGAAAAACAAAATTGCTCATGAATCATGGAGGAAATTGGAGGACACGTGCTAGTCATAGGCACTGGAACGTCAATTACTTCTCCCAATGATGCCTAAAGGCATAAGTGAAAGACAACAACAACAATGTAATATTGTGTAACTTCCTTACGATTTATTTGCGACTTTAACTCCTGAACTTAGTGTATTCAGATATTGAAATTAAGAGTAGCGTATATCTTATTCAAAATGTAAAAGGTTGTAAAGACATTCCATAATCCTTTTGTGTCTTCATCATTCAAAATGTAAAATGTTGTCAAGACACTCTGTTATCCTGTTACACTTACAATTATAATATGTTAAATTATGTTAAGAACATGCTTCTTGACTTATGATTTGAAAACACCCACTGATATCTGCTTTTGGGGTATAAGAGACACAGACAGGCAGGCAAACAGACATTTGAAGCACAGACAGACTGATGGACAGACAAACAGATATACAGACTGACAAACGATTTATAGTCAATTAAGAAAGCAAGCAAACTCACATACAGTTAACAGGACAACTAAAAGACTGATATTTTCAACCCAATGTTTTCACATAGTGAATTTGAAAAATGAAGATACAAACAATAGATTGCATGATACATTGCCTGGCATATTCTGCTGTATCTTGTCAGGTATATCCTGCAGAGATAACACAACATAACCTAAGGCAATTAGATAAGTCCTTGAAACTAAAATATACAACACACACACATTCATTCAGCAAGTTGAATCACTGTCTACCATGGTAATAGATATACTGATATATGCATTCATTCATTCAGTAGCATGTTCTTTGCAGAACCTCGCTCCCATAACAACCTTCCAGAAAACCTCTCGATCATAAGCAAGATGTCTCGCGTCCGATACACCCATCTGGAGATCATTTGCCACATCCTGCACCCATCTTCTCTTTGGCCTACCTCTTCCTCTCTTTCCAGGCATATACCCCTCCATTATTGTTCTCTCCAAACTTTTGTGACATTCAAGTGACAAAGTATTTCAATTTTCTTTGTTTTATCGCCTTTAATAGCCAACCTTCTTCAGTATTCAGCTCTTAAAGTATTGATGCATTTGTTCTTTTCTTTATCCAAGATATTCTTAGAACTCGCCTATAACATTTATATTCAAAGGCATTTATGTTCTGTTCAGCTTGTTTAAGGACACTACTTTCTGAACTTAACAGTCAGCATAAAGGCACCATACAGTGGATACCATCCCACTGTGGAGTCCCCGGAAATGACAGAGCTGATAGATTGGCTAAGGAAGAAGCAAAAGAAGAACAACCTGATGTGCCCATTACATACCACCAAAAGAAAAGAATGACCAAATCGGTCAGAAGGCCACCAAACCCTACTCAAGACGACTACCACGTTATGGACAGACCAGAACATGTCATTATTCTGCACCTCAGAACAGGACACAATAGATTACGCAACCACATGTATACAAAATTTAAGATTGGTGACTCAGCCATGTGCACATGTGGTTTGGCGTCGCAGACAGCAGAGCACATACTCCAGGATTGCCCAAACTACAACATATCCAGGCGAACCTTCTGGCCTAGAGAGACAACAGTGGAAGATAAACTCTATGGACTGTTGAATGAACTGAAAAAGACTGTTAGATTCATACAAGAGACAACATTGCAGTTATAAACATATTTCAGGCGAACAAAAGAAGAAGAGGAAGCTTGTTTCATAAGTGTCCAAGTCTCACAGGCATATGTTGCAATGGGAAAGATGCATGCTCTTAAAAATCTAATTTTTGTAGTTCTATCTGTCCCTATCCACAATTTATTCAATTGTTTTAGTCTTTGAAGAGCAATAGATATTCATCTTTTAACTTCTTTCATTGTGCCACCATGGTAATCAATGACCTAAGATATTCAAAATGTTCCACCACCTCCAATTTTTCCTCATTAACATATATTTTTTTTTCCATAGTACTGATATATTATTAGATAATTAAGTTGCATGTCCTTCACAGGACATAGCAGTCCATTTACGCTGTTCGTGACTCCTGGGCAAATTTTACGTTCAGTAGTTTGCCATTGCTTTCTGAACGACCGGCTCCTATACCTTTTTCGAAAAAAACCAGCTCCGCCGTGTTTCGAACCCGGGTATACGGGCTCACAAACCTGGTACTGATATATATACATATAAAATAAGATAGACAGACAGACAAGCTGACAGTTAATAGACAGTTGTCAGACAGACAAGCAGAAAGACTTGTCAAATTCACATGTCAACAGGCTGACAACACTACCTATTATTTTAGTTTGTTCTATGTTCTGGGGAGGTATTTAGAAAGATCTGATCTTATTATTGCCTTTTTTTGTATGTAATTTTGTACTGTGAATCATTTGTTGATCAGTGATGTTTTGCATGTTTTTCAGGTGACTGGATCATCAAGTGTAATCTTAACAGCGGTTGCCTTACAGGATCATTGGTCTCGGTCATTATCATTGGGTCCAACATTTGGCCCAAAAAGAGTTGGTCTAGGACCAGCTGCCAGGGCAAAGCAAAATCCTGAAGCCAAATCATTAATTAATACTGGGAGACACAAAGGTAGCAATAATTGTGTTTAGTAAGGAAACAAATGACATGGGGAGACACAAAGGTAGAAAGAACTTTGTTTAGTAAGGGAACAATTGACATAGGGAGATGCAAAAGTAGAAAGAGCTGTGTTTAGTAAGGAAACATTTGACATAGGGAGATGCAAAAGTGGAAAGAGTTGTGTTTAGTAAAGAAACATTTGACATAGGGAGATGCAAAAGTGGAAAGAGCTGTGTTTAGTAAGGGAACAATTTTAATTCCGTCAACGATCTATCTGTTATGGGCTGTTGAGACCACAAGACTACAACTAAGTTTCACATTGGGCAAGATCTTAGGGCACCTAGGCAAGACATTCAGGCACCTAGGCAAGACCTTGGGGCACCTAGGCAAGACTTTGGGGCACCTAGGCAAGACTTTGGGGCACCTAGGCAAGATCTTGGGGCACCTGGGCAAGACATTCAGGCACCTAGGCAAGATCTTGGGGCACCTAGGCAAGACCTTGGGGCACCTGGGCAAGACCTTGGAGCACCTGGGCAAGACCTTGGGGCACCTGGGCAAGACCTTGGGGCACCTAGGCAAGACCTTGGGGCACCTGGGCAAGACCTTGGGGCACCTGGGCAAGACCTTGGGGCACCTGGGCAAGACATTCAGGTACCTAGGCAAGATCTTGGGGCACCTAGGCAAGACCTTGGGGCACCTGGGCAAGACCTTGGAGCACCTGGGCAAGACATTCAGGCACCTAGGCAACACCTTGGGGCACCTGGGCAAGACCTTGGGGCACCTGGGCAAGACCTTGGGGCACCTGGGCAAGACCTTGGGGCACCTGGGCAAAACCTTGGGGCACCTGGGCAAGACCTTGGGGCACTTGGGCAAGGTCTTGCCCAGGTGCCCCAAGTGGGGTTGGAGCACCTAGGCAAGACATTCAGGCACCTAGGCAAGACCTTGGGGCACCTAGGCAAGACATTCAGGCACCTAGGCAAGACCCTTGGGGCACCTGGCAAGACCTTGGAGCACCTAGGCAAGACATTCAGGGACCTAGGCAAGACCTTGGGGCACCTAGGCAAGACATTCAGGCACTAGGCAAGACCTTGGGGCACCTGGCAAGACTTTGGGGCACCTGGGCAAGACATTCAGGCACCTAGGCAAGATCTTGGGGCACCTGGGCAAAACCTTGGGGCACCTAGGCAAGACTTTGGGGCACCTCTTTGTGATGTGACCTATCAACAGGCTCAGCAGCACAGTGGTGGCACGGTGGCTAGTTCACTTGCCTGCTGGCCCAACGGTCTTCTGTCTGGATCCCCAGTCAGGAGGTTGTAAGCAATTTTTCGCCGGCTCCTAGGTTGACCCGACCTATGACAGCTTCCAGGAAGTGTCATGAGAAGAAATTACGGTCAGTGTGATATTGATCACATCATCCATTGCACTCTGATTGAGAAGCCAATGTTTAAGTTCAATTTAAGGCCACATAGGGGTTGAATCACTTACCTCAGCATCATGGTATTGTAAGTTTAAGAGCCTGCACTCTTATCTCATTGGCTGTGCTGATTATATATGTATGTAGATATAAAAATATGTATGTAGATATAAATATATGTAGGTAGATATAAACATATGTATGTAGATATAAACATATGTATGTAGATATAAATATATGTAGGTAGATATAAACATATGTATGTAGGTATAAACATATGTATGTAGATATAAACATATGTGTTTATGTAGATATAAACATATGTATGTAGATTTAAGCATATGTATGCAGATATAAGCCGGCTTCGTGGCTTAGAGATTATGACTTTTCTCCGTAATCTCATATACTCTCGTCGGTGACGTGATGACGGTGAGAATCAGCAGTGGTTCGAATCGCATCGGTAACTTACGGGGTATGTGAGCCGGCCGCTCAGAAAGCAATGGCAAACTACTGAGCGTAATCTTGCCATGAAATCAACATACAGCTGAAAGATGCTGGTGTTGACAGCAATGTCCTGTAAAGGATATGAAAAAAAAAATCCAGATATAAACATATGTATGCAGATATAAACATATGTATGTAGATATAAACATATGTATGTAGATATAAACATATGTATGTAGATATAAACATATGTATGTAGATATAAACATATGTATGTAGATATAAACATATGTATGTAGATATAAACATATGTATGTAGATATAAACATATGTATGTAGATATAAACATATGTATGTAGATATAAACATATGTAAGTAGATATAAACATATGTATGTAGATATAAACATATGTAAGTAGATATAAACATATGTATGTAGATATAAACATGTGTTTATGTCGATATAAACATATGTATGTAGATATAAACATATGTATGTAGATATAAACATATGTATGTAGATATAAACATATATATGTATGTAAATATAAACATATATATCTGTCTTTGTTCATTTAAAAACAAGTATTTGTTTTATGAAGGTAGACATTAATGTTGTTTTTTTTTTAATTTCAGGTCAAACGAAAACTGAAAAATCTCATGACAAGAAAAAAGAGGACAAGGAATATGTTCTGGATCCAAAGCTGCCGCCATTGACCTTGGGTATGTATTCAGTTTACCCTCACGATGTTTATTTGTTGTCCGTGGTTCTACAGAGTACAATGATGAAGTGTAAATTCAACACTTGATCACACTTAATTGTCATTTTTAGCTTGTCTGTTGAAACATGAGAAGCCATTTACAAATGAAACTTTATTTATAAGTATTAATCTATTTATGTGTGATAAGCTGTTTTATGTGTGCATATGTTATTGTGAGAGTCTATTTGTATGTAAGAAGCTGTTTATATGGGAAGCTGTTTATGTGAAAAGTTGTTTTATGTGCAAAGTTGTCTTTATGTGAGAAACTGTTTTATGTGAGAAGCTGTTTATGCGAGAAGCTGTTTTTAAGGTGAAAAGTGAGTACATCAACTTCTAAAATCCAGTCCTGGGGAGGAAACATAAATTAAAATCCTTCAGTTCTAGAAAGAAGTTGTAGCCGATGCTCAAGAGGAGAAAGAACCCTAGAAAAAATTGTCAGTGCATTACTTTCAGAGAAGCTGAATACACACAGGAAGTAACCAGGGGAGGAAACATAAATTAAAATCCTTCAGTTCTAGAAAGAAGTTGTAGCCGATGCTCAAGAGGAGAAAGAACCCTAGAAAAAATTGTCAGTGCATTACTTTCAGAGAAGCTGAATACACACAGGAAGTAACCAGGGGAGGAAACATAAATTAAAATCCTTCAGTTCTAGAAAGAAGTTGTAGCCGATGCTCAAGAGGAGAAAGAACCCTAGAAAAAATTGTCAGTGCATTACTTTCAGAGAAGCTGAATACACACTGGAAGTAACCACAAGATTGGCCAGATTTCTTTAGCATCATCATCCAATATCCAATGGCTTGTCTGTGAAGAACTTTGTCCGCATAAAAGTCTTTCAAAATGTCTCTCTATCACAATCCAGCTGTCCTACCTCCATTGCTGTCTGTGTAAGTTATCCATTCCATCCTGAATCTGTCTACATTGTGGTCTTTCTCTGCTCTACTTTTTTCTATCTTTGAGTTCTACAAGGATGTTAGGATTTAATGTGATGTGTTATTTTGTTTTCTATCTTTGAGTTCTACAAGGATGTTAGTTTTTAATGTGATGTGTTATTTTGTTTTCTATCTTTGAGTTCTACAAGGATGTTAGTTTTTAATGTGTTGTGTTATTTTGTTTTTGCACACGTTTGCACACACTACTTCTAGTGCCCTGGACTGATCTTTGCATGTGGATTAGCTTTTTCTATTACTAGTATCCCCGCCATCAGAAGAACCCACTCCGACTTCAGAGGTACTTGTAATTTATGTCTCCAAGTCAAGGGCGGCAAGTCAACATTTTATTTCAACTATCTGGTATAGGGGTTGAACCCGCCACCCGCATCAGCACACTGAAAGTTTAAGAACTAGTGCTCTTATCCAATCTTCCATGCTAGCTTCTTAAATGTTATTTAAATGTTATTGTAAAATTCTTCATACCAGCACAAAAGTATGGTTTGGTCTATGCACCAACGCCATTGTTGTCAGAGCAAGATTGGGCACATGTCAAGGCGAGGTCGAACCAGCGAGATGATTCTAGAGAACCTTGTGTTATCTGCAAAGAGGACTTTGGTGTGCATGAGCAGGTTCTTCTATCATGTACACATGTTTTCCATAGAGTATGTATAATGTATGTATAAGAGTATATGTGTTGTTATTCTGTTTGTAGTTGTAGTAGGAGTAGTAATAGTAGTAGAGTAGCAACAGCAGAAGCAGCAGTAGGAGGAGGAGGAGAAGCAGGAAAAGCAACAGTCATATTTGTACTGGCAGTAGTAATAGTAGAAGTAGCAGCGGTGGTGGTGGTGGTGGCGGCGACGGCGGCGGTGGTGGTGGTGGTGGTGGTGGTGGTCTTGCCTAGGTGCCCCAAAGTCTTGCCTAGGTGCCCCAAAGTCTTGTCTAGGTGCCCCAAGGTCTTGCCTAGGTGCCTGAATGTCTTTCCTAGGTGCCCCAAAGTCTTGCCCAGGTGCCCCAAGGTCTTGCCTAGGTGCCTGAATGTCTTGCCTAGGTGCCCCAAAGTCTTGCCCAGGTGCCCCAAGGTCTTGCCTAGGTGCCCCAAGGTCTTGCCTAGGTGCCCCAAGGTCTTGCCCAGTGTGAAACTTGGTTGTAGTTTTGTGGTCTCAACAACCCATAACAGATAGACCTTTGACGGAATTAAAATTGTTCCCTTACTAAACACAACTCTTTCCACTTTTGCATCTCCCTATGTCAAATGTTTCCTTACTAAACACAGCTCTTTCTACTTTTGCATCTCCCTATGTCAATTGTTCCCTTACTAAACAAAGTTCTTTCTACCTTTGTGTCTCCCCATGTCATTTGTTTCCTTACTAAACACAATTATTGCTACCTTTGTGTCTCCCAGTATTAATTAATGATTTGGCTTCAGGATTTTGCTTTGCCCTGGCAGCTGGTCCTAGACCAACTCTTTTTGGGCCAAATGTTGGACCCAATGATAATGACCGAGACCAATGATCCTGTAAGGCAACCGCTGTTAAGATTACACTTGATGATCCAGTCACCTGAAAAACAAGCAAAACATCACTGATCAACAAATGAAACACAGTATAAAATTACACACAAAAATATGCAATAATAAGATCAGATCTTTCTAAATACCTACCTAGAACATAAAACAAACTAACATAATAGGTAGTGTTGTCAGCATGTTTACATGTGAATCTGACAAGTCTTTCTGCTTGTCTGTCTGACAATTGTCTATCAACTGTCAGCTTGGTGGTGGTGGTGGCGGCAGCGGCGGCGGCGGCGGCAGCAGCAGCAGTAGTTGTAGTGGTAGTGGCAGTAGTGGTAGTAGAGTAACAGCAGCCACAATGGCAGTAGTAGTGTAAACAGTAAAAGTAGTAACAGCAGCAGTGTAGCGAAACCCCAGTGGCCCATGTCCTCATACCTATCCGCTCAATTCCTTCGGAGTGGAATTCTCTGGGTTACTTTCATAACCCGAGCATTTGACACGAATACTTTGTAATCTATCTGTTCTTCGGGAAAACCCAATGGCACGCCTTGCACCAAATGTGACCTAGGGTAATGGTTGGCGTGAAATGTCCGTTGTCAACCTTGTGGGTTGTTGTCGGCACAATGTATTGAAGTTTTAAATAATTTTACAGATAAAGTGCCGCATCCTACTGCTGGGGAATGAAAGGATCCTTCTTTTGACGGCGAATATAGCCGGAAGTTTCGACAGAGCATCGACATAGAACATTATGTTTACTAAGAAGTCCCTGCTGCTGTTGGGCTATACCAGATAGAACCACGGCGGGCCCGAACGAATACTTTCAGAACACCTCGGCAGGCTTTTCGTTGAGCTGGGATCGAGTATGTTTGCATTCTGGGCTAAATCCCGCCTAAGTCACTGACACACCCGGGCATATATCCTATTTATTCTCCTTGAGTATTTCCCCACCAAAATTGTACCACGTGATCCCAGGGCACTTTCCCTAATCATTGGACACACTACATTCGTGTATGCCACGGAAACTTGGAATCCAGGATCGATGGAACCTTGTTGTTCGAACAACCTACGCGGGAAATAAAGACCAGGGAACTTGCTGTGAGGTGGTGGTGAATTCATGGGACAATATGGAAAACGATGATCTAGGATATTTATATTTGTGTTGATATTGTATGGACTAGTTTTCTCTCTAGATTGTGTGTAGATGTTTATGAGTTAATCGCCAGATATTTTTTCTGTGCTGTTATGTATTGAGTTATTAAATTTACAATTACAAATATGTTGAAGAACGTCATGTTGTATGCGTGTCAGCCAGAACGACCCTGCAGGAAATAGGTCCTGAGGTCGAAAGAGAGAGTGACAGTGAGTCCGGGGGAAACGGAGGAGGGTTGGCAAGCAAAGACCTATCCCAGCCAGGGCTATAGAATAATATTGAAATATTGTTACATAGTTACTTGGGACCCTCCACGTAGCTTGTTACAATTTCTGGGGGCACGTCGCGGGATATTTGAAATCCTGGTGGAGGTCTGGCTGATATAGTGATAGGGGACAGATATTCTTGTCTACTATCAATAGGTTCTGCCTACCGTACCTGGCTATTGTATATACTCTTCCTGAAACAGACTGACCGACATACGACGTGGTGTGGTCAGGTAACATAACCAGTTGTGTACTAGAGATTGAAATTTAATATACAATTATCTCTTCCCTTACCCTCTGAATGTAAGATGGCATCCGCTAAATTTAATGTTGCCGAAGTACAGGCTAAAGGTCGAGAGATGGGCTACGATGGTGTAGAGTTACAAAAATATGTTCAGGAAGTTGAAAGAGACTTCAGACAGGCTGAGCGCGAAGCTAGGAAATTTGAGATCGAGCGTGAAGCTAAGAAAATAGAAGCTGACCGCGAAGCTAAGAAAATAGAAGCTGACCGCGAAGCTAAGAAAATGGAAGCTGAGAGCGAAACTAAGAAAAGGGAAGCAGAACAGGCCGTCAGAGACCATGAGTTCCGCATGAGGGAGTTGGAGCTTAGAGCTAAAACTGCCAAGGAAAGCGAGGGTGCAGTGGGAGGCACAGTTCTACCTGACTCAACAACTCCTAGTGGTGGTCCATACCAGGCAATGAAGTTCCCTTTGCTCCCGTTCGATGAACACAAAGAGAAGATCGACCAGTATCTTCAAAAATTCCAGTCGATGGCTTTGGCTATGGGACTGGAACGTGGGAAATGGAACTTGAAACTCTCGCAGGGCCTGAGGGGGACCGCGTATGAGGTCTATTCAAGGTTGCCACCTGGTATGGAGAATGACTATGAGGCTCTGGAAAAAGCATTATTGAAAAGGTTCCAGATGACAGCCCATACATACCGTCAGCAGTTCAGAAAGTCCAAGAGAGAGCCAGGAGAGATGTTCGCAGCCTACAGCGTTAGACTTAAGTCTTACCTTTTGAAGTGGATGTCTGTCATGATTTCACTGTGTATCAACCTGATAATAACAATACAGACGATCATAATTATGGCCTGTGTGCAAAGCTACATTTGTTTTTTTTAACCGGGACAGAAAAACAATAAAGTCGGACTGCACAGCTGCGGTTGTTTACCAGTTAGATCAAAGACAGTCTATGTTGGCAGCTACAACTTGTTGGGAGCGGTCGGGAGACCTTGAGAAGTTTCTGACATCAAAAGGAATTGGCGGCTTGTTGTTGAGACAATGCAGCAACGCGGGCTTGTTTGGGTGTCAAACCAAGAAAAGACCACTCGTACATTTGATTAAGTCTTGGATAGACAGAAGATATGTCGGGGAATTGTGGACACGTGGTTTTAACACGCTGGCTTGTTGAAGCTGTCAGGACAGGAGAAGTTAACTCCTGCATTAAGATTTTGAACTAGGTTAGGGCCCTTGAGCGACAACCGCGGAACATCAAAGATTTCTCGGGAACACTCCTGGCGCTGTGAATAAACAAGACTGGGATAAATTAGTGTGGCCAAGGATTGTGACTAAGATTGACGTGTTTGTGTGTGTGCTGCAGTTAGGAAATTCGGAGAACATCTATTGTGTTAGATTTAAGTAACATTAGATAACATATGCCTTAATGGCAAGTTATAGATGTCATCCAGGATTGATGCAGTTGTGCTTAAGGTATTGTAGAGAGTATATTTAAGCCTAGTTAATATAAGCAGTAGCCTCGGTAAAACTTGCTAGAGTAATGAATAGAATTAGCTCTGCTAGTGAGAATTGTGTAGTGGGGTGATATTGGGGAAATTGGGGATGGGGAGAATGTACAATGATGGGATCTTCTAGTGATGTCTGCTAGGGGTCTACACTTTACATTTTGCTCTGTCCTGATCTTAACCCACTGCAGACCGGAGTGAAGAACTCCTATGCCCATGACAGAGAATGTTCACTGTCATGTATCTGAGTGAGGCGGACACCCCCCCCCCCCCCCAATCCAATGGAGGTTGGGGACAGTTGCTATCACCCAATGTGTTGTTCTCTCGTTGACAGGTTCCTTTAGGTCACTCAAGTCACTGAGAATGGAGACCTTGGTGCAGGCAGTTGGTCAACATCTTTTGCACTTAGCCCATGATAGAAAGAGTTTACGGGAACAAGTATAAGAGGGATTATCAAACGTCACACATTAACAGAATACAAGAAATTGTTTTCTCCACACCATTTTGGAGGAAGACCAATCGTCAAATTAATGTTTCAAACATCACTTGGGAACAGAATAGTAAAAAGTGAATTTCTTTTACACCACCTGGGAACAGCCCAGTGGCAGTATGTTTTACACGACAGGTGAACAAACAAAGAGATACAGTTATTCCCCATCACATGGGAATAAATCAGTATAAACTTATTAGGAAGTTAGTATAACAATGGTCTTGTGAACAGTAGACACTTGAGACAGGAAGTACATTTATTACAAAGAACAGTATGTTCGTGTCCTCACTAGACAAGGGTGTTATAAGTATAGGAACAAATTAGACATATATTAACTGTGTGATCCAGACAGGATTTAGGGTCGGACTGTGACTAGTTCTTTTGAGTGATCAAACAGCCACCGGTGGAAATCTACATCTAGCAGGATGGACACATACCTGGGTGAGGTCTTCGTGGACTGAATGAAGATGTGGTGTGATCCTTTCTGGGATGATCGGGCTGGGCTCTTCAGCTACCTGGTCTAAGTCTGCACCCACTAGAATATTCGACACACATTCTACACATTACTAACACACACTTCTCACACTTATACTCTTTGCTTAATAAATTATTTTGTATTTATTTGTTAAAGCTAGAGTTGTGGAGTATGTTATGTTGGGGAGGAGTGAGAGGGGGCATGATCTAAGGGTGAGTGAGAGTAAGAAAAAGGGGTTTGCAGACCGACGGAGTTTTGTGGACGGAGTCTGGTGGTTTCTCTAGGACAATAATATTGGGGTAATAAAAATGTAGAGTTGATTCCCCCCACTCCAGGGACAACACGAAAGTAAGTAAGGAAGACTTACGACATTTATTGGGGGCTCGTAAACGTGATCTTTGGACAGCGGGATCTCTTGTAAGCGGGATCTCTTGGAAGCGGGATCCTTTGACAGGGGGATCTCCTGACAACGGGGTCTTTTGACACGGGATCGTTACTAAGAGGACGGTGATATTGTTGGAGAGAGAATCCAGCTAGAGTGAATGTGGATAGGGGTTAGGATACATATCTTACCTGTTCACACCTCACACGTCTGCATAGGTCTGTGGTCCTGATTCTTCTCTTGTCACTGAGTGATTGTGTTGTGTGTGGTCTTAATTATTAGATTAACAGTGATTGTTCATTATATATAAATTCCTCTTGGAGATAATCTGCACCCTATCTGCTGACTTACCTGTCTGAAAAATGGCCACTCCTAAATTAACTGGGGCAGAACTAAGGGCAAAGGGGGAAGGAATGGGTTTGTCTGGTTCAGCTTTAACGGATTACATACAGGAAGTGGAGAGAGAGTATCGTCAATCAGAAAGAGGACGATCGGAAGGCCGAATTGGAATTGAGGAAGATGGAGTTAGAAACTAAGAGGATAGAAGCTGAGCAAGCCACTAGAAGGATGGAACTTGAAGCTGAGCAGGCAGCTAAGAAACTGGAAGCTGAGCAAGCAGCTAGGAAACTGGAAGCTGAGCAAGCAGCTAGGAAACTGGAAGCTGAACAAGAAGCTCAGAAAAGGGAGCACGAGTACAGGATGCGGGAACTCGAGCTCAAGAGTCAATCTAATGGGGAAACTGAGGGAGCAGTTGGAGGTTCCTCAGTCCCAGGCTCAACACCAGTAGGTGGACAGGGGTACCATGCTATGAAGTTTCCTTTGGCGGTCTACGAGGAGGACAAAGAGAAGATTGACCAATACCTTCAACGCTTCGAGGCTATGTCAGGTTGCTATGGGTCTGGAGCGTAACAAATGGAATCTTAAGCTATCCCAGGGATTACGCGGGACGGGATACGAGGTTTATACTCGCCTGCCACCAGGACATGAGAAAAATTATGATGAGTTAAAGACGGCTCTGCTGAAACGATTCGAGGATTACGTCACATACCTACCGGAAAAAATTTCGAGCAGCGAAACGAGAACCGGGGAGATTGTTTGCCGCCTACAGTTTGCGTCTTAAATCTTATCTCCATAAGTGGATGGATTTGGCTGGGTTCGCACATGACTATGAGAGTCTGGAAGAACTCATGGTGGTCGACCAGCTGAAGAAGCAAATGTCTAAACCTCTCAGGACATTCCTGGGAGAACAAGGAGCGGAACGTATTGACCTCGTGACAAAATTAGCAGAACGGTTCGTAGAGGTACATGGGGAGGCCGGGGAAAACCTTCCCACCAACACCAAAAGTCAGGAGAAACATGACAAGAAGAAAGCCAAAAGCTCTGGAACAAAAAAGGGGGAACCTTATGTGCAAAAATCAGAGGATAGTTCAGAGAAGACGAAGGAGGGAAGCAAGAGCTCTTCGAGCTCTACACCAAAACGACCGTGGTCGGAGAAGTGGTGTTCAATTTGTAAGTCACCCACTCACAATACGAGGGACTGCAAATCGAAGGCTAAGAGCCCTCACTTCGCAGCATGTCAAGTGACTTCCAAGGAGGTTGTCACGGAGAATGCCAAGGTCAGCAAGATAGCTCACCATCAGGAGAGCTCACTCAAGTCCGGCACAAGAAAATCTAGGACAGAGAAATGGTGCAACCAATGCAAGTCAAACACGCACAATGCTATTGACTGCAAGAGAAAGTCAGGAGAATCTAAATTCATCGTGTGCCCCGGGAGACCTAAGGTGGAGCCCACTGAACAGGTCGAGGCCGACGAGGAAACTCCAGACCAGGAAAAACCACCTGTAGTGGAATTGGTAGAGGTTAACGGTCGTCAAGTGGAGTGTTTGTACGACACAGGACTGGACGGGGAGGCCGTGATTTCTGCGGATCTGGTACACCCAGAACAATTCACAGGTGAGACCATGGAAATACAGCCTGCACAGAAGAGTGCTGTGGCCATGAAGTTGCCCATTGCTAACGTGGAGATTCGGTCAAGATATGTCACCGGCACAATCAAGGCTGCTGTATTGACCGATCCCATTTTCCCAGTAATCCTAGGTTGCCGGTATGTCTTTCTGGGAATGCCCAGGGAGCCAATCCATATGGGAGCAATACAGACTCGCTCTCAGACGAGAACGGAAGAGGCAGACGCAATTGTGACTAACCCAATGCCGGGGGAGCTACGAACTGCCCAGAGTGAGGATGATACTTTACGTCCTTGCTACAAAAAGCTGCAGAAAAGTGCTGATCCACCAGGACGGGGGCAGTACTACATGAAGAATAGGATACTCTACAGGAGAGCAGGAAGGGGAGACAACCTATACGGTCAGTTGGTCGTCCCAAAAGCTCACCGGTCCCAGATTCTTCATATGGGGCATACCATCTCCTTTAGTGGACATATGGGTATTGCCGCCACCATGCAGCGGATTTCCTGCCACTACTATTGGCCGGGAATGACAGAGGATGTGCGTCGGTATGTGAAGTCATGCCCTGAGTGCCAGAGGGTGGCACCGAAACACTGGACAGCACCGGTGGTACTGGGTGAGATGCCCATCATGAACTCTCCTTTCGAGAGGGTAGCCATCGATATCGTGGGTCCACTTCCTAGGACTAGGAAGAGGAACATGTATATACTCACAATGGTGGATTGCTGTACAATGTGGGGTGAAGCCATACCGTTGACCACGATTGACTCGAAACGAGTGGCGGATGCACTGATGGAGGCCTTTACAAGATTAGGCTTCCCAGATCAAATTCTGACGGACAATGGGTCCCAGTTTTGTGGAAAACTCATGGAGGAGGTATTTAGAGTGTTTCACTCTAACCACATACATACCAGCCCTTACCATCCTCAAGCCAATGGACAAGTAGAGCGTTTCAACGGCACGTTGATGACAATGCTCAGGAAACTAGCGCAGGAAAAACCTGATAGGTGGGATGAATATATCCCTGCAGCACTCTTTGCCTATCGGGAAGTTCCTCATGGCTCAACAGGACTACCACCCGCTACGTTGCTGTTTGGTCGTCCAATCAAAGGACCGTTGGAAGCCATGTTGAGGAGTTGGACTGAAGAGGGGACGTCAGAAGAAGTAATCTCATCCTATCAATACGTGGAGGAACTGAAAGAAAAACTCCACAAAGGATGGACTCTGGCAAATCAAAACTTGAAAAAGGCCAGGAAAAGACACGCGGCTTACTACAACCGTAGGTCTAAAGACAGATCTCTAGAGGTGGGAGACAAAGTTTTGTTGCTACTCCCAACGGGAAACAACAAACTGGAGATAGGTTGGCAAGGACCATTTCCCGTGGAAAGGGTAATATCCAGAACCAACTATCAGATCCGGATCCGGGGAAAGTCGAAGATTTTCCATATCAATCTCTTGCGGAAATACGAAGAGAGACCCGGAGAAAAAGCAGCTCACCTCATGGCAATGGCAGTTGCAGTGGAGACAGAAGTGGGAACCAGCGAGGGCAGGGAATATCCCTGGTACACCAGGAAACCTACAAGGATGTGCAGGTGAACCCTGATCTGACCTCCCAGGAGAGGGAGAAGATAACCCAGGTTCTCAGGTCTCATAAGGAGATACTGACTGATAAACCAGGACGAACGAGGTTGGTGGAGTTCGAGATGACGTTGACTACACGGGAGCCTGTTCGCCAGAAGGTTTACCCAGTGCCCTTCTCTAAAGAAATGGCCCTGGAGGAGGAAATACAAAAACTGCTGGAGGATGACGTGATTGCACCATCCACATCCCCATACAATGCGGGGGTAGTTTTGTTACGGAAAACAAGTGGAGAACACCGGTTGTGTATAGACTACCGACTTCTGAACAGTCATACACAATTTCAGGTGGAACCTTTGCCGAATCCAACGCAGTTATTCGCTAGGCTCCATAAGGCTCGGTACTTTTCAAAGGTGGATCTGAGTCGGGGGTACTATCAAATACCAGTCAAACCGGAGATTCGACCACTGCTGGCCTTCAGTACACCCAGTGGACACTACGAATTCAAGGTCATGCCCTTTGGTCTCAGCAACGCACCTAGTGTGTTTACACGTATGATGAGGACTTTACTAGATCCTTTACAGGATCCGGCCATCATCTCCTTCATGGATGATATTCTGATTTCCAGTGGCAGCTTGGATGACCATTTGCAATCCTTGGAGAGAGTGTTTAATAGACTCAAGGAAGCAGGGCTTACCGCTCGTCCAACCAAGTGCATGATTGGTTACCAGACTCTGGAATTTCTAGGTCACACCATCACTCCAGGACACATTGTCCCAGAAGAGAAGAACCTAGAGAAAATCAGAAATGCCCCAAGGCCAAAAACGAAGAAGGACGTGCGATCTTTTCTCTCGTTGTGTGGATTCTACCAGAAATTTATCCCACATTTCACTGAACTGGGAGCTCCATTGACGGAAACCTTGAAAAAGGGATTCCCGGACCAAATCATTTGGACACCAGAATGTGAGACTGCCTATAGTCAGTTAAAGGAGGCCTTGGTCAGTAAACCTGTATTACAGCTCCCGGACCTTTCCAAACCATTTGTGTTGAGAACGGATGCAAGTGGGATTGGGATTGGGGCAGCGTTGTTACAGGAAGGGAAAGACGATGCTTCGGTTTTGAAACCTGTGGCATACGCAAGCAAGAAACTACTCCAGGCTGAGAGGAATTATTCGACCGTCGAGAGAGAATGTTTGTCTCTCGTATGGGCCGTGCAAAAATTCCAGCCCTATTTGTAT
Organism: Cepaea nemoralis; assembly: GCA_014155875.1. Classification (NCBI taxonomy): domain Eukaryota; kingdom Metazoa; phylum Mollusca; class Gastropoda; order Stylommatophora; family Helicidae; genus Cepaea; species Cepaea nemoralis. Next base: position 79,277 of record JACEFZ010016780.1, on the reverse strand, counting down.
GGAGTTAAGTTTCGGGTCCAGTCAGATCATCAGCCCCTGATGTTCCTGGCTACTTCTCAGAAGCTCAACGCCCGTTTGATGCGGTGGTCGTTGTTACTTCAACCCTACAATTTCACAGTTGAGTATATTCCTGGGAAGGAAAATGTTGGAGCGGACTTCTTATCAAGACACCCAGCTCCTGAAGAAGAGGAATGAATCATCTGGATTGAATTCACAGTGGAGAAGAGTGAGATGGACTACTCTCTTAAGAGGGGGCCTATGTCATGATTTCACTGTGTATCAACCTGATAATAACAATACAGACGATCATAATTATGGCCTGTGTGCAAAGCTACATTTGTTTTTTTTAACCGGGACAGAAAAACAATAAAGTCGGACTGCACAGCTGCGGTTGTTTACCAGTTAGATCAAAGACAGTCTATGTTGGCAGCTACAACTTGTTGGGAGCGGTCGGGAGACCTTGAGAAGTTTCTGACATCAAAAGGAATTGGCGGCTTGTTGTTGAGACAATGCAGCAACGCGGGCTTGTTTGGGTGTCAAACCAAGAAAAGACCACTTGTACATTTGATTAAGTCTTGGATAGACAGAAGATATGTCGGGGAATTGTGGACACGTGGTTTTAACACGCTGGCTTGTTGAAGCTGTCAGGACAGGAGAAGTTAACTCCTGCATTAAGATTTTGAACTAGGTTAGGGCCCTTGAGCGACAACCGCGGAACATCAAAGATTTCTCGGGAACACTCCTGGCGCTGTGAATAAACAAGACTGGGATAAATTAGTGTGGCCAAGGATTGTGACTAAGATTGACGTGTTTGTGTGTGTGCTGCAGTTAGGAAATTCGGAGAACATCTATTGTGTTAGATTTAAGTAACATTAGATAACATATGCCTTAATGGCAAGTTATAGATGTCATCCAGGATTGATGCAGTTGTGCTTAAGGTATTGTAGAGAGTATATTTAAGCCTAGTTAATATAAGCAGTAGCCTCGGTAAAACTTGCTAGAGTAATGAATAGAATTAGCTCTGCTAGTGAGAATTGTGTAGTGGGGTGATATTGGGGAAATTGGGGATGGGGAGAATGTACAATGATGGGATCTTCTAGTGATGTCTGCTAGGGGTCTACACTTTACATTTTGCTCTGTCCTGATCTTAACCCACTGCAGACCGGAGTGAAGAACTCCTATGCCCATGACAGAGAATGTTCACTGTCATGTATCTGAGTGAGGCGGACACCCCCCCCCCCCAATCCAATGGAGGTTGGGGACAGTTGCTATCACCCAATGTGTTGTTCTCTCGTTGACAGGTTCCTTTAGGTCACTCAAGTCACTGAGAATGGAGACCTTGGTGCAGGCAGTTGGTCAACATCTTTTGCACTTAGCCCATGATAGAAAGAGTTTACGGGAACAAGTATAAGAGGGATTATCAAACGTCACACATTAACAGAATACAAGAAATTGTTTTCTCCACACCATTTTGGAGGAAGACCAATCGTCAAATTAATGTTTCAAACATCACTTGGGAACAGAATAGTAAAAAGTGAATTTCTTTTACACCACCTGGGAACAGCCCAGTGGCAGTATGTTTTACACGACAGGTGAACAAACAAAGAGATACAGTTATTCCCCATCACATGGGAATAAATCAGTATAAACTTATTAGGAAGTTAGTATAACAATGGTCTTGTGAACAGTAGACACTTGAGACAGGAAGTACATTTATTACAAAGAACAGTATGTTCGTGTCCTCACTAGACAAGGGTGTTATAAGTATAGGAACAAATTAGACATATATTAACTGTGTGATCCAGACAGGATTTAGGGTCGGACTGTGACTAGTTCTTTTGAGTGATCAAACAGCCACCGGTGGAAATCTACATCTAGCAGGATGGACACATACCTGGGTGAGGTCTTCGTGGACTGAATGAAGATGTGGTGTGATCCTTTCTGGGATGATCGGGCTGGGCTCTTCAGCTACCTGGTCTAAGTCTGCACCCACTAGAATATTCGACACACATTCTACACATTACTAACACACACTTCTCACACTTATACTCTTTGCTTAATAAATTATTTTGTATTTATTTGTTAAAGCTAGAGTTGTGGAGTATGTTATGTTGGGGAGGAGTGAGAGGGGGCATGATCTAAGGGTGAGTGAGAGTAAGAAAAAGGGGTTTGCAGACCGACGGAGTTTTGTGGACGGAGTCTGGTGGTTTCTCTAGGACAATAATATTGGGGTAATAAAAATGTAGTGTTGATTCCCCCCACTCCAGGGACAACACGAAAGTAAGTAAGGAAGACTTACGACAATGTCATTGGCTGGATTTGCTAACGACTATGAAAGTTTAGAAGAATTAGTGGTCGTGGACCAAATGAAGAGAATGATGCCTAAGCCATTGCAAACCTTCTTGCTTGAAAATGGGGCAGAAAGGTTAGACATAGTCAACACATTGGCGGAAAGGTATGTGCTAGCTCATGGGGATAATGGGGAACTTTCACAACCCAATCCCCGACCACCAGACACATGGTCTGTAAAGAAGAAGAATCCTAAAACAGCTCACACCAAGAAGGAGGATCCTTTCGATAAAGTTCCAATTAAGAAACCCTCTGGTAAGAGTCCACCTGGATCTCCTAAAAGAAAGTGGAGGGAAAAGTGGTGCGCCTACTGCAAATCTCCCACACACAATACGGCCGATTGCCGGCGCAAACAGAAAAACTCTCACTATGCTGCTTGTCTTGTAGAAACCGGGGAAGGGTCTAACAAGGAGGTAGAAGGGAGGGGTCTTGAGAACAAAGATTCAGAGAAACCACCAGTAGTAGAAACGATACTTGTGAACGGACAACCAATTGAGTGTCTCTATGACACAGGTCTGCAGTTTGAGGCTGTAATTTCATCACACTTAGTGAGCCCAGAGCAGTTAACCGGGGAATCTATTGAGATTCAAACGGCGACAAAGAGTGCGGTGGCGATGTCTCTTCCAATTGCGAAGGTGGACATCAAATCAAAATATGTTACCGGCACTATACAGGCAGCCGTTCTGCTCGATCCTATCTTCCCAATGATCTTGGGTTGTCGCTACGTCTTTCTAGGGATTCCAACCGAACCCATGTACGTAGGGGCGATACAAACCAGATCTCAATCGGAGGATGAGCAGACGCCAGCCTTGATCGTGAATCCCTTGCCTGGGGAGTTACGAGCTGCTCAAAGCCAGGATGCTACTTTGCAACCTTGCTTCAACCAGTTGCCAAAAAGTTCTGACCCACCAAGACGGGGTCAGTATTATATGAAGAATCGGTTACTGTACCGGAGAGCCGGAGTGGAGGAACGCCAGCATGGACAGCTGGTAGTTCCTAAGGCTTATCGGGACAGCTTCTTCATATGGGACACACCATTTCTTTCAGTGGACATATGGGTGTCGGGGCAACTCTCCAGCGCATTTCCTGCCATTACTACTGGCCAGGGATGACTGGAGACGTGCGTAGGTACGTCAAGTCGTGCCCAGAGTGTCAGCGTGTGGCACCAAAACACTGGACGGCTCCGGTAGTCTTGGGTGACATGCCCATTATGAACTCTCCTTTCGAGAGAGTTGCCATCGATCTTGTTGGTCCTCTTCATCGGACTAGGAAGAGGAATAAGTACATTCTCACGATGGTGGATTGCTGTTCCATGTGGGGTGAGGCGATACCTTTGGCCACAATCGACTCTAAGCGAGTGGCTGATGCACTGATGGAGACCTTTACTCGGTTGGGATTTCCCAACCAGATCCTAACGGACAATGGGTCTCAGTTCTGTGGTAAGCTGATGGAAGAAGTCTTTCGTATCTTCCAGACTAACCACATTCACACAAGCCCGTACCACCCTCAGTCTAATGGGCAAGTAGAGAGGTTTAATGGTACATTGATGACCATGCTTCGGAAGCTGGCTCAAGAGAAACCAGACAGATGGGATGAGTATATCCCAGCCGCCTTGTTCGCCTATCGGGAGGTTCCCCATGGGTCGACCGGGTTGCCACCAGCCACTCTACTATTCGAGAGGCCAATCAAGGGTCCCTTAGAAGCCCTATTGAGATGTTGGACAGAGGAAGAAACTTCCGAAGAAGTTGTATCCTCATATAAATACGTCGAAGAGTTAAAGAAGAAACTCCAGACGGGTTGGGCTTTGGCAGTTCAGAATCTGAGGGCGGCCAGAAAGAGACACGCAGCCTACTACAATAGAAGGACGAAAGATAGGTCTCTTAAAGTGGGGGATCGGGTTCTGTTGTTACTTCCAGTAGGTTCCAATAAACTCGAGATTGGTTGGCAGGGGCCTTTCCCGGTGGAAAGGGTTGTGTCCCGTACCAATTATGCTATCCGGATCAGGGGGAAATCTAAAATCTTCCACATTAACCTCCTCAAAAAATATGAGGAACGATCCGATGGTACTTCTCTCCCACTCATGACTATGGCGGTCGCGATGGAAACTGAATCGGGCGAAGACGCGGATAGGGAGTATCCTTTACAACCTGGGGAAACCTATAAGGATGTACATATAAATCCTGATCTGTCGACTGAAGAAACAGAACTGGTCATCCGTTTGTTGGAGTCCCATCAACAGATTCTTACCGATCATCCAGGGCGGACAGGGTTGGTCGAGTTTGATATGACTCTGACTACCCAAGACCCCATTCGCCAAAAAATATATCCAGTGCCCTTTGCGAAAGAGAAGGCCCTGGAAGCCGAAATCCAGAAGCTTCTGGATGATGACATCATAACTCCTTCGACTTCTCCTTATAATGCCGGGGTTGTCTTGTTGAGGAAGCCAAGCGGGGAGCACCGCTTATGTATTGATTACAGGCATTTAAACAGTTGTACGACATTCCAAGTGGAGCCGTTACCAAACACAAATCAACTGTTTGCCAGATTAAATAGGGCAAAGTACTTTTCAAAAATCGATTTAAGCCGGGGATATTATCAGATCCCTGTGAAGCCTGAGGTTCGGCCCTTGCTCGCTTTCAGTACTCCGAGCGGCCATTACGAATTTAAGGTGATGCCTTTTGGGCTGAGCAATGCGCCCAGTGTGTTCACACGCATGATGAGAAAGTTATTAGACCCTTTAAGGGATCCCTCTGTCGTCTCGTTTATGGATGATATTCTCATCGCGTCTGACAATCTGAAAGATCACCTGAAATCCTTGGAACAGATCTTTATAAGATTGAAAGAGGAGGGGTTAACTGCCCGTCCAGCCAAATGCATGATTGGCTATCACTCCTTAGAATTTATGGGACATACTATTACCCCGGGGGGTTTGGTACCGGAAGAAAAGAATGTAGAGAAGGTCAGACTCGCACCCCGTCCTAAATCCAAAAAGGATGTTAGGTCTTTCTTGTCTCTGTGTGGGTTTTACCAGAAATTTATTCCGAAGTTCAACGAAATTGGGGCACCGTTAACCGAAACCCTGAAGAAAGGATCGCCAGATCCTATAGTCTGGACCCCGAGCTGTGAAGAGGCTTATGGGAAGCTGAAACAGTCTTTGGTGGATAGGCCAGTCCTGCAACTCCCAAATTTGGAGAAAACGTTTGTTCTAAGAACCGACGCGAGTAACATAGGGATTGGAGCAACTCTGTTGCAGGAAGGGCGAGAGGATCCTACTGTGCTATGTCCGGTGGCATATGCCAGTAGAAAACTGTTACCCGCGGAACGGAATTACTCCACCGTCGAACGGGAATGTTTGGCTCTAGTGTGGGCGGTACAGAAATTTCAACCTTATCTGTATGGAGTACCGTTCAAAGTGCAGTCCGACCATCAACCTCTGACGTTCTTGGCAATTTCCAAGAAACTGAACGCAAGGTTAATGAGATGGTCATTGCTCTTACAACCGTATCAGTTCACGGTCGAATACATCCCCGGAAGGGAGAATGTGGGAGCGGATTTTATGTCACGGCATCCTATGGTCGAAGGTGAGGGGGAGGTAATTCGAACAGAACCTCTGGCAGTTGAAAGTTCGTAGGGTTCGACTTTCTTAAGAGGGGGCCTATGTAGCGAAACCCCAGTGGCCCATGTCCTCATACCTATCCGCTCAATTCCTTCGGAGTGGAATTCTGTGGGTTACTTTCATAACCCGAGCATTTGACACAAATACTTTGTAATCTATCTGTTCTTCGGGAAAACCCAATGGCACGCCTTGCACCAAATGTGACCTAGGGTAATGGTTGGCGTGAAATGTCCGTTGTCAACCTTGTCAGTTGTTGTCGACACAATGTATTGAAGTTTTAAAGAATTTTACAGATAAAGTGCCGCATCCTACTGCTGGGGAATGAAAGGATCCTTCTTTTGACGGCGAATATAGCCGGAAGTTTCGACAGAGCATCGACATAGAACATTATGTTTACTAAGAAGTCCCTGCTGCTGTTGGGCTATACCAGATAGAACCACGGCGGGCCCGAACGAATACTTTCAGAACACCTCGGCAGGCTTTTCGTTGAGCTGGGATCGAGTATGTTTGCATTCTGGGCTAAATCCCGCCTAAGTCACTGACACACCCGGGCATATATCCTATTTATTCTCCTTGAGTATTTCCCCACCAAAATTGTACCACGTGATCCCAGGGCACTTTCCCTAATCATTGGACACACTACATTCGTGTATGCCACGGAAACTTGGAATCCTGGATCGATGGAACCTTGTTGTTCGAACAACCTACGCGGGAAATAAAGACCAGGGAACTTGCTGTGAGGTGGTGGTGAACTCATGGGACAATATGGAAAACGATGATCTAGGATATTTATATTTGTGTTGATATTGTATGGACTAGTTTTCTCTCTAGATTGTGTGTAGATGTTTATGAGTTAATCGCCAGATATTTTTTTCTGTGCTGTTATGTATTGAGTTATTAAATTTACAATTACAAATATGTTGAAGAACGTCATGTTGTATGCGTGTCAGCCAGAACGACCCTGCAGGAAATAGGTCCTGAGGTCAAAAGAGAGAGTGACAGTGAGTCCGGGGGAAACGGAGGAGGGTTGGCAAGCAAAGACCTATCCCAGCCAGGGCTATAGAATAATATTGAAATATTGTTACATAGTTACTTGGGACCCTCCACGTAGCTTGTTACAAGCAGTAGCAGTAATAGTAGTAGATATTAGTATTAGTGGCAGTAGTAGTAGTAGTCTGACCAAGGGCCTGTCTGCATTTGTGGAGAGGTTGAAGAGGAGGGAGAAGAATGCTGATTTAAAAATGCACAAATTTTAAAACTTTATGCTGTAAATTATGTATATTCTATAAATTAGCATACTGCAAGCAATTATCATAATTTCACTGAATATTTTGTCTACATTTCCAACATTTAAAGTGCTATTTTTAGTGATGCTCTTCTAGATCCAATTATATTTTTAAAAGCCAAATTAATTATACACATGCATCCACTGACTGACACACACACACATGTGCATCCAGTCTAACCTCCCACACATACACACAGACACACCTATCCATATACGTCAGTCTTGATAGACAATAGTCTGTAAAATGGAGTTATACCTCTCCATAGCACAAAGCCTGGGATGTGCTGCCCATGTGTTCCTCATGCAGCACGATTCCTTTCTTGGCTATCTAGCTTACTTCAGAGGAAAGGTAACACCAATACACCTGGAACAAGACCAGCTGCAGAAGCTACCAAATCAGCAAAGCAATGCTCTAACTGAATGCCTGTCAGAGCTTCCATCCTAGACCAAGTTGTGAATTAAGGCTTAGGGTCTGGTCTGCCCTGCCATGACATTTAGTCTTTAGGTTGCATTTCCTTACACTTGGGTAAGGCTTGTGCCCTCCCAATTATGCGCCTCCACTCAAAGCCATCGGCACAATTTGGAGTGTCAGGTTTGGTGTTACTGTCATTAGGTAGCTCAGTCATCTGACTAAGACCCAACATTCGGTGCTACAGAACGCAGGTAGTACCATCTACTGTTGTACGGTACCTCAGTCATATCTGACTAAGACCCAACATTCGGCGCTAACAGAAAGCAGGTAGCACCGTATACTGTCAAACAGTAGCTCAGTCATATCTGACTAAGACCTGATTTGTATCCACCTACATAAACAGAGATATGTACACACTTCACTCACCCATTTCTCTTAAGCTTACAAAACAAAACAAACAGTGGAAGACCTAAAGACACAGTCAAGATGATTAGACAGAGATGAATAATACGGGGAGGGCATGGAGGCAGCTGCAGGAGATGTTGAAAGACGGGAGGCTTGGTGTTAGTTGGTTGGGGGTCTTTGTCCCATAGAAGAATACAAGGCAGACAGAGAAGAAAATGTACGAGGGAAAGTACATTAAGTAATAGGAATCTTATTATAAAAGCTCGGAAGAGCATGGACAATAGAAACTTATTTCAGGACACAAATTGGCTCCTAAACAATGCCTCATGTACGTGTCATGAGGATCAAACAGTGCGCATGTGCAATAGTGATTACAAAATGGTTGCTCCACTACTGACTTGCACCATATAAGAACAATGAGGCATTATTCATTTTTGTGTTCAGAGAGTATGAAACCTTGTGATGAAATCTACAGTATGGAGACAGTTGTTTTAGTCAGAGGATTGTGTATGAATGGAAAATTTCAAAATGGATTATAAAATGTTAACAAATTCAGGACGCATGAATCTGCTGGGAAAGCCATGATGACCATCCATTAGGATATCAAGGGCCCTATATTTGGTGTATCTCCAGGAAAGGGGTGAAACCGTGACTAGTGCTCGATACAGTGACATGCTAGTGAAAACTTTGACGCCTGTGATACGTTCAAAATGCTGAGGACTTCTCTCAAAAGGAATATTGTTGCTGCACGACACCGCCTGTCCTCAAACGGCTGCATATACAGTGGATACACTACATGCTCAGAAATTTGAGGTCTTGAAACATTCTACAATACAATCCAGACTTTTCACCATCAGATTTTCACTTGTTTGGTCCCTCAGACTTTCACTTGTTTGGTCCCTCAGATTTTCACTTGTTTGGTCCCTCAGATTTTCACTTGTTTGGTCCCTCAGATTTTCACTTGTTTGGTCCCTCAGATTTTCACATGTTTGGTCCCTCAGATTTTCACTTGTTTGGTCCCTCAAAAGAATATTTGCTGGGTCAGAGGTTTGCAGATGACCACGAAGTATTGGAGACGGTGCAAAATAGGTTTAAGGCCACGCCCAAAAACACTGTTTCTTAGAAGGCATCAATGTGCTAGTGGACAGATGGACCAAGTGTGTTGCCAGGCTGGGGAACTATGTTGAGAAATAACATGCACACAATTTCTGCTTCAACCTATTGTAGATAAATTATTCATAAAATTCCTGTGACTTCTCCTTGAATATAACACACACAAATAGCAGACAGACAAGACTTGTGATTGTTTCTGGTTTCAGGCATGTCTGCAGGCGTTAGAAAGATTCACTGGTAGAAAAACCTGCCCAATGTGTCGGCATCAGCAGTACCAGACAAGGGTCATTCATGAAGGAGCACGTGTTCACAAGCACAAGTGTGCAACAAGGTATAGTTCACTAGTGTGGAACAAGGTATAGTTCACAAGTGTGCAAAAAGGTATAGTTCACACACATAATTGTGCAAGTGCAACATTATGCCAGTGCATCATACTTACCTGATCCAGTGCCAGACAGGAAGTAGGTTTGAATCAAACATGGGACACAATCAAATGAACAAATATTATAATGTAATGTCCGTTCACTGAACATTGAAATTGTGGAAGATATCGCGAAACAAAACAAATAACATGATGACCCTTGTATGGTGATTTTATTTTTTTTTTTTTTACGCTCGCTTTGAACTCAAGCGTAATCCATACACACTAATGCTGGACTGAATTTTGCGTGTGGATTAGCTTTCCCTTTAAACAGTGTCCCTCGCCATCAGGTGAACCCACTCTGACTTCAAAGGAGGTAATTTACGTCCACAAGTCAAGGACAATAGGTCAACATTTTAGTCCAACTGTCTGGTGTAGGGGTTGAACCCCTTACCTCGGCATCAGCACCTTTTGACCATGCTGACCTACATATGGCGATATATCATCCTTCTGTACAAATGAGAGATCATATTTGGCGATATATTATCCATAGCACAGAATCAGTTAAACAAAAAATATCATACAGCTTTCTGACATCTTGTTTCGTTGAATCTAATGTGACATTTCAGGATCCAGTCCTTGTGGAGAGGCCATGTTGTGAGGTGCTGGTACAGACAACTAAGGGAGACCATTCCCCCTAAAGATCCCCTGTTGCGGAAGAAGTTTTATGAGGAAAAGGTAACTGAGTATTTGCTGAAAGTTTCTTTGTGTAAATTACATAGAGGTGGAGTGCAGTTCACTGCAGTAAAACTGTGAAATACAATGAGTAAAGGATAATTATCACTGAATAGGGTTTTCTCTATACTGTGTGGCTGGGGAGACACTAGTATGTGAGACATTCTGGGCAGACAATAGTCTGTGGGACATTGTGGGCAGACACTAGTCTGTGGGACAATCTGGGCAGATAGTAGTCTGTGGGACATCGTTACCATGTCCTACCATACTGTCCTGACTTCACTTGACAGGGAGAGATCAAATCTGCCCTTCAAGACAAGCCCTTGGAGACTAGTGCAGACCTCAAGCCAACTATCCTATAAACCCATGCTGAAATAGACGCATAGCAAATTCTCTGACGAAGAAGTTAGATAAAATGGTTGTTTCCTGAAATGTTCCTCTTCTTTTTTTTTTTCAGCTGTCAGCCATTGTTGATCGAATGGTGAAGTCGCTGGATGTCAACATCGCAGAGTTTATACAAGAAATTGACAGCAGCGTCCAGCGCAGCCGGGAGATATTCAGTCAGTGGGATGCTATACATAATAATATTTCGACAGAGCAATGGGATTCTATTCAGTTAAAGGTGCGTACTTTTATTCTCCAGGTGGTAGTTTATTATGGTGATTTTCTCCTTGTGTGATATGTGGAAAGGAGGAGCGCAATTGGGGCCGGGTGTACAAGCCTTACCCTAGTGCGAGGAAATGCAACCTGAAGACTAACCGTCATGGCAGCCTCTGGTTGGCAACTTGGATCAAAGCTCTGACAGGAGGATAGTTTGAGCATTGCTTTGCTGATCTGGCAGCTTCTACGGCCTGTCTAGTTCCAGATGTATTGGTGTGACCTTTCCTCTGGAGTAAACTAGGCAGGCTAAGAGAGAGAGAGAGAGAGAGAGAGAGAGAGAGAGAGAGAGAGAGAGAGAGAGAGAGAGAGAGAGAGAGATCATGCTGCATGGGCAACACATGGTCTCTAAATTCAGCCCAGGCTTTGTGCTATGGATAGGTGATTATGTCTCTTTTTTAAGCACAATGTAAGATACTATTGTCTGTCGAGACAGCAGGGTGCTAATGAATGAGTAAATTAGTTAGATTTACAACTTTTAGAATGTTGCCTGTCAATGTTGCGTCTTTCTTTCTTGATTAATTAGTTAATTTTAAAAATTTTAGAATGTTGTTTGTCCATGTTGTCTTTCCATCTTGATTAATTAGTTAGATTCACAAGTTTTAGAATGATGTATACTGATATTGTGCCTTTCCTTGTTGATTAATTAGTTAAACCTACAACTTTGAAAATGTTGCATACTGATGTTGTGTTTTTCCTTCTTGTTTAATTAGATATACAAGTTTTAGAATGATGCATACTGATGTTGCACCTTTCCTGTCCAAACCAGGCTGTCGAGAGAGGTGAAGTGGAATGTCCAATCTGTCTGACTGAGCTCTGGTTGCCAGCAAGCTGTAGCAGTGACAAGTTGACAACTCCAAGTTTCAGTAATAGCAATACAAAAAACACTATGACGAACTCCAAAAAGAAGCCAAATAACTGTAAAGCAACTGAAACATCAATCAATCAAACAACAGGTTACTCTACCATTTTACCACAAACAGGGAAAAATCCTGGCTACAAGAATCAGGATGCATGCATAATTGATGAGATGAGCTGCAACAGTTGTAGTCCTGCAGCAACAATATCACATGACCAGGAACAAACAAGATGTCTTCGAAGTACTGTGTTACTATCATGCACTCATGTTTTCCACAGTACATGTCTCAGGACCTTAGAGGACATAGCCATGCAGGACATGAAGAATACATGTCCTGTTTGTCGAGCACATTATCAAAAGAAAGATCTTGTTTTTTAATTCCTTCTGTACTTTTCAAGAAGGAAAACATATTCACAAATAAAAAACTGCAGTGAGAAAACAAGTGTTAATGTACTATATCGAACCCTGCATGTGAAACAAGGGCAAATAGTTGACAAGCGGAGAAACATCTAATAGCAGTGGAAATGTAGTTTCTAGGAAAAATGCAAAGAATACCATGGACAGACGGAAAAACCAATAAGACAGATCTACAAGAATCAGATTTGCTGGGCTGATCACTCGACTCGCATGCCAGATCATGTATTGTTTATGGTGAGCTGCACTGTGGTAAATGATCCGAAGGCTGTCAGAGGAAACACTTTAAAGATACTCTGAAGATCTCACTAAAAGCTTTTGGAATTCATCACGACACTTGGGAGTCTACTGCCAAAGACCAAATTCGTGGCATACATTATTAGGCAAGAGTTTAGTCACTTGTAAAGCAACCAGGACTGCAAGAGCTGTGAAAAAATGGCTGGACAAAAAAAAAAACCACCGCAGGAGATCCTCCTCCTGGAATGTCAAGCATTCTTTGCCCACATTGTCACAGAACATTTCAAGCCAAAATAGGCCTTACCAGCCATCTTAGAACTCACGGCTCCAAACATTCAACTCCACTAGATGAAATAAATGGTCATCATCATCATTCTTGATGGACAAATACCACAAGAAACAGATGGAAACAGTAACTGTATTAGACATTAGATGTAGAGTCTTTTCTTTGGCCATATTATCAGGTGACATATACTTGAAAGCTTGGTGACAACTGGCAAGGTTGATGGTAAAAAAAGCAAGGGGAAGGCAGAGAAGTAAATATCTGGATGGCTTGCCTACATGGCATGGTTGGGACAAGAACACAGACATGATCCACGACTCTGGTGATCGTGTGAGATGGCAAATTATGACCATCCATGCTTATCGGTATGGCACATGATGATGATGAAGGTCATTAAGTCAGTGCAGGAATAAAGTGAAAAATAAAATGTATACCTCAATCTTCAATACAATAAAACAAAAATAAAATGTATACCTCAATCTTCAATACAATAAAACAAAAATAAAATGTATACCTCAATCTTCAATACAATAAAACAAAAATAATGACTACCAATGTAATAAATATGTCCAACAGATATAATTATCTTCATCATCATCATCTTCCACTTTTGCCATAAAGTGTCGTGGGGAGGAATTGTTGATGCTCCAGCACCCGATAGGTGGCATTGGATAGTGTTATTCCATGTGATTTACAATGTCTTTGATGTCATCAATCCATTTTCTTCTCGGGCACCCTCTTACTCTTGTATCAGATGTTCTTTGATGTGGGGCCATTGATATATTATCAGTGAAGAAAAATTACAGAAAGTGGGCAGTTTTGAATATGTAGATCTCTGCTGATGGGCGAAGAAGTGGGTGACAGAAATTAGTGACAGAAATGTGGCAACAGAAATTAGTTAGTTACTCTGGGAGTCTAAGGTAATTGTAACATTCATCTCTGGAGCCACATCTCTATTGCTTTCAAGTTCTTCCTCTCTCTTTGCCTCTTCCTCTCTGCCTTCCCTTTGCTCTTTTCCCATAACATTGCAATTTGAACTATTTGTTGGTATATGTTTAAACACGTTTATTGTAAGTTGTTTTTCTTTTCAATGTAAATATAACGTTCATGATGGATAACTGGTGATAGGTAACCGGTGGTAGATAACTGGTGATAGATAACTGGTGTGCGAAAGATGTGTGACTGGAAGATCCAAATATAAGATGGGCTTTCATGCCCAATTTGTGAGCCTTTGTAAATAAAGTTTGTTTGTTCTAATTTGTTCATTTATGTACCATGATTGACTGCCATAACCGCAGAACAGTTTGTATAAATATTTAAATCAAATCTACTTTCATTAGCCCTTGCCTGGTTCTCATGGCTAATATTCTGGCAGTCCAAGGTATTTGTAACAATCGTCTCCAAACTACATCATGGCTAATATTCTGGCAGTCCAAGGTATTTGTAACAATCCTCTCTGAACTACATCTCTGTTTACTTCCAAGCTCTTCTCAATTTCTTCCTTCAAGTTCCATGATTCACTGCCGTAAAGCAGAACAGGTTCTATTAAACAATTCAGTAGTCTCATTCAGGCGTATACTTTTGTATAATTGACAGGTTTTAACTGTAAACTGCCAAACTGGCCACTTGCTTTAATTTTGTTCACAGGAATCCTTTTTGCACATGCTATGAGAATATCAAGTTTAACCAGCTGACCAGTCAGTCTAGCCTTGGTATACCAAGTTTAACTAGCTGACCTGTCAGTCTAGCCTTGGTATACCAAGTTTAACCAGCTGACCAGTCAGTCTAACCTTGGTATACCAAGTTTAACTAGCTGACCAATCAGTCTAGCCTTGGTATATCAAGTTTAACCAGCTGACCTGTCGATCTAGCCTTGGTATATCAAGTTTAACTAGCTGACCAATCAGTCTAGCCTTGGTATATCAAGTTTAACCAGCTGACCAGTAAGTCTAGCCTTGGTATATTCAAGTTTAACTAGCTGACCAATCAGTCTGGCCTTGGTATATCAAGTTTAACTAGCTGACGCCAGTCTAGCCTTGGTATATCAAGTTTAACTAGCTGACCAGTCTAGCCTTGGTATATCAAGTTTAACTAGCTGACCAAGTCAGTCTAGCCTTGGTATATCAAGTTTAACTAGCTGACCAGTCAGTCTAGCCTTGGTATATCAAGTTTAACTAGCTGACCAGTAAGTCTAGCCTTGGTATATCAAGTTTAACTAGCTGACCAGTAAGTCTAGCCTTGGTATATCAAGTTTTAACTAGCTGAACATTCAGTCGAGCCTTGGGTGTCAGTGTGAAAACAACTCTATCTCAATTGTATTTCTCCTTCTTCAAATTCATCATCATCATCATCAAGTACCATGCCAATAATCATGGGTGGTTATGCTGGAGAATTATGGAGGAAATTGACGCCAATTATTTCTCCTCACGATGCTGACAGCAAAAGTGGAAAATGATGATGATGATGATGGTTCACTATTTCACATGATCACCAGCGTTACAGATCAGCTTTGTGTTCTTGTCTCAGTTATATGATGATGATGGTTCACTATTTCACATGATCACCAGCGTTACAGATCAGCTTTGTGTTCTTGTTTCAGTTATATGATGATGATGGTTCACTATTTCACATGATCACCAGCGTTACAGATCAGCTCTGTGTTCTTGTCTCACGTATTCCATATGAACAAGCACATATGTATTGCCTTCTCTTTGCTCCTGTCCATCAATCTTGCCAACTGTCACTATTTCTCCAGTTTATTTCTCATCATACATAGCCAAAGAATCTTGACCATCTACGCTTACTTTCTCTACTCAGTTCACAAGCTTCATTTGTTTCTTGTAGAACTGTCTCATTTCTGTCTAACAATGGTATTCTTTTTTGCATTTACCTCAGAAACCACATTTCCACTGCCATTAGATGTTTCTCAGCTTGTCTACTTAATGTCTGTGATCCAAGTACATATAAAAGTATAGGTTCTACGCAGACTGTAATTGAAGAGAGAATGCAAGTTTGCAGGGCACGTGCCTACCTCAGAATTAACGCAAACACACAGCATCCACTGCATAGTGAAATTAGGAAGGTGAAGGGCAGCAGGTTAAAAAGAGGACGGTCGTGGATGGGTCAAGCCGAGGACATTCTTCAACAGGTGTGTTCACTTGAGGACTTAGAACCTGGCGAGGAGTGGGTGCAAGTGCCAACAGACTTCTGCACATCCTTTTCAGTTTGCATCCAACTAGATAGAAAATGCAGACAAGAAAATCCGGCTGCTGTTGAGGCTGAAGTACAAGCGTTGATTTTCGAGAATTCGCTAGACAGTGACGCGGTCATCTACACAGATGGGTCGGTCGTCCGACATGTGAGAAGCTCATGGGCCTTTACAGCTCGGGCCGGAGGGAGAATTGTGAAGGAGGACTCTGGTGCTTTCACTGAAACCACAAGTAGCCTGACCATGGAAGTCATGGCAGTAAGTAAAGCAATAACATGGCTCGAGACACAGACATTCACTAGGGCTTGTTTCCTTAGCGACTCAATGAACATGATCAAGAAGATAGAGGAGGGGTCGATTCGAAGAGAATGGTTGCTGCCTCTGAAGCGGTCTCGGCTGGCAAAGATTAGTTTCATCTTCGTGCCAGGGCATGCGGGAGTACAAGGAAATGAGCGGGCTGACAAGCTCGCAGGTGAGGCTACTGTTGAGGGCGGACGCGCCATGGACCAGGCTGACATTCTGAATGCTCTACGAGAAGTGAGACTTTTGCAAGAACCAAGTGATGACTGTGAATCTACAACAATGGCCAGACTGCGAGAGCAGCAAATTAAAAGAGGGGTGGCCAAACAAGAACACTACGCAGGAAGCCAAAGAAGATTGATAAACCAACACAGAACTGGCGTCGTTAGCCGCTACACGCTGCGGGATTTGCTGAGGAGGGGATCCGAGCACTTATGGACTGAATGGTCCGATGTGCAACGAGGATGATCTGTCGACTAACTAACTAACTCTTTTTCTCGCTGCAATTGACATCTTTTTATTGGTCATTACATTTTCCATCTTGCAAAAGGCTACCTTTGCCACAGCGATTCTTGTTCTAATCTCTTCAAGGCACCTCACATCAGATGTTATGATAGTTCAGAGACAGTTGTATTGATTCACATGTTTAAGAATATTCTCTTTTACTTGTATATTACATTGTAGTATTTCCTTCTTCCCAGTGACGACCATAATCTGTGTCTTCTTACATTAATTCTAACCCTAGCAGTTCACTGTGTGCAACAACCGTATCTATTAAATGCTGCACATGATGTCATTGTCTGTAATCAATACTGTATCATTTGCATATCTTATATTATTGATGCTCAAACTTGTATTTGCCTTCTATTCCATAACACCATGGATGGGTAATTTTTTGTTTCCTCATTTACTAGCTTTCAACTCAAGCGTAGTTCATAAATGCCCTACTACTTCTAGTGAACTGGGCTGATTTTTGTGTGTGGATTAACTTTCCCTATTACCAGTGTCCCTCACCATCAGGCAAACTCACTCCGACTTTAGAGGTCCTTGTAATTTACATCCCCAAGTCAAGATGAGAAGTCAACACTTTAGTCCAACTGACCGGTGTAAGAGTTGAACGCACAACCTCAGCATCAGGACACTGGAAGTTTAAGAGAAAGTGCTCTTATCCATTCGGCCATGTTGAATGGGTCACATGACTGCTAGATTTGATGAAAATTACAGTCCAATACTTCCATTGGTTGCTATTTTTAGCAGCACACATAAATGAGACAATGCTGGAGTTTGCCATGTTGTTGTTCGTGTTGTCAACCCAGAGCTTCTTTTATCTGCCTTTTTACTGATTACCTTCAACTGTTCTCTGAAGGATATGTCTGATAGGTGACGTACAGGTAACACAGAATTACAACTAGAAAAAACAACACAATTCTTAAAAGCAAACAACAAAGAAATGTCTGCATGGTGCTAAGAGAATTTAATTCCACACACAATTTTAATAGCCCTCTTTCTCTTCTATGAGTTCCAGTATCATAGGGATTAGTACACTCGCTCACTTACTCTGGGATCAACCCAGCCTCAAGAGGTGGGTCCCAGATTTACTTGGACCAGTAAAGCCAAATGACAGGATAAAGACTAGACCGCAGTAATGGGTCAAAACATAATACCCAAGATAATCTTTATTAGCGTGTATACATGTATAGGAAATCTGGTACAATGTCATAAAACTAAGGTTAATAGATACCACATATTTAATAAACTCCTAACATCTTCATCTGGTATCAAAATGCACAGGATGCAAATACAGCACAGATGCAGTTGTTTACTGCATTCGAGTTTTGCCAAGTTTGCTTGTGTCTGAGCACTTCCTGTGCCCTTATGACCCTGTGCTGTTGTATACATTCTTCTTCTTCTCCTTTAGCAGGCGATGAGCCCAAACGGCGAACCCTTGTCTAGCCTTTCTCGGACATGACCAGTACAGCTCCCCACCAACTTCTCGGACAGATCTGCTATGCATTATAAACACATGTGAAATGTTCAGACCATCATTACTACATGATTAAGTATTATTAACTATTTTTTGTTTCATTCACTCAAAATTGACTGTCTACATCTGCAATCTTGTCACTTTGATAAACTTTGCTGTCTTTTTATAGTGAGTAGCTCCAAAGTTGCCTCACTGGTAAATTTACTATCTAACAGTGACTAGGTTTCTGTCATCACTTTTGCATCCCGATCCCCTGGGATGCAGCGAAATATGCCAGGCAATAAATGTTGCGATATATTGTTTGTTGCTTCCGTGTTTACATTCACAAAGGGAATAAATTGTTTTTAATATTTTGTTGGTACATTCAGTGGTCCGTAAAGTGTAGATTTCAATGTTATTTCTCTAGGCCAGAAGGTTTGTCTAGGTATGTTGTATTTCTCTAGGCCAGAAGGTTTGACTAGGTATGTTGTATTCAGAGCAGTCTTGAAGTATGTGATCTGCTACACGTGGCACCAACCCACATGTGCACATGGCTGATGTGCCAATCTTACATATTGTATACATGTGGTTGCATATATTTTTAAAGCTTCCTTTCACCAAAAAAGAAAACAAACAAAACAGTTCTGAGTAAGTTTTTCATGTCTGCTCAATGTTTATTACATTGTGACTGAAACAAATGTCCTAGATATGCATAAAGGAAACAACACACCATGACGAAGGGAACACAACAAATTAAATTAAATCATTAAATAATGCTAATAACAAAATCAGAAGTAGAATTAAAAGAACACATGAATAGTCTAAATGAAGTGTGTAAGGATCATGACATGCAAATTAGCATCAGTAAAGTAGAGGTAATGACTATAACCAAAGAAGAAAAGACAACAAAGATTTATGTAAAAGAACACTCCCTGAAACAAATAAAGAGCTTCAAGTATTAAGAAGTATAATATCAACAAATAACAAATCAGAAGATGGTTTAGAAAATAGATGCAATAAGACAAACCAACTCATTGAACAAATGGCACTAATACTAAACAAACATGTATCAATAGTTACTAAAAAAAAAGCACTACAACACAATCTTCTTACCAACTCTATGCTACCAATGCTAAACCAGGAAAATGACAGAAAAACGGAAAAAGATCAATCGCAACAGAAATTAGATTCCTGAAAAGAATACTCAATGTATCAAGAAGAAAGAAAATCCAGAAATGAAGAAATCAGGACTAAAGTGTGGGGGTTATAGCAGAGCTAGAATTCAATAGAAAACAGCACGTGAAATGGTTTGGCCACATAAACTAGGCTACCAATGACAGTATCATCGCAACAAGCAATGGTGTACAGACCAAATGGAACCAGACGGGTCTGACCATGTAAACGATGGACAGAGGATAATAACAGTCCTTGGGAATCTCGATATATGAAGCCCATACACGGGCACTCCCCCGCTGTTTATGCTTCACCTCGACACCGCAAGGTACAAGAGGAACATGATGAGATGAGATGAGACTTCACACTGTTTTGCATAATCACAAAATGATCATCTTATATTTCACTTCTTTTATCACCTCTGCTGTCTTTCCCAATCGATACTTAGTTTTAACATCCCAGGAGCCAATACTAGAGACATTCCTCAGTGAAAGGAAGCACATCAGTGATCCAGACGCCTTGTGGCTTTCTCTGCATCACATCTTATCTCTTCTATTAGAGCTGTGTTGGTTTTTGCAGCTAAAGTTTACTCAGAGATATGGTAGCCAGTCTCAAGACCCACCCTCCTTTCTTGGCTCTTATGGCATGCAAGGTAGGTTAACAGAGTTATTATTTTCTGTTTCCCTTATGGACCAGGCTATCACAAGCTACAAGAATCTTCACAAGCAATTCACCATACATTTCTTGGTTAACACCATCATCATCATGTGCCATGTTTCACCATCACACATGACCACAAGGAGTTGTAGATCAGCTCAGTGTTCTTGTCTCAACCATACCAAGTGGCCAAGCCATCCAGGTATTTACTTCTCTGCCTTTCCCTTGTTCTTTTCTCCTTAATCTTGCCAGAGGTCACAAAGTTCTCTAGTTTTGTTTTTCTCATGTCCAAATAATCTTGACCATCGACGTCTAATTTCTCTAATCAGTTTGCAGTTCTCATTTGTTTCTTTTTGGGCTTGCTCATTGGTTTTCTGTCTGTCCATGGGTAGCATTTCAGATATCTAGCTTTCTCAGCTGAGGTTGGAAAACTTGAGAGGAACCATGTGTGCATTGTTTTAAAAATCAAACAGACAGGAGGGAAGCAGGTAGACAGAGGCAGGCAGGCAGGCAGATGGATGGGATTGGATGGATGGATGGATGGATGGATAGATAGATGGGATAATGGATAGGCAGAAGGATGGATATGCAGCTGAGATTGGGTGGGTTGGTGGTCAAACAGGTAGGTTCATAGGTAGGCAAGAAGATAAGTAGGCATACAGACACACTCCGACATATAAAGACAGACATACACACACATTCAAAGCTAAACAATGTTATAATGAGGATGTGTACTTTGTACTGTAACATCCTGGAATAACAGGGTTGGGCCTAATGCATCATGTCTGTTGTCATTTCACAGACTGATTTGGCTGATTATACTAATGTCTGTTATCACTTATGTAGAGGTTTACTTTATCTATAATGTCTGTGGTTATTACATGGACAGATTTTGTTTATATATATATATATATATATATATATATATATATATATATATATATATATATATATATATATATATGTTTGTTGTCATTTCATATAAATATTGTTCTATCTTATATAATGTCTGCTTTCAATTCATACAGATCTCTCTCTCTCTCTCTCTGTGCATGTGTGTGTGGGTGGGTGTACGGGGGGGGGGGGGGGGGGGGGGGGGGGGGGGGTTATATATTGTCATTTCATGACAAACTGTTTGTATCTAATTTATATGTCATTTCATGTAGAAATTGTGTTCATATATAATGTCTGTTGTCATATCATTTTGCTGTTTATATATATAATGTCTGCTTTCATATCAGGTAGAGATTTTGTTTATGTACAAGTTATCATTTCACATAGATATTTTATTTATAAGTTTACATATAATGTCTTTATCACTTCATTTCACATACATATTTGATGTTTATATATGTCAATAATATTTCAAATAGTGAATTTGCTGCTTATATATAATGAAATTCACACAAAAGATTTTGCTGTTTATATATCATATATGCTATCATTTCACTTACATATTTTATTGTTAATTTATAATGTCAATATTCATTTCAAATCAAGATTTTGTTTATATATGTCCTTTATCAACTCAGCGATGTTGCTCTTTATATATATATATATATATATATATATATATATATATATAGATATGTATATAAGACTGCTTTCTGTTAGCACCGAATGTTGGACAGTGCTCACCAAACCCGACATCCCACATTGTGGCAACATCTTCGGGCTGAGGAGTGCAATTGGGAGGGTACAAGCCTTATCCTAATGTAAGGAAATGCAACATAAAAACTAAATGCCATGGCAGGGCAGACCAGGCCTTAAGCCTTAGTCAGCAACTGGTCTAAGGAAGCTCTGACAGACGGACAGTTATAGCATTGCTTTGCTGATCCGGCAGCTTCTGCAGCTTGTCTTATTCCAGTGTTACCTTCCTCTGCAGTAAACTAGACAGGTCGAGAGAGAGATCATGTTGCAGGGCAACACACGGTCTCTAATTCAACCCAGGCTTTGTGTTACAGAGTGGTATAACTCCATTTTGCAAACTACCATCTTGAGTTGTTGACATGCAAGTCTAGGGGAAGTTATTGAGTTCCATGTCTAGCATGCTGGTCTGCCAGTCCAGTAGACAGGTATTTTAATCCCCCTTGAGGCAGGGATAATTTGTCTGGGTACCCAGTCAACACAGCCTACCATCAGTACCAGAAAATTCTATGGGAAGTAAAAGTGACCAGCACGGTAACGACCACACAACCCATGGAGTGCCAATGTATCTATACATATATGGGGATAACCACCATATACCCCACACCTCAAACTATGGAAAAGGATCGGTACTTTATTTTACACATCTGTTATTATTTTACACAGAGAGTTGTTATATATAATACAGGTGTTCAAGGCAAGAGGCACTTAATTGCATTGAGTATGGGCCTGTACAGCCCGACCTTCATTCTACAGATGGCGTGCCAGAAGTGTCATATGGAGCAGGAACTCCACAGCTTTAGCAACAACTCCACTTGTAAACCAAACGTGTCGGACACAAAACCATGACATTTGCCATGTGAGGCAGGCAAATTGGCTGCTTTGCTATGCAGACACCCCCCCCCCCACCCACCCTCAGTTATATATAATGTCTGTATGCTTACTAAGGTGAAGAAAGGAATGTTTTGTGTAGAATGGCTTGCTTCGCTTCAGAGGTCACAGATTGTGAGAATTGTATGGGTTTTATGCCTTGGTCATGCTGGAGTGCAGGGGAATGAACAGGCTGATAGGCTGGCAGGGAATGCATCTCTTGGTGGTAGATTACCTATGGACAAGGGAGAGGTGGTCTGTGGAACCAGGTGGAAAAAGTGTGGGAACAGACTGAAAGCCTATATGTGGAGAGGGCAGGGGGCCGGCTGGGGTTCTGGATGAATCTCACAATTAAGAAGGAAGATCGGGAGAACTTTCATTCAGATGATAGTTGGAATGATTAGTAGTGTGACTCTTCGCTGGCTGTTGAATGAGGGGATGGAGCGTGTGTGGGAATGTCCCGAGTGCAGTGATCTGGGTTCTTAGCTCAACTCAACTCAACGTCTGCTATCACAGGAATTGTGGTGGTATAATGGTTAGTGCGCTTGCTTGCCAAGATAGTGGTCAGGGCTGAACCCCCGGTGGAAGCAGGAATTTGACCAGACCAGTATGGCTGTGGGGGTCCATCCATTATCATCATCATCAAATGCCCTGCCAGCTGGTGTAGGCGTTCATGTCTCTCCACAGATCTCAGTCTGTGGTGTCTGGGGTCCATCCAGCCTCATGAAATTGGCACCAGACAATTCTCAGAAGTGTCTGAGAAAGACAGACAATGATCAGGGGAACTGGCTACTCACCTCGTTTGTTGCACCCTAGAATATGTGAGGTCCTAACATTTCACTGCCTAATGGGACGCAGAGGTGTTTCCAAGGCACCAGGGCCAGGTTATATACTGGCCAAGACCTATTGACGCGTCCACGTCGAGCGTCCTGGGCAACAGGTCCCTTCGGGGTCCTGGCTAAAGTCAATAGGATCGCCGATTCCTCCGAAGTCGGAGAGTGTCTGCCTGTACGGCGAGGAACCACCAGTCTGCACACCAATAAGCCAGACATGGGACAACGGATACTCACGCAAAACTCAGGTCCTGTATTGACATCACACTGATGTTGGACAACAGGATGCCTTCATCCGACATACAGGACTTCGCGTTGGAGCTCAAGCAACGAACACAAGCAAGCAAGCAAGCACTGCCTAATGACCGTATCTGCTATGGGGTTACCGTTACTATCTTGCTCATTTCACATTGAGACCGTGTTGTTTGTATGAGGGGACTTCAAATCACAACCTTACTAGTGTGACAGAAATTACAATAACCATACCATTGTTAGTAACCTGTCATATTGTTATTAAGGATGTCAAGAGGCTTAAGCTGTGACATCACATTGCAGACGAACACAGTGAGTAATAACGACAGTTAAAAATGCCCGCCCACCTTTTGACATGTACCAACCGTTTGTTTTTTTTTATCAGTGAAGGGGTGAAACCTAAAGAAATTCACTGGTGAATGAAGGTTCAGTATGGTGATGCATGTCTGTCAGTCAAGCAAGTGTTTGAGTGGAGTAGGAAGTTTCAAAACAGGTGGCTTCTGTGACAGACTTTTCACTGATGAAGAGGTACAACAGGTGGTGCATGAGTGGTTACACACACGACAAAGAGAATTTTGTTTCTACGGGAATCCAAGCAGTTTATCGGCGCTGGAGGCCTAGCAAGTAACTCAGTGGTGACTACATCGAAAATGATACATCTGTTTGTTACTTTTTCAGAATATATTCACCCAAAAAAGAATTTTAGGTTTTTATTTGAAGCCCTCTCATATATAACGTCTGTTATCACTTGACATTGGTATTGGTGTTATCTTTCCTCTGTAGTAAACTAGACAGGCCAAGAGAAGGATCACACTGCATGGGCAACATATGGTCTCTGGAGTAAACTAGACAGACCAAGAGAAGGATCATGCTGCATGGGCAACATATGGTCTCTGGAGTAAACTAGACAGGCCAAGAGAAGGATCATACTGCATGGGCAACATATGGTCTCTGGAGTAAACTAGACAGACCAAGAGAAGGATCATGCTGCATGGGCAACATATGGTCTCTGGAGTAAACTAGACAGGCCAAGAGAAGGATCATACTGCATGGGCAACATATGGTCTCTGGAGTAAACTAGACAGACCAAGAGAAGGATCATGCTGCATGGGCAACATACGGTCTCTGGAGTAAACTAGACAGACCAAGAGAAGGATCATGCTGCATGGGCAACATACGGTCTCTGGAGTAAACTAGACAGACCAAGAGAAGGATCATGCTGAATGGGCAATACATGGTCTCTGGAGTAAACTAGACAGACCAAGAGAAGGATCATGCTGCATGGGCTACATATGGTGTCTATAATTCAGCCCAGGCTTGGTGTTATGGAGAGGTATAACCCCATCCCTGGTCCTCGCCATGGGTTGTAGATATTATGCATTTTTTTAAGCACAATGTAACAAACTTGCCGGTCTCCCTGGCGAAGGAGTTAAGGACGCTGTTCGTAATCCGTATATTCACATACGAAACACAGCTACATGAGAATCAGCAGCAGATCACATCCCGTTGGTTTCTTACAGAAAGGTATTGAGCCAGTCGTTCAGATTGATTGATTGATTGATTGATTTAGGAATTGACATCACAGCATTCGGGGCATTCCCATAAGTGCTCCGTCCCCATCCTCAGCAGCCAGCGAAGAGTTCCAACATTAATAGTACCAGTAGCAATCTGATTATAAGTCAGTCTCGCCTTTCCTTTGAGCGTTGAGCGTCGGCCAGATCCCTTCGTCACTCCTCGTTGTCTCATTCTTGCCAGACCATGGTAATCCATTTGCTTCTCCGAGGTGTGCACGTGCTCCCACAAGGCCACAACCACGTCTGCCTTGTCATGTATCAATACTCCACCAAGTTCTGCAGAGCCAGCCAATCTGTCCGCCTGTTCATTTCCCAGCACACCGGCATGCCCCAGAGAAAAGATCCAGGCGATGCTTGTCACCCGTGACCTCCGAAGCGAAGCAGGTCGTTCAGAAAGCAATGGCAAACTAATGAATGTAAAAACTTGCCAAGACGTCAACAGCAGCTGAAAAATGCTGGCGTTGACTGCAGTGTCCTGTAAATAGGAAATGCACAAAAAAACACAACAACAACAAACTATCATCTGTCAAGATGGCCAGGTGCCTGTGCATCACTTGCCATATTGTTTTTCGCTTCTGATTTT
This sequence comes from Cepaea nemoralis, assembly GCA_014155875.1. NCBI lineage: Eukaryota > Metazoa > Mollusca > Gastropoda > Stylommatophora > Helicidae > Cepaea > Cepaea nemoralis. Next base: position 53,488 of record JACEFZ010016780.1, on the reverse strand, counting down.
ACTTTTTAAATAGTTTATTTCCACATAATTATAAAATATTTGAAGTTTTTATCACACTTCTCATATTTTGTCACCACAATAATGAGACATAATTAAATAATGGTAACATGAGAAGTCAAAATAAGTATTCCTGTCGGCCACGAAATCTGACGAATAAAAATGGCCTTCACAGACATTGCCAGACAAAAAGAAAGTACAATACTACAACTGAATGTCTACGCACTGGCTTAATACAGCCATCTATACATATAAATACTCGATACAGGACAGAAAAAGAAAACAAATATAGCAACCAAAATCATATTTCTTCTATGTACCACAGCAACACACCAGTGTACTCTCTAGTTCAACTGAATTATGCTATGTTTCAATCGCAAGCATGTTTCTTCAGTCTGCATGCTGATGCTCTTCCTCTAGTCCAGCTTGTCCTCCTCCTGCGGCTGGAGGGGGAGGCGGGCCTATCCGGGGCGGGGGAGGTGCGCGATCGGCAGTCCTCAGGGAAGAGATGTAGCTGAGAGCGAGCAGGAAGCTGATGCCAATCAGGCAGACGGTGCTCATGGCACTAAAGTACTGTCTGAAAGTGAACAAGTGAGATACAGATGAACTGATCTGCCTGAAAGTGAACAAGTGAGATACCAGTGAACTGAACTGTCCTGGTGTCATATCACTAAAGTACTGTCTGAAAGTGAACAAGTGAGATACAGATGAACTGTCTGAAAGTGAACAAGTGAGATACCAGTGAACTGAACTGTCATGGTGTCATATCACTAAAGTACTGTCTGAAAGTGAACGAGTGAGATACAGATGAACTGTCTGAAAGTGAACAAGTGAGATACCAGTGAACTGAACTGTCCTGGTGTCATATCACTAAAGTACTGTCTGAAAGTGAACAAGTGAGATACCAGTGAACTGAACTGTCCTGGTGTCATATCACTAAAGTACTGTCTGAAAGTGAACAAGTGAGATACCAGTGAACTGAACTGTCCTGGTGTCATATCACTAAAGTACTGTCTGAAAGTGAACAAGTGAGATACAGATGAACTAACTGTCTGAAAGTGAACAAGTGAGATACCGGTGAACTTAACTGTCTGAAAGTGAACAAGTGAGATACAGATGAACTTAACTGTCTGAAAGTGAACAAGTGAGATACCGGTGAACTGAACTGTCTGAAAGTGAACAAGTGAGATACCGGTGAACTGAACTGTCTGAAAGTGAACAAGTGAGATACAGATGAACTTAACTGTCTGAAAGTGAACAAGTTAGATACCGGTGAACTTAACTATCTGAAAGTGAACAAGTGAGATACAGATGAACTTAACTGTCTGAAAGTGAACAAGTGAGATACAGGTGAACTGAACTGTCTGAGAGTGAACAAGTGAGATACTGGTGAACTGAACTGTCTGAAAGTGAACAAGTGAGATACAGATGAACTGAACTGTCTGAAAGTGAACAAGTGAGATACCAGTGAACTGAACTGTCTGGAAGTGAACAAGTGAGATACCGGTGAACTGAACTGTCTGAAAGTGAACAAGTGAGATACAGATGAACTTAACTGTCTGAAAGTGAACAAGTGAGATACCAGTGAACTGAACTGTCTGAAAGTGAACAAGTGAGATACCAGTGAACTGTCCTGGTGTCAGGAGACAGCTTGTCTCCATGTAAGTCATGTCAAGTCAAGTGAAGTAAACAATGAAGTGAAACTAAGCAAAATAAATGGAAGTGAAGTGATATAAGTAAAGTGAAGGGAAGGGATGCAAAGTAAAGTGAAATGAAGTAAAGTGATATAAGTAAAGTGAAGGGATGCAAAGTAAAGTGAAATGAAGTAAAGTGAAGTGATATAAGTGAAGTGAAGGAAAGGGATGCAAAGTAATGTGAAATGAAGTAAAGTAAAGTGAAGTGATATAAGTAAAGTGAAGTGATATAAGTAAAGTGAAGGGATGCAAAGTAAAGTGAAATGAAGTAAAGTGAAGTGATATAAGTAAAGTGAATGGAAGGGATGCAAAGTAAAGTGAAATGAAGTAAAGTAAAGTGATATAAGTAAAGTGAAGGAAAGTAAAGTGAAATGAAGTAAAGTAAAGTGAAGTGAAGGGAAGGGATGCAAAGTAAGTGAAATGAAGTAAAGTAAAGTAAAGTGAAGTGAAGGGATGCAAAGTAAAGTGAAATGAAGTAAAGTAAAATGAAGTGAAGGGAAGGGATGCAAAGTAAAGTGAAATTATCTAAAGTAAAGTAAAGGGAAGTGATGTAAAGTGAAGTGAAGGGATGTAAAGTAAAGTAAAGTAAACTACAAACGGCATGGATCAAATCGTGTGTTGACTCCCTTCCGTGCCATCTCACAAGACTGTCAAGAATTTTATCATGCTGTCTTCCTCTATCTCTCTTTCCATAAATCTTTCCGGCTGTCACAACATGTTCCAGTTTTTGTCTTCTCATAATGTGGCCAAAATATGATGACTGCCTCTTTCTGATGTTTGTGATAAGCTGTCTTTGCGACTTAGCTTCCCTCAAAATGTCCACATTGCTCATTTTATCTGTCCACTTAATTTTCAGTATTCTTCAATAAAACCACATCTCCATGGCTTCTTGGGATTTTTTCACATGTTTACTATTTGTTTCTCAAGATACAACTTTTATGTAACATGCAAGAACTCTTTTTTTTTAAACTTTCAAGGACAATGACTTATTGTACAAAATGTTCTTGATTTGACAGAATGCAGGTTTTGCTTGTTCTGTTCTGTTCTGTTCTGTTCTGTTCTTTATCTCTGTGATGCATCTTCCGCCTGATGTTATCCATCTACCTAGATATCTGAATTTCTGCACTTGCCCCAAAATAACGTCCTGTACTTTAAGTGCACATTTAGGTACAATCTGTTTCTTTGATATCACCATGACTTCTGTCTTTATATTATTAAAGCAACGACTTACCTTATCTCAAATCCCAAAACAACCAAAGACATCGACTCACCTGTATCTCAATCCCAAAACAACCAAATACATCAACTTAGTACCTGTATCTCAAATCCCAAAACAACCAAATAAGTTGATTGACCTGTATCTCAAATCCTGAAACAAGCAAATAAATTGACTGACCTGTATCTCAAATCCTGAAACAAGCAAATAAATTGACTGACCTGTATGTAAATCTGAAGTACCACACAATAATAATGATGATGGTAAACAGTGGGTACATCATCGAGCCCATGATGGAGTCTTCCTCGTCGTCAGCGGCAGCGTCACGCTGCAGGTGTGGCTGGGTCTGAGCTGTGATCAGACAATGGACAGTACAGTTGTCCCAAATGTTGCAAGCCTGCAGAGTTCGACCATCGTCTCGGAGGTCTTGCCCGTTGTATATAAACCTGACCCATTTGTTGTCCTGCAGTTCGGCTTGAAAATGTGTCCTGCGGACAGAAGAAATGTCATGTGGTTTGAATATTTGGGAACACATCTATGCTCTCTCCAACATCTAAAATACTTAATGTCATTAATATATCAGATCACATGTCATCTTCACACCACAGGAAGGCTGTGATGGAACTCAAGCATTAGCTATCTCCAGCTGTTATGGTATGAGGAGGCTCCAAATGAAAACCTTAAAAGTGTGATAGAAATTACGACGCCGATGCCATTGTCTTGTAACCTGTCAATATTGTTGTTAATGGTGTCAAGAGTGTTAAGCATGTGACAATCCCAGTACAGAAAACAGCGTGATGTCATAAGGACAGTTTTAAAAGATGGCCACCCCACTTTTGATGTGCACCAAAGAGGAGCCGCGTTCTGTTATCCGGTTTTTTTTTAATCAGTTACCACCCACCACTTTCAGTGTGTACACATCCCCGTACTCGCCAGACCTAGCCCCAGGTGATTTCCACCTGTTTAGACAACAAGAGTCATTGGGAGGAAAGACTTTTTCGGTCTGACGAAGAGGTACAGCAGGTGATGCAGGAGTATTTACACATGCGACCAAGAGTTTTTCTACAGAAATCCAGGTACTTTATTGGCGCTGGAGGACTTGCACTGAACTCATTCATTCATTCATTTATTCATTCAGTAGCATGTCCTTGCTCCGATAACAATCTTCCGGAAAACCTCTCGATCATAAGCAAGATGTCCCGCATCCGATACACCATCTGGAGATCATCCGCCACACCCTGCACCCATCTTCTCTTTGGCCTTCCTCTTCCTCTCTTCCCAGGCATATACCCCTCCAGTATTGTTCTCTCCAAACTTTCGTGACGTTTCAAGTGACCAAAATATTTCAATTTTCTTTGTTTTATCGTCTTTAATAGCCAACCCTCTTCAATATTCAGCTCTTGAAGTATGGATGCATTTGTTCTTTTCTTTACCCAAGATATTCTTAGAACTCGGCTATAACATTTATATTCAAAGGCATTTGTGCGCTGTTCAGCTTGTTTAGTAAGTGTCCAGGTCTCACAGGTGTATGTTGCAATGGGAAAGATGCATGCTCTTAAAAATCTAATTTTTGTAGTTCTGTCTGTCCCATTCCATAATTTATTTATTTCTATGAAGAGCAACTGATAGTCATCGTTTAATTTCTTTCATTGTGTCACCATTGTTGGTAATCAATTACCCAAGATATTCAAAAATTTTCCACCACCTCCAATTTTTCCTCATTAACATATATTTCTTTCTACATAGTAGTTTTATCTGTATGCATTATCTTTGTTTTTGCTATGTTAAGATATAAGTTGTGATTTTCACTATTCAATTGGGTTGAGGCTTTTAGGTTTTCTATGCCATTCTGTGTTGTGGATAGCAATACTGTATCATCAGCATATCGAATCTCTGGTATGTCATGACCGCCGATATTTAGGGCAGTGTTTCCCAACCTTTTATGTGCTATGCCCCACCTAAGTCTTTCTAAAATTCTTAAGCCCCCCCCCCCCTCACATTAGATATACATTATTTTTAATATTCAAAAATTTAAATGTTCACTAAAGAAACTTGAATGATAGGTTTTAGGAAGAAATCAATAGGAAATTATTGATCAAACAGTAAGTAAATTTTCAAAACATATAAAGGAGAACTGAAATTCAAGTACAAAATAATTTTAATGAAAGATTTTTCTATATTATTTTAATTATTAGTAATTATTTATTATTTAAATTTAGTGAGATCTTTGCGCTTGATGCTTGCTGCAAAGAGATTTTATGTCAGGTTCCAATTTAGTTAAATTCAGTTTCAATCCAACCGATTTCTTCCATTTTCGAATTGCCCCCCTTAACAATCGAATTGCCCCCCTGCGGGGCGTGGGCCCCACGTTGGGAAACACTGATTTAGGGCATCGTGTAGCCCCCTGTTTATATCATCTCTTACATTTCTCATTATATTTTCGGCGTACAGGTTAAACAAATAGGGGGACAGTACACATCCCTGACGGACTCCTTGCTTGATGTCAAACCAATCTGATGTCTCGCCATCTATTCTAACTGCTGCTTGTTGGTCTAGATAGAGCATTCTTATGCGCTGTCCTACATGTGATGGAAAGCCCTGAACTACATCAACAAAAATATTAAATAAGATTATTCCATGAACTATTGACACGGATGTTTGAAAATTACCACAAACTGAAAAAAAAAAAAAAATACATAAATCAGCTTATTCAATCAACAATTGACAGAGATGGGAAAGTGAGAATAGCTAAGACAAGTACTTAGAGAAAACAATACAAGAAAGTATAAAAAGTGTCCTCGCCTGACTCTCAAAACAGAGCAGGATGGAAGGGTGACAAAAGAAAGTTTGGAAAAGGACCACACAAAGAGACCAGTAAAGCAGTATCGGTAAGAGTATAGTTTTTTAAAAAAGGCAGTTTACAAAAGACAACAACTATTCCATGGCAAATAAACACGTGATGATGATCATGATCATGTGGTATGACTGCTTCTTTGGATAAATTCATCTTGATGACTGAAGATGTACAAAGATAAAAAAGATAATGATCATGAAATTCTATACTCACCTCCTAAACTCTCCAATTGTGTGAAGTGGTTCCGCATAGACAAGCCGCTGTGTTTCATTCATGTACTTCAGCTTGACACGTATCTTTGATGAGTTTGAACTTTCTCCTTGCAAATTTAAATCCTCCGCAACATTTATACGCTCTGGTAGCAAACTGGAAGCAATATTTTCCAAGTCTCCAGCCGGCGTGCATGTTACAGGTTCCTGTGTTGCTCCTACTGTTCTAGTTTGGTCTAAATTAGAGGCATAATTTATCTCTGCTTCATCATTTAAATGTCTAGCACTACTACAGTCCAAAGTTGACGTTTCTGAAAGACTAGATAATTTGCTACCGCCAGACTTTGGTTGTGCTGCATCTTCCTCACTAACGACATCATGTTCCGATTTAGTTTTGAAATACTCCACTCTCCTCTGTTTAATGTCTTCTTCGGTGGGATAAGCATACCCTTTGCTATCATCCACAACAACTGTTGCCTTTGGTACAGGTGCCTCTGCTTCGTCCAAGATACCTGAGTCTGGTGACCCTTCTGCAGATCCTGAAACTAAATGCGGTAGTGTCGGACCATCTGCTACTTTGACATCAGCACCATCGTCTGCTGACAGAGATGAAGAAGCATTACGATTTTCAGAAGAAGATCCTGGTCTGGTCTGGGAACTAGACGTCTCGCCTAAACTATTATCTACTTCGTGTCTTTGAATATCTTCATTTCCTGAAACGTTTTCATGTTCTATAGAACTGCCGTTATCGACTCTACCTGATCTGTCTTCACTTCCGGTATTCTGCGTTTGATTCCGCCTCTGGCTTAGCTCAACGACAATTACTCCAACCTCACGCAGCAGTGGAATATCCGCTGTGTGGGTGGAAAACCATGCAAACATCAGGATGACACATAAGAAAAATCCCCCGAGAACTAGGGTAACTTCATCTCCAAGGCCTTCAATGAGTGGCATCGTGTCAATGGACAACCATGCACACCAATCACAGATCAGGCTTCGGCAGGATCATTTGATTCTTCTATTCCATACAATATGGTCTTGGATGTGTCCCTGTAATGAACAAGAAAAACATTTATTTAAAAAGAAAATACCAGTTAAGGCGTGCATTTATTTTCACTCATGCAAGCTTCTTTTTCTCCTTCTTTAATCCTCTTTACCACAACAGCACTGACGAGACGTGTAACTGTCCTTCAAGGGTCCTGCTATAAAAAATGTAGTCTTAACTCCATGATCATCAAGAAAAATATGATTTTGACCCCTTGACGAGGGGTTACAAAAATATGTGCCATGGTACAACAAGTGCCTCCTCCTCTTCTTCTTCTTTCGTTCGCCTAAAATATGTTTATAACTGCAATGTTGTCTCTTGTATGAATCTAACAGTCAACAAGTGCCTTCTTCTTCTTCTTCTTTCTTTCGCATGAAATATGTTTATAACTGCAATGTTGTCTCTTGCATGAATCTTCTTCTTCTTCTTTTCGTTCATCCTGAGTGTTTTTTCAGATGTGATTGCGGTGTGTCTGTTATGCGCCCTTGGGCCGAAACCCGTAAGCCAACACATCCGACGATAGCGTGCTTTTTTTGACCAGGTAGCATTCCTGGGAGACTCTCATTTTTGTGGTGCCATCTACAACCCAGCTGGCCAAGTTGGAACGGTCGAAGACAACGGTTATCCCTCAAAGGAAGGCAGCGACAGTCCATAGCATTTTCCGCCATCCAAGGTTGCTTCCATATTTGCAGGGCCGACACATAGCGCTCATGGCTGCTTTAAATCCTCACTTCAATATATTGGGCGTTCCTTCACCACGGGCCGCTCCCGCACAAATCAGGCCAGTCTGCAGACGGTATCCACTCAGCAAGTTTTCAGTTCAGACATGTGCTTGTCTCTGTGCCCTTCAGAGCTGTTCCAGGCACGAAGGACATTAGGAGAACTGCCTAGTCAGAGCTGTTCCGAGCAAGAGCGGCATTCGGAAACAAGGTAGATTTTCCTAGCACGAGGGAAGACTAGTTAGAGCTTTTCCGGTCACGAAAGACATTTCACTTGGACGTAGTTGCGTAGTGCCATTTTTATTTTGCCGCCTATAGGCTGGCACTTCCGGCTTCAGCAGGCATTTTTAATGAGGTTAGCCTTCCTCAGGTTCAAGACAAGTTAGACTCTTATTTCGACTTCCACACAGCAAGCTTTTCCTTTGGTCTGCCACGTGATGGATTCGCAAGCCAGACGTTCCATTTCGTGTCATCGAGACAATTTTCCACCTTTGACTACACTCACTCCATGAGTACGGTTAAAGACTTTCATCGGAATGTGCGACCGAGGTGTTTTTCCACCTTTTAGTACTCGCTCACGAGGTAGGCTACAAGTGCTGCCGGCTCAGCACCTTACCTCCGCACAGCAGTGAGCGAGAAATGGCCAGGCCCTTTCATCCGGAGATCCCTCATATCCCCCAGCTGAGAGCCTTCGGACAAGTATCTGAACTGGGCATGTAGCGTGCCCAGTATCTCACCTCCATTTATCGGTGGAGGTGTTTGTGTAAGTTATCTGGACCAAGATTGTGGCTTCATGCGCCGGAGCTTAAATTTTTACTGTTATCCTCAGTCTACCCGCTTGTATGAATCTAACAGTCAACAAGTGCCCTCTTCTTCTTCTTCTTTCGCTCGCTAACTGCAATGTTGTCTCTTGTATGAATCTAACAGTCAACAAGTGCCCTCTTCTTCTTCTTCTTTCGTTCGCCTAAAATATGTTTTAAAATGCAATGTTGTCTCTTGTATGAATCTAACAGTCAACAAGTGCCTTCTTCTTCTTTCTTCTATCTGTTCGTTCAACGCCTAAAATATGTTTATAACTGCAATGTTGTCTCTTGTATGAATCTAACAATCAACAAGTGCCTTCTTCTTCTTTCGTTCGCATGAAATATGTTTATAACTGCAATGTTGTCTCTTGTATGAATCTAACAATCAACAAGTGCCTTCTTCTTCTTTCGTTCGCATGAAATATGTTTATAACTGCAATGTTGTCTCTTGTATGAATCTAACAGTCAGCAAGTGCCTTCTTCTTCTTCTTCTTTCGTTCGCATGAAATATGTTTATAACTGCAATGTTGTCTCTTGTATGAATCTAACAGTCAACAAGTGTTCGTTCAACTGCAATGCCTCTTCTTTCTTCTTTCGTTCGCATGAAATATGTTTATAACTGCAATGTTGTCTCTTGTATGAATCTAACAGTCAACAAGTGCCTTCTTCTTCTTCTTCTTCTTTCGTTCGCATGAAATATGTTTATAACTGCAATGTTGTCTCTTGTATGAATCTAACAGTCAACAAGTGCCCTCTTCTTCTTCTTCTTTCGTTCGCATGAAATATGTTTATAACTGCAATGTTGTCTCTTGTATGAATCTAACAGTCAACAAGTGCCTGAATTTAGGTGGTAACTATGTGTACAAGTAATGCAGTTATGTCTGTAACTTTTGTATGTATTTAGATGTTATTGTTAATTTGTTACAATTTTTACCAGCCAATCTGAGGTTATTTTGGAATAGCCCTCGTAGATCATTGATTTCCTGAGTGAATAAGTCATAATACATAATTACTAAGAAAACAATTGAGACCATAAATATAAACCTAGATAGAAAACCTGTTGTTGCAGGGTCCACAGATAAATGATGTGTGAAAATGTATCTTAAATGCTACATGCCAGATTTTTATCACACTGCCTAGGGTAGACTAAAAAATAAAAAGTACAAAAGCAAGTTCATAAATAATATAAATAAATGAATACTCAAGACTGGCTGAAATTCAGCAACTAACAATGTTGTGCTTACAGGCTCAAACATCCAACTGGTGTCCTTCATCGCAAGCATTCAGACTCCAGGATGAATAAATGCAAAGAAAGCAGCAGTCAACGTGAACTTATTGACATCTCCATACAGTTTGTCCTCAAGTGGAGCGGGGCGGGTGTGGGTCAACATAAGTTGTCTATTCTGCGTGTGTTGGGGCACTTCTGCGACATTTTTACCAGTTACATTCATTAGTATCTGCTATAGTTTGTTTATTAAACGTGCTTTTTTCAGCCTTTTGTGTCTTGTGATGAATCTGAAGATTTTTACTAATACTAGTAATACTTGTTCTTTTCAGATGAGTTGATAATCTTATAACATATGATACATAATCATCATCTTTCTGACGACCTGGATGTTCTCTCATTTCCATTTGGATCTAATAGTATCATCATATCCGATCCCATTTTATACTCTTATCAAGTCTTAGGTCTAGTACTAGTATTAGTACTATTAACCTTATGAATTGGATACAAATAGGTATATTAAACTCCTGAGAGAAAAAACGTACTAAACAACAACAAATTAGCACATACCTTACAAGGAGATCCACGTATCGCGAAATACAGGTGAAAATCCGAAATCAGAAGCACTCAATAAATATATAAAATGAATAATAAAATAAAATAAAATACACACGAACGCGTACAATACGACACACAGACGTTTCGATTCTCAGAATCTTTGTCAATGACAACACATAGCTAACAACGAAATACAGCAAACAACGAAAAAACACACACACGACCTATCACTGTGCCATGTGGGGCAGAAAAGGTGACTTGGCCAGCTGCGAAGGCGCTCGTTGGCTGCAGAATTAAAAGTGGGTTGCCAAAAAGGATTTAAGTAGCCAAAAATATGTGAACAGTCTGCTATGAAAATATAGGGATGTGGGGACAGTTAGGTCTAGATATGGGGGGGGGGGGGAACAGCATAGTATAGATAGTGTAAACAATTGGGGAAGATGCCACAGTTATACCGTAGCATCCACAACAGTATTGATACCTGCTGGATGGATGCATCCCAGATTGTTGATTAGCTGGCATTCAATTTTAAGTCTGACTGAGCTATTGGAGAAGCAGGGTTTTAATGCGGTGACACATGCATCGTCGACTCCATTATGGTTGGAGGAATTGAAATGGTTGGGGACAGGTTTGTCAGCGCCCTGATTGATGTCTCTGAGGTGTTCTCTAAAACGATCAGCAAGACGTCTGCCCGTTTGGCCAATGTATTTCATGTCACATCGTTTGCAGATGATAACATAAATCAGATTGCGGGATGTACAAGTGAAAGAATCTTTCAAGGTGAAGGTGCCTCGGGGAAATGCAATCTCTGGTGTCTGAACAACGTATGGGCATGTCAGACAGTTCTTACGATGGCATTCGAATGTGCCCACGGATGAAGTAACCGTGGGGAGGCGACTATGCACAAGGTGGTCTCTGAGGCTCTGGTTACTGGCGGAAAATTACCCTGGGGCCCATTGGAGAATACCTCACGAGTGGTTGGATCGGATTCCAAGATGGACCAGTGTCTCAGGAAAATGTGCTTCATGGCATAGGCATGTGGATGGAAGGTGAGGATAAGCTTGGGTTCATTGTTCGGAGGTCGCGTATGTTTGGCGAGGGACATTTCCCGCGAGACCTGGGTTATGCGACAGAAAGCTGTGGACAAGATGTCCTCTGGGTAGGACCGTCTGCGGAAAAATTTCAGCATTTCGTGGGCTCTCTCGAGGAAGTCATTATCGTCCTGACAGATACGACGAAGGCAGAGTAGCTGGGAATATGGGATGGAATCTTTGCAGCTTTTGGGGTGGGATGAGCTGTACAGGAGGAAACCGTGAGATTCAGTAGGTTTATAGTACACAGAGGTCATGAGGCCTGTAGGGTTTAATTTAATAGTGGTGTCAAGGAAATTGATAGAGGTGGTGGAAATTTCTGTGGTGAATTTGATCGATGGATGGAAGTTATTGACATAATTAATGAAGCGGTTCAGTTCCACCTCTGACATGTCAGTGAGACCTATGCTGTCATCAATGTAGCGTCGGTAAAAAGAAGGGAGAAGACCATCATAGCTGAGTTCAATCTGGTGTTCCAGATGTCCCATAAATACACATGCGTAGCTGGGTCCCATTTTAGTGCCCATGGCGACACTGCTGATTTGTTCAAAGTAGTGGCTATTGAACTCAAAGGAATTATTGGTGAGGACTAATTCAGCGAGTCTCACAAGTGTGCGTGTAGGGATGGCTTGATCTGTGCGTTGATCCAGAAAGAACTGAAGCGCCCTGAGGCTATCAGCGTGAGGAATGGAGGTATAGAGGGAACATACATCCATTAGGAATAGTCTGTATGTGTTCCCAGGAGTCAGTTGGAGAGAGTTGAATGAAAGTAACGCATGCGTTGTATCCTTGATGTATGACGGGAGATTCGCAACTAGAGGTTGAAAAATCCTGTCAAGAAACGCTGAGATCAGTTCAGTCGGGCATGAGCATGCGGATACTATCGGACGTCCAGGATTTTTGAGTTTATGTATTTTGGGCAGCATGTAGAGGGTGGGTTTGCCCAAGTCAGAGTCATGGATGTGAAGTGAAGTGGCACTGGGTGGTAAGGCATCCTCACGTATGAGCTGTTTGATGGTGTTTTGAATCTTCTGGTTGTAGGAGAGAGTGGGGTCTTCGGTGCAGGGTGAGTAATTATCAGGTTTATTGAGTTGGGACATGACTTCCTCAACATATAGATCTTTTTGCCAAACAACCACCGCACCCTCTTTATCCGCCGGTTTGATGACTATGTCCTGTCTGCGCTGTAGTTGGGATAGGGCACGCCATTCGGGAGGGGATAGGTTGGAGCGTTTCAAGCGAGGGAAAGAAAGTTGCTTGATCTCATGGAGTGTGTTAGCTTTGTTAGTTTTTTTCTTTCTATTCTTACTATTATTAATAGTAAGAATAGAAAGAAAAAAACTAACAAAGTATTAACCTTAACAATGCAGAACTGAAGAATACAAGAATATTATGAGAAAGAACACATTGAAACAACGTATGCTGATTCCTTCTCTCGGCGATTCTTTGGGCGGTGGTAGTACTGGTAGTTGGTAGTGTAGGTACTCATCTTCACCCCTCAGTGACTACTCACGTACAGTCTACAAACTTCAAACTACATTTGTAAAAACTCCTACTAACGGCAACGGTCGCCACTAACGGGCTAACCTTAGACTTTAGTTAGTTAATCACTTCACGTATAAAAATAGAGCTTTCTATCTAATTATATCAGCAGAAACACTCAACACACTCCTCTGCGACAGGTAATCTATACACATACTTACTTCTTTGCTATTTAAGGACACACGAGACCGGGAACGAAAGAGTTGGTTTGTTGTTTCTGAAATATTGTGATCTCGTTCGTTGGTGATGGCAGAAGTGAAACAGCAAGTTTAAATAATTAGAGTAGTTTCCCCTGGTTTTGTCAGAACGTCCTCTGCCAGGTTGTCTTTTGGTACTGTTCATGATAATTACTACTACTACTACTACTACTACTGCTACTACTACTACTACTACTGCTACTACTGCAGCTACTACTACTACTGCAGCTACTACTACTACTACTACTACTACTACTACTACTAGTAGCAATAATTGTAGATAGTAGTCGTAGCAGTAGCAGCAGCAGTAGTAGTAGTAGTAGTAGTAGTAGTAGTAGTAGTAGTAGTAGTAGTAGTAGTAGTAGTAGTAGTAGTAGTAGTAGTTGGTGGGTGGTGGTGTTAGTAATAGTAGTAGTAGTAGTAGTAGTAGTAGTAGTAGTAGTAGTAGTAGCCCCTCTGCTGTGTGTCCACCGTGACGAGGTAGAGGGGCTTGTGCGTCCCAATGACCCCAAGAGCTATGCCGACGGTAGCACAGCTACTGGTAGGGCCACCCATGTCGGACAGGTAAAGGGAGAGGGACCAGACGAAGAGACACACAAACCTGCTGCCTTGTAGGTAGACTGGGGACAGTCAAAGGCTAGGGAAAGCACCCGAATACATGCTTGTCGAAATCGGATGTACTGAGCCACAGGCTTGACAAAGCAGTGCAACGTAAAACCTGCTGCCTTGTAGGTAGACTGGGGACAGTCAAAGGCTAGGGAAAGCATCCGAATAAATGCTTGTCGAAATCGGATGTACTGAGCCACAGGCCTGACAAAGCAGTGCAACGTAACTTAATTCATGATGTCACAAATCAAAATTAATCGTTATGGTGCTAATCCCGTGAAGTCCCATCAGGCGGTGATAGTGCCGGGCTCCCTGCCTCGAGGGGGTCCACCCATGACTACTGGTGGTCACCTTCCCCTGTGCTGTGGAGTCAAGGCACAGAGGAGTAGGTTAAGAGCTATTGACCAAATACCCCGGACACTCAACATACTACAGTGGAATGCCGAAGGAGTTTACAAGAAGAAAGACTCCCTAACACAGCGTCTTCATAAAGATAGAATAGATGTGGCATGCATTCAAGAGACACACCTCAACGCCAATCACAAATTCTCAGTCAGAGGATATCAGGCCACACGTTTCGACCGCGAAGGACACAAAGGAGGAGTTCTAATACTTACACGAAATACAATACCTTGCAGCGAAGTATCTGTGATCTCTGACAACCAAACGGAAATTATAGGTGTTGATATAATGATAAAGGACGTGAAAATAAGAATCTACAATCTGTATAGCCCAGCAGATAAGGACCTTACACTCTCAAACACGAAAATAACTGACACAAACTGCATTATTGTCGGAGACTTTAATAGCCGTTCAGAAAGATGGGGATACCCAGATACTGACAAAAGAGGAGATGAATTGGAGGACTGGGAAATAGACTCAAATCTCCATCTACTCAACAAAGCGGATGACACACCGACCTTCTACTCCAGAAGATGGCTTACCACTTCTACTCCAGACTTAGCTTTCTGCACAGGAGACATCCTCCACAAAATCGATCGCCATGTGCTGGACCAATTAGCAGGTAGTGACCACAGACCAATCAAGCTTGTAATGAATATGGAGTATGTTCCACAGGAGCAAAAGCCCTTGCCCCGCTGGAATTACAAACGAGCAGATTGGGACAGATTTGCCATACTAACAGACAAATATTGTGAAAACATAAATACACGATATGGCAACATAAAGCAAATGGTGGAAAGTCTAAACAGAGCGATAATACAGGCAGCCACTGAGTCCATTCCTAGAGGAGCGAGGAAAAATTACAAACCATACTGGACTGAAGAACTACAAAGTTTGGAGGACAAAGTTGAAGATGCCAGGAAGACAGCAGAGAGAGAACAAACAATTGAAGCAAACATCTCTCTCAAAGCCATCTCAGCAAAATATAAAAGAACAGTAAATCAAACAACAAGAGATTGTTGGAGGGAAAAAACAGAAAACCTGAATTTTGACAGGGATGGAAACAAACTATGGAAACTAGTGAAAGCCATGAACAATGAAGGACCTAGAAACAAACAAATAACAATTAAACAAGGAAATGCCTTGTTTACAGGAAAAAAGGCTGCAAATGCACTAATGGAACACTATGCAAATGCAAACCACATTGATATTACAACCGAACAGAAGAAAGCAATCAAAGACAAACAGATACATCATAGAAATACAGAGACAGCAGCAGAATATATGATGGCAAATCTAACAATGGAAGAAATGGAACAGGCAATGAATACCCTAATAAAAGAAGAAATCACCAGGAAAGGATGGAATCACAAATTAAATGCTAATAGGACTAGGCACCAAGGCAAAGAAGAAACTACTAGCAGTCCTAAATAACAGCTGGAAGAGAGGAATAGTCCCACAGGCATGGAAGGAAGCTATACTAATACCAGTCCCAAAGAAAGGAAAAGACCTGGAAGAATTAAATGGCTATCGACCTATCAGTCTACTTAGCTGTGTAGGAAAATTAATGGAACGCATTATCAATGGCAGGCTAACATGGCATCTGGAAGAAAACAAACTCTTAACACCACACCAAGCAGGATTCAGAAAGTACAGATCCACTGAAGATCAAATAACCTATATAGCTCAGGAAATAGAGGATGCCTTCCAAGAGAAAAAGCACACACTAGCAGTCTGGATAGATTTAGAAAAAGCATTTGATAAAGTATGGAAGGAAGGACTGAAAGTAAAACTGCAAAACATGCATGTTTGTGTAAAAATGTATAAATGGATCAGCCACTACCTTGAGAACAGAACTGCCAGGACAAAAGTACAAGGACAAACCAGCAAAATGATGCTGTTGGAGCAAGGTGTCCCCCAAGGAGGAGTTCTTTCACCAACATTATTCCTAGCATATATAAATGACATCACAGAAAATTTTCCAGCCAGAGTACACACATCCTCCTTTGCAGATGACCTAGCCATATGGACATCTGAAGAATATATTAGTACAGCTAACAGCAGAATACAGCAAGCCTTATTAGCGCTAGAGGACTGGTCAAAATCATGGCTAGTGAAGATAAGTGAGGAGAAAACAACATGCACAGTGTTCTCCCTCTCAAATAAAACTCAGCAACCTAAGCTGGTATTGAATGGAAAAATATTGCGCCATGAAGAAAATCCAAACTATCTAGGAGTCACCTTTGATCGTCGCCTGACATGGAAGACACAGGTTGAGAAAAATCGAACAAGAGCAAGGCAGAGAATGGCAATCATGAAAAAGCTTGCTGGTACAACATGGGGAGCAGATGAGAAAGTTCTCAAGAAGTTATATACTGGACGGGTGAGGCCAGTACTGGAATATGGCATTGCAGCTTGGGCAACAGCAGCTAAGTCAAACTTTAACAAAATAAGTAGAGTCCAAAACCAAGGAATGCGAATC
Source organism: Cepaea nemoralis (assembly GCA_014155875.1). Classification (NCBI taxonomy): domain Eukaryota; kingdom Metazoa; phylum Mollusca; class Gastropoda; order Stylommatophora; family Helicidae; genus Cepaea; species Cepaea nemoralis. The sequence goes on along the minus strand of JACEFZ010016780.1, from coordinate 36,848 downwards.
ATAACTGGAAGCCTGAAGACAACGCCTATTAATGAACTAGAAAAGATCACTTGTTTACAACCAATGCAGGATAGAAGAGATAGCAGAGCCCAGCAACAAGCAGAACAATTTAGAAGATTGACAGACCACCCTATGTACAACAGATTTAATGGTTTTGGAAAGGGAAGACTGAAGCGTAGCAACTTTGTAGAAACTGCAAAACGAAGGATTAGGGCAGATCCTATACTTAACATATCAACAGTCAAGCCCATTTACAATGCACACAAGTTCCCAGCTTGGAGACAGCAGCAACTGCCTGAGATGATAGAAAACATTCCTGGTATTGAGAAAAAGAACACTCAGCATGAAACCGAAAGAAGAGAAATAACCCTAAACTACATAAAAGAACATTACCCAAGCAGGAATTGGACCCATGCATATACAGATGGATCAGCCAAAAATTCAATAGAGAATGGAGGAGGAGGAATTCTCCTAAATTTAAAAAATGGAGTGAAAAAAACACATTCAATGGCAACTGGAAAATTTTCAAGTAACTTCAAAGCGGAGGTAGAGGCTATGAAAACTGCAACAGAAATGCTCCTAATGGAGGAAAATAAAGAGAAGCAAATAGCTATCTTCACAGATGCAAAATCAGCTGTCTCAATACTGAAGAGCAATAACAGCTAATCACTGGTATCATGAAGGCTAATAGACTACAATGGCTGGGGCATATAGAAAGAATGGAAGATAATAGGGAAACAAAACTCGCTTACACTCAGGAAATAAATGATCGTAGACCCCGAGGTAGACCAAGAAGGCGGTGGAGAGATAATACATGTACAGACCTACAAGCACTTGGAATCAACGACTGGCAAGAGAAGGTCCACCAGAGAGACGAATGGAGACGGATTGTATTTGCAGCAAAGAACCTCAATGGCTCGGAACGCTAAAGAAGAAGAAGAATAACAGCACAGAAATAGCTGAGCTAAGTGCAGCACTCCATGGTCTATGCCAGAAATCCAAAAAAGTTGTAATACAGTGGATCCCATCACATTGCAGTATACCTGGAAACGAAGAGGCTGACAGACTAGCAAAAGAGGGCGGACGACTACCACAGCCTAACATAGACATAACCTATAATGAGGCAAAGAGGTTGATAAAAAGCACTTATAGAACCAAATGGGAATCAGAGCATCCAGGCCATCAGAAGGATGATGCATATTACAAACTCGACCGAAGAGAACAAGTAGCAATCTTCAGACTCCGCACAGGACATAACAGGCTGAAATACCACTTGTTCAATAAACTAAAGATAGGAGATACCGATGAATGTAATTGTAGAACTGGAAAAATTACAGCAAAACATTTGCTGCAGGATTGCCCAACGTATGCAGAACAGAGAAAGATATTTTGGCCCACACCTGCTTCATTTGAGGACAAGCTCTATGGAGATATCAACAAGCTCAAGTTGACCGCAGCTTACTTTAACTACATACAGGTTGACATTTAAAGGTGCATGAAGACCCAGAGGCATGAAATGGAATATTGCTTGGATAGCAAATCCATTATGTGGAAAGTCCAAATCGAAAGCTCGCTGTGTGGGCTTCATAAAAGGTGGGAAAGTGTCCTAGTGGCATGAAATGGAATATTGCTTGGATAGCAAATCCATTACGTTTAAAGTCTGAATCAAAAGCCCACTGTGTGGGCTTCATAAAAGGTGGAAAAGTATCCTAGTGGCACGAAATGGAATATTGCTTGGATAGCAAATCCATTACATGGAAAGTCCGAATCGAAAGCTCACTGTGTGGATGTCATCTGCAGACTGCATACTTCTGGTTTCCAGAGGAACAGCCTATGGTGAACGGAAGGCCCAATATACGGAAGTGAGGCTAAGCAGCCATGTGCAGGACGTGACGATTCCTTGGGTGAGCCCAGTACCAGAGCGCTATGTATCGGCTCTGCAAGTATGGAAGCCTCCTTGGATGGCGGGGAATGCCCATGGGCTGCCCCTGCCTTCCCTTGAGGGTTGACCAGGATGTCTTTGGCTGTTCTATATGGGCCAGCTAGGATGGGGGATAACACCACAACAGTGAGATTCAAACGTCCTAAGAAACCCCGGGGAAGGTTAACCCGGTCAACAAATGCCCGCAGAAGTCGGATGTGTCGGCCTAACGGCGCAAGAACGCAGCTCTGCTGTAAACAGGCACAACGCAGTCACATCCAAAACAAAAAATCCGGATGAACGAAGAAGAAGAAGAAGTAGTAGTAGTAGTAGTAGTAGTAGTAGTAGTAGTAGTAGTAGTAGTAGTAGTAGTAGTAGTAGTAGTAGTAGTAGTAGTAGTAGTAGTAGTAGTGGTGGTGGTTTTAGTAGTAGTAGTAGTAATAGTAGTAACTGCCATGAACGGTGCCAAGAGACAACCTGGCAGAGGACGTTCTGATAAAACCAGGGGAAATTAGCAGTAGTACTACTATACTACTGGTATCTTGACAGACGATAATTGATTCTAATTTGCTTCAATAAAAGGGATAATAACTACAACCCATGGTGGGAACCAGGGATGGACTTATACCTCTCTATAGTACAAAGCCTGGGCTGAATTATAGAGACCGTTTGTTGCAGCATGATCCCTCTCTCGGCCTGTATAGTTTACTCCAAAGAAAAAGTAACACCAACACATCTGGAACGAAGCAAGCTGCAGAAGCTGCAGGATCAGTAAAACAATTCTCTAACTGTCCGCCTGTCGGAGCTTAGATCCTAGACCAGTTGCCAACCACGGCTTATGACCTTCACGGCCATCTATCCATCATGTGCCATGTCGATAAGCGTGGGAGGTCATGATTTGCCATCTCACTCGATCACCAGAGTCGTGGATCAGCTCCGTGTTCCTGTCTCGACCATGTTTGGAACAAAACACCTTTGGCAGAACATGCCCTGCAAAACACCTTTGGCAAATTCCTTGAAAAGATAATAGCACGCAGGCTCCAGCGACATTTGGAAAGTCGTTATCTACTTCCCAAAGGCTCGGGAGTTACCGGCCTGGGAAGGACACCTGGGCCAATACTGCAACTTTTGCATTTGGTGCCTTTGTGGGCTTCAAGGATAAACGAGAGACAGTGGCGGTAGCTCTTGGCCTGGAGGATGCGTATAACAGGGTCGGGCATGATCGGTTGATATACACTCTGTTGGACATGGAGGTCTGCCCTTGCCTTGTCAGATGGGTTGCGGCAATCCTTTATGAGCGTAAGGTTGCAATGCGCATGGGTTCCTGGACTTCTGATCCCTGTACTATTACACTTGGATTGCCACATTTATCTTCCATATCCACGGTGCCCTTTAATGTTTACACCAGCAAGTCGCAGCTATTGAGACCCCAGGTGTTGGTAGAATCTTGACATTTGCAGATGATGTGCTGGTGTACAGACAGGGCAGAGACAGGGAGAGTTTGGCTGAAGACTTACAGATGGCAGTAAACAGGGTGGCGGAGCGGTGCAGGAGCCCAAAGGCCGTTATACATCCAGACAAGGCATCGGTTGTGTGGTACTGCATTGGGAAGGCTAATATCCCATTTATTATATTGATATAAATAGTGGTTAAGAACATGACACTCAATAAAGATGTTCTGTTATGTTGTTTGTCCATCAAGAATGATGATGACCATTCATTTCATCCAGTGGGGTTGAAAGTATGGAGCCGTGGGTTCTAAGATGGCTGATAAGGCCTATTTTGGCTCGAAATGTTCTTTGACAATGTGGGCAAAGAATGCTTAACGTTTCTGGAGGAGGATTTCCTGAAGTGGTTTTTCTGTTCTGTCTTTTCTTCACAGCTCTTGCAGTCCTGGTTGCTTCACAAGTGACTGCACCCTTGCGTAATGATGCACGCCACAAATTTCGGTCTCTGACTGCAGTCTCCCAGGTGTCATGATGAATTCCAAAAGCATTCAGTGAGATTTTCAGAGTGTCTTTAAAGCGTTTCCTCTGGCCGCCTAGGGAACGTTTACCACAACGCAACTCGCCGTAAAAAATTAGTTTATGGAGCCTGTGATCTGGCATGCGAGTCAAGTGACCAGCCCAGTGAATCTGATTCTTCATTAGTAGAGTGTGGATACTGGGCATGGACGCTCTTTCTAGGACTTCAGTGTCTGGGATCTTGTCTTTGCCATTTAATCTTCAGTAACTTCCTAATGCAGACTGTGTGGAAGTGGTTTAATTTCCTAGCGTGTCGCTGATAAACAGTCCAGGTTTCACAAGTATATAGCAGTGTGGATAATACAACTGCTTTGTATACTTTTAGCTTTGTTTGCAGGCTTATTCCATTTCTGTCCCATACATTCGTGTACAGTCTGCCAAAGGCCACACTGGTCTTGGAGATTCTTGCTTTCACTTCGACATCAATTGTGACAGCTTGTGACACGGTGCTGCCAAGATAGGTGAATTTGTCCACAACACTTAGTCTATGACAATTCACTTTGATATTCGGCACAGTGTGATTATTCCCTGGAGCTAGCTGGTACATAACTACAGTCTTCTCCAAGTTGATATTGAGCCCAAAGTTGGCACAGGAATGTGAGAAAGCTGAAACATTATGTTGCATGTCCGCCTCTGAGTTGGCGTATAGAGCGCAATCATCAGCAAACAGGAGCTCTCTGACGGTGTCGCTGTTAATTTTGGTTTTAGCTTTCAGCCTTCTGAGATTGAATAACTTTCCATCCATACGGTAGTTGATGTCTATTCTAATGTCGTCGTTCTTGAAGGCATTCATCAACATGGCTGAAAACATGGGGCTGAACAGTGTTGGTGCCAGGACACATCCTTGCTTCACTCCACTGGTGACAGGAAAGGGCTCAGACAGTTCACCCATTTTCCTGTACTTTTGCCTGCATACCATCATGAAATAGCCGCACTATTTGGACAAACTTTCGTGGACAGCCATATTTTGCCATGATCTTCCACAGTCCTTCTCTGCTGACTGTATCAAAAGCCTTGGTAAGGTCAATGTTCTGTTCCTGACATTTCTCTTGCAGCTGCCTTGCAGCGAAAATCATGTCAACAGTTCCACGTTCTTTTCTGAAGCCACCATGACTCTCAGGAAGAAGACCTTGATCGAGATGGGCCGTGAGGCGATTGAGAAGAATTCTGGCGAGTATCTTCCCTGCAATTGAAAGCAAGGAGATGCCTCGGTGGTTGTCACAGGATTGGCGGTTTTCTTTACGTTTGTAAAGGTGGACTATTGACGCGTCCTTGAAATCTTGTGGCATGGTGTTCTGAAAGCAAGTAAAAGACATTCAAGAACAATACAGAGTGTGTGTGAAAAAAAAAAATAGGCACAATGCAATAGCTAAAATATAGAGTTTGAATCTCATCTCATCATTTTCCTCTTGTACCTTGCGGTGTCGAGGTGAAGCATAAACAGCAGGAGAGTGCCCGCTTATGGGCTCCATGTATCGATATTCCCATGGACTCTGTTATCGTTAACGTGGTCGGCCTCTTTCTCTGCTTCCATCTGGACTATGTATCATTGCTTGTTGTGGTATACTGTTAATTTGTAACCTACTTGCATCGTCAAACCATCTGAATTGCTACCTTCTAATAAAATCTAGCACAGCTATAACCCCCACTTTAGTCTTGATTTATTCATTTCTGATCTTATTCTCTTCTTGATACATTGAGTATTCTTCTCAGGAATCTCATTTCTGTTGTTGTGATTTTTCTTTTCTCTTTTTCTATCATTTTCCAGGTTTGTATTGGTAACATAGAGTTGGTAGGAAGATTGTGCTGTAAAGTGTATGAATAACATTGGGAAATGTTAAGGGGCTCCATTCATCAAATAAGCAAAGAAATATCGGAGAGACGCCAAAAAGCTTAGAAAGAATGGATGACTGAAGAAATCTTTAATAAATCATGCAATATTTTATTTGCGTCTTCTATCTTTAAATTCAGTAAAGGGATATATTGTTTTGAATTCTTTTTTCACCCCTCCTCTGTCCACGATATTCTCAACATTTTCTCAAACTCCACATCTCCACTGCCTCCAGTGGAAACAGAATGACAATTTTGAAAAGGCCACAATCGCTACCTATTTAACATGGGGCGGCGGAAAAAGCTGGCAGTGTCACTGATCATCTGACAACGGAAAATGGCGATCAAGCCGGGCAAACTGATTGCTGTCATCGGAGATGAGGCAAGTTCTTTGCCTTCCCTGGCCATTAAGCTACATTGTTAATTAATTTATAGATAACCACATTACATTATAATTTCAGTGTCTTGTAGGTATATAAGTGTGCATGTAAAATTTGAAAGCGCAAGAGATGATTTAGTGGACGGGGCGTTAAAATTTGTTTTGCGTTCAGTTTTGAAGGTAAATAAGTTATAACTCAGAATAACTGGATATTTAATTTAAAACTCGCAAGTAATTATTAATATTATTATTTATAAATTCATTTATCAAATATGTGCTGAAATTGTACACGGGAATTAGTTTTATGCTATTCAATTAAATCAATAATTTGATCTTTTTCAATTTTGTCCTTGATGAATTTCAATGAAATACAACCTTTCTTTTCCAGATAATTTACAGAATTTTCTGAAAATTTCAGATACTGATATTTCTTAAAATTATCTGGTTTCCATAGCCTGTTTGTCAAATCAGTAGACTTTAGTAGATCACACCTTCGATGGATATGGTTTATCTGTGATTTGGGATAGCTGTTCTGTCCTAATTGGGACACTATTTTCTTGTCTGGTACATACATTTGCAGATTAAGATAACACTTAACTGAAAGCTTGCCTCGTTAAGGTTTTTCGGTCATATAAAGAGACACAGCTCATTGTTAAAGGATATGCTGAGAAGGACAGAAATACTTGTGAGTGGACATCAGGAAATAGGCTGTAAGAAGCCTGAGCCCATCACAATGACACAGCACACAAGACGTTTACCCATGATTTTGGAGTAAGCGCTTGATTACCAGAGGCTGTTGTGTTTTCTGGTCACTGCATCTCTAGGGGCCACCAGATTTGAGATCATCTACTAGTTTATTTCAGGCTTGTGATGCGCGTTTGTCAAGGACATGTGGCAGAAATCTTGCATGGGCGCCCATAAAACCAGCAAGAACCTGCCGAGTTAAGACACAAGGTATTCCTGTTATATACAACACAATGGCCTTAACTTTACTCCATACCTGCAGCCGAAATCACCAGACAACTTCATTGAAATTAAACCACTGTCTTGATAAGCATATGCACTAACCACTATATCAGTAGATTGGGGTCACTGCTAGTTACACCGAAAATACAGCAGAAGGCAAATACAGAGCACTTGGTCACCATGGTGCTTAGAAATGTGTTCACCAGTGCCTGAAGTTTTAAATTCAATTCTAAAAAAAAATATTAGACCAAATTTGCATAAGAAAACAATAATAAAATGCTGGTCACTGAGAAAAGGGCTGGCTCTTGAATTATTTTTAGTTTTGTATACCCCTGCTTTAGCTAGGGAATAACTAAAATGAATAGAAATTAACTGTGGACTAGACAGCTGGACAAAGAAAAAACACCAGAGGAGCTGTTGAAATTAACAACAGAGGGTTTCTTGCTACAAGGACACAACATCCCATAGACACAAGTGACATGGTATTTGTCCATCAAGAATGATGATGACCATTCATTTAATCCAGTGGGGTTGGAAGCTTGGAGCCATGAGTTCTAAGATGGTTGGCAAGGCTTATTTTGGCTTGAAATGTTCTTTATCAATATGGGCAAAGAATGCTTGATGTTCCAGGAGGATCTCCTGCAGTGGGTTTTTTGGTCTAGCCTTTATTTTCACAGTTCTTGCAGTCCTGTTTGCTTCACAAGTGACTACACCTTTGCGTAATGATGTATGCCACGAATTTTGGTCTTTGGCAACAGTCTGCCAAGTGTTGTGATGAATTCCAAAAGTTTTTAGTGAGATCTTCAGAGTGTCTTTAAAGCGTTTCCTCTGGCCACAAGTGACATACAATTATGATGTAGAACTGATGTCACTGCACCTAGGACAGCCCAGAGTGCCTGAACTCCTGACAGCGGATGTCAATGGGTGTGCATACTGATTGTCTCGGTCAGGGATAGAAAAATCTAGCCCCCCCCCCACACACACACACACACACACACACACCCCACCACCACCACCACCAGCCTTGACATTTCTGCCTGGCATCTGAATTTTCAATTATTTTCTTAATCTGTATTTGCAATTTTAAAAAACTTGCTGGCTCCTGAGAAAAAGGGAATGGCTCCTGAATTATGTTTAGGTTTTTCTGCCTCTGGTCCCTGTAGTGAACTGCTTAGCTACACCCAGGAGCCATCCTCGCCTGCTATCGCCGTGGCTGGGTCCTTAGTTGATAGTAGCTCTATAAATCAACAGAAACAAAGAGTGGAAAGAGCCTGCATTACATGCAACTTTCATGAGCAACAAAAAACACTAATACAATTAAATTAGACACTGCAAAAAAATAATGAATGACCACTCTCTAGCATCTGTAATCTAAAAGAGAAAGAGGACTTCTATTTACCATCTTTATCTGTTATGGTTATTTGCAAAACAAGGTTTTACACACGAGTTCTTTTATTTCTAAAAAATACCTGAAATTGTATATTAATTGAAGACTCATTTGTTTTTGCCTTTTTGATTTTGTTTCCAGGACACCTGCATTGGCTTCTTGTTGGGCGGGGTTGGAGAAGTGAATAAAAGCCGAGCTGCCAACTTCATGGTGGTCGACAAAAGTGAGCAGTGCATTTATGTTATGTTGGGAATATTTATTGAGACTGGCTATGAGCAAGGAAGCGTTACATGGAATATTTATTGAGACTGGCTGTGGGCAAGGAAACGTTACATGGAATATTTATTGAGACTGGCTATGGGCAAGGAAACGTTACATGGAATATTTATTGAGACTGGCTATGGGCAAGGAAACGTTACATGGAATATTTATTGAGACTGGCTATGGGCAAGGAAGCGTTACATGGAATATTTATTGAGACTGGCTATGGGCAAGGAAGCGTTACATGGAATATTTATTGAGACTGGCTATGGGCAAGGAAACGTTACATGGAATATTTATTGAGACTGGCTATGGGCAAGGAAACGTTACATGGAATATTTATTGAGACTGGCTGTGGGCAAGGAAACGTTACATGGAATATTTATTGAGACTGGCTGTGGGCAAGGAAAACGTTACATGGAATATTTATTGAGACTGGCTGTGGGCAAGGAAACGTTACATGGAATATTTATTGAGACTGGCTGTGGGCAAGGAAACGTTACATGGAATATTTATTGAGACTGGCTGTGGGCAAGGAAACGTTACATGGAATATTTATTGAGACTGGCTGTGGGCAAGGAAACGTTGCATGGAATATTTATTGAGACTGGCTGTGGGCAAGGAAACGTTACATGGAATATTTATTGAGACTGGCTATGGGCAAGGAAACGTTACATGGAATATTTATTGAGACTGGCTATGGGCAAGGAAGCGTTGCATGGAATATTTATTGAGACTGGCTGTGGGCAAGGAAACGTTACATGGAATATTTATTGAGACTGGCTGTGGGCAAGGAAACGTTACATGGAATATTTATTGAGACTGGCTGTGGGCAAGGAAACGTTACATGGAATATTTATTGAGACTGGCTGTGGGCAAGGAAACGTTACATGGAATATTTATTGAGACTGGCTGTGGGCAAGGAAACGTTACATGGAATATTTATTGAGACTGGCTGTGGGCAAGGAAACGTTACATGGAATATTTATTGAGACTGGCTGTGGGCAAGGAAACGTTACATGGAATATTTATTGAGACTGGCTGTGGGCAAGGAAACGTTACATGGAATATTTATTGAGACTGGCTGTGGGCAAGGAAACGTTGCATGGAATATTTATTGAGACTGGCTGTGGGCAAGGAAACGTTACATGGAATATTTATTGAGACTGGCTGTGGGCAAGTAAACGTTACATGGAGTATTGCATGTGGTTTTACGTTGTGATTTCTTTAGGGAAAAACTTTATTTTGTTTGTTGTTTTTTTAATTTTTATTTTATGTCACTTGCTTTGAACTTAAGCGTAGTCCATACACATGCTACAGCATGTGGATTAGCTTTCCCTGTTACCAGTCCCTCGCCATCAGGCGAACCCACTCCAACTTCTGAGGTATTTGTAATTGACGTTCCAAGGTCAAGGACAAGAAGTAAACATTTTAGTCCAGCTGAGTGGTGTAGAAACAAATGAAGATCGTAAACTGATTAGAGACATTAGACGTAGACAGTCACAATTTTTTGGGCATGTTATGAGAAGAAATGATCTGGAGAACTTGGTGACAACTGGTAAGATCGAGGGGAACAGACCAAGGGGAAGACCTAGAAGCAAGTACCTGGATGGCTTGGCCTTGTGGCATGGTCGAGACAGAAACATGGAGCTGATCCATGACTCTGGTGATCGAGTGAGATGGCAGAACATGATCGCCCATGCTTACCGGCATGGCACTGGATGGATGGATGGACTGGTGTAGGAGTTGAACCTGCTATCCTCTACATCAGCACACCGGAAGTTTAAGAGTGATCAGTCTTATCCATTCTGCCATGCTGACCTCGTAGGAACTGTTGATTCAGGTGTTGACTACTTTATGACTTAAAAATTAAACACACAAATATCTGTCTTGGCTTGGCTACAGAATGAACCTAGTCTACTGTTGAAACATACTGGAAACAAAGAATCCAGGGGCAGAGAAAATAGAACATCCAGGAACATTCATGAAGACACTGTGCACTGCAAGGGGCAGAGAAAATAGAACACCCAAGCAACAGCATGAAGACTGCACTGTAAGGGGCAGAGGAAAAGTAGAACATTCAAGCAACAGGTATGAAAACACTGCACTGTAAGGGGCAGAGATATAGAACATCCAAGCAACATTCATGAAGAGAACTGCACTGTAATTTGCTTCGTGGTGAGACATTGGGGAAAAGATTCAGTGGGTGCCTCTACAGTTGCAAGCTTGTGTGTGTGTGGGGGGGGGGGCGGGGGGGGGGGGTGTGGGGGTGGGCGGGGGGGGGGGTATGTATGAAAACCAACGCAAGGCAGTCTGCCAGCAAATCACCGGCAAGTGTTTTGGAAGCGTTAGGCGGGATTAGGAATTGTGTCCTTAACCCCTTCACCACTTCACATCGTTTAGGTGTCCCGTAAAACACAGGCGACATTTGTTTGGCACAATGAAAGAGACGGGGACCTGGGAAAGCAACCTACAACAGATTTTGTCATAATTTCTCCTACTTATTGAATATAGTGAAATGAGTTGAGTCTCTGCCGTCAATGTTCTGTGTTTGTCTTTAGTTTTGTTGTATTTACTCTTAAGTGTTCTGTTTTCTTTTTTTTTTCTGTTTTGTGTTTGCTTTTGTCTGTGGTGTTAATTGAACTATGTTGTTTCAATCTGTAGACACCAGTATTGGAGAAATAGAAGAGACCTTTCGAGGGTTCCTGAAGAGGAACGACATCGCCATCATCCTCATCAACCAGAATGTGAGTAGCGCCCCTTGTTTGACCTTATATGGATTGTACCAATTATTTCACCGATTCAGTGCCGATGGATAATATACCACCACATGTGACCTCCCATTTGGACAGAAGGACGTTATATCGCCATATTAGGGTCATCGTGCACTTTCAGTGCTCACTGAACGGAAATTTACATTATACGAGGGGAAGTCAATAAGTAAGTCACAAATGGTTGTAGAAAAATAACTAAATATGATAACAACTTGAAACCAGTTTATTTTTATACATACATTGTCCCTTTATTTCTCAACATAATTTCCACCAACATTGATGCACTTATCCCATCGTTTTATCAGTCCTCCCAAACCGGCTGCATAGAACTGCGTGCTCTGTTTTCTAAACCACATTTTCACTTCACATTCAACTTCGGCGTCATTCGCGAAATGTCTCCCGCCAAGGTGGGTTTTCAGTGGACCAAAAAGGTGGAAATCGCTAGGGGCTAAGTCGGGGCTGTAAGGTGGATGTTCCAGAACTTCCCACCTTAGTTGGTTAATTTTCTCCTGAGTTAATCGAGCCGTATGTGGTCTGGCATTGTCATGAAGAAGCAACACTCCTCTAGTCAGCAGTCCTGGACGTTTTCTTCGAATTGCATCATGAAGCATCGATAGAACTTCACAGTACGATTCAGAATTCACATTGTCACCTTTCTTCTTGAAATTAGTTAAGCATTCCTTGACAATCCCAGAACACTGTCAGCATAACCTTCCTTACTAATGGCGTAACCTTGAATTTTCGGACACAAGACGAAGGATGTTTTCTACCCAGCTATGCACTGCTTTACGGGACAAACATTTATCAGCATAAACAGGAAGCATTTCCTTATGAATGTCCTTTGCAGGCAGTCCTTTTGCCCACACAAAAAAAAACGCACAACAGCACGTTGCTCTTTGGTTGTACACTCCGTAAGTACAGTCGCCATTTTGTTTATATGCTGCGCATGAGACATCTAGTACCACCTGAGGAATGGGAATATAAAGTTCGATGTTGCCGTCACCTAATGACACCTGTAGAAAACACCAACTATATTTACCTGCCATCCCACAGAACTGTGTGATTTACTTATTGACTCGCCCTCGTAATACTTTTTGTTTTCTTTGTTTTGTTATTGTGTACCATATTATGGTCCATCCTAATTTTGTTTGGTACTGAATCAGTTAATAACCATCATGATTTAGTATTGTTAGATATCAGAACAAGTTATTGGCCATTAACTGTCTCATGCACCAGGAATTTATTTGTGCCTTTACTACCATCCTGTCAGGTCTTTGTTTCAATAGAACAATTATGAACTGTGTTGTGTTTTAGTTGCATAACATTTGTATGATTTTACTTCAGCCCAGAATGTAATTAGCAGATGGTTTTGAGAATTTTGTAAGTAGGGAGAAAATGATTCGAGGAATTTAACTGGTCATCTCACTTATGTCATAATCTAGTAGTTGGGAAGAAACACTTTGTTACCAGTAACCCTGTCATTATTTCATGGCTTTTTCAAATTTCATCACCAGTAACTGCATTATTTTGGAAAATTTATGTAAAACTGAAACCAAACCAAAAAAAAACAGGGCTTTGAAATGATCATATGATCAAGGACATTATCTTAAATTAATGTTACTATTTATAGAAATGTGCAGATTTTTTAAAACCAATAGTTATTTTCTGCACCTTATGTGAATTGTCTTCTTTTGTTCGCTTGCAGGTTTTCTAAAACTGCAATGTTGTACCTTGTGTGAAATTTACTGTCTTTTTTAGTTCACTCAGTGGTCCATAGAGTTTATCGTCCACTATTGTCAGGTCTTAGTCAGATATGACTGAGCTACCATATGACAGTAGACGGGACTGCCTACTTTCTCTTAGTGCCGAATGTTGGTCGACGCTCACCAAACCCGACACCCCATATTGTGCCGACGGCTTCGGGCGGAGGAGTGCAACTGGTAGGGTACAAGCCTTACCCTAGTGTAAGGAAATGCAACCTAAAGACTAAATGTCATGGCAGGGCAGACCAGGCCCTAAGCCTTGGTTGGCAACTAGTTTTGCTGCTTCTGCAGCTTGTCTTGTTCCAGATGTATTGGTGATACCTTTCCTCTGGAGTAAACCAGGCAGGCCAAGAGAGGGATCATGCTGCAAGAGCAAAACATGGTCTCTCAATTCAATCCAGGTTGTGTGCTGTGGAGAGGTATAACTCAATTGTACAAACTATCGTCTGGCAAGGTGCCAGTTGGTCAGGCGCAACACTTCACATCCCTGCAGTAGCATCTGCTGTATGATTACCTGTGACTTGACTTTTGCATGTGTGTGCACATCATGCCTACCTTCATTATCACTGTGCTATGGGAATAGTTCACATCTTTACACTACAGTTACTGAGATAGACAGAGCACATATGATGCTTGTGGTGCTTGTCCTCATCAACAGGTAGCTGAGATGATCAGACACATCATCGACTCCCACATCCTGCCCATCCCTGCGCTGCTGGAGATTCCCAGCAAAGACTGCCCCTATGAGCCAGCCAAGGACTCTGTCTTGAGGCGAGCAAAGGTAAACATGTCACTGTTGATTGTGTGGGGGTGAATTCTCATTGCACTCATGTTAAAGGAGCTAATCTTGATTGTATGGGAGTGAATTCTGATTGCACTCATGTTAAAGGAGCTAATCTTGATTGTATTGGAGTGAATTCTGATTGCACTCATATTAAAGTAGCTAATCTTCATTGTATGGGAGTGAATTCTGATTGCACTCATTTTAAAGGGGCTAATCTTGATTGTATGGGAGTGAATTCTGATGGCACTAATTTTAAAGGGGCTAATCTTGATTGTATGGGAGTGAATTCTGATTGCACTCATGTTAAAGGACAGCTGCAGGCGATTTGGCAGCAGATCACCCCGCATTGGTTTTTTACGAAAAAATGTTCAGAAAGCAATGGCAAACCACTGCACCTAAATGTGGCAAGAGATCACAAATAGCATTAAAATGCTTGGGTTGACTGTGACGTCCTGTAAAGGGATATGCAACAAACTTTTTTATGCGGGGTGAATTCTGATTGCACTCATGTTAAAGGAGCAAATATTGATTGCATGGGAGTGAATTCTGATTGCACTCATGTTAAAGGAGCAAATATTGATTGCATGGGAGTGAATTCTGATTGAAACACTATTGTGTTTTTTGTTTGCTAATTTATACATCGCAGGGCATGTACTCTGTTGAGGACTTCAGATAGAATAGAAACCTGGTTATCCTGGCCAAGGGACATCAGTCAACTGTAGTAAATTATTATTGTTTGATAATCGGTCTTATTTACGTCAATATATAAATTACTCTCATTATCTAACTTTAAGTTTTGTAAACATCTTCAGTTTCATATTCTGCTTAGATTGAGCTGTCTATATTGTGTTTAGATAGCTCAATCTTTGCATGAACTTTTAGTCTCTCATTGTCAGCTCAATCTTCGCAAGAACTGTTCCCTGTCAAGAGTCAGTTTGTGATGAGGGTTCTGGAAGAGCTGTGGCTGTCTTGTACAGTTGAGTTCACTGCCTCCATCTCTGGTGAGGAGGCACTTTGCTTCTCTCCCACTGTATCAATGTGATATGGCTTTCTGTGGAGCCTGTTTCTGGCAATCATTACATAACTGTTTACCTACAGCCTTATGAAGACCAACAATGTTGTTGTGACAATTTTCCTCCTGTGATGATGTTTGTTTTGTTTTGGTCTTTTCTGTCTATATTTGGACCATTCACAAACATTTTAACTCTTTCTACATGTTTTCCCTGTCCACTGTTTTTTTAAAAACAAGGAAGTATAGAAGCCATATTTTGTGTTACATTAAGTTTTCATTTCATGAGAAATCACAAATTGTCTTAGACTTGATTGAAAACCTGTTTTCATATTTTTATGCTGTTGTAAAACACGCTTCTGATAAATGAGGCCACTCATTTGATCTGTTTTTGTAATGGATTAATTTTTGAATTTTTGTCATTAAAGTACATTAAATTGGTATCTAAACTGACATAGTTTCTCTGTTCTCATGGTCATGTCTGTCTTTCAGGTGCTTTCTCACTCAGCTACCTGTGTTTTGTGTCCAGAGATCTTTCCTTTGTTTATAGCAAACTAGTTTATCAGCGAAGAAGCTGAGATATTTTATTAGAGGGGTATATATTCATGTGTAGATTTGTGTGTAATAGCTTTGGTGTTTTGTGAATGAGATATAAAACATGGTTGCTGTTTGTTTGTAGTCCCTGTGAGAGCTATCTAGTTCCAAAACTTGAGCACAAATAGTATGATAGTTGAAGAGAAAAGAATTCACTTCAATGGTCGCTGCTATACTTTGAAGCTAATTCAACTTGTGACACTTCATGCAGTATATTTAGTATAAGTCAGCCGGTGCTGCGCGAAAAGGTTACGAGCGCAGTTTGCGTGCCCCAGTGCATTCAAAACAAAGCTGCGGGCGATTTCAAAGCAGACCGACTTGCGTGGTTCCCATCCAAAGGTACGAGTGCCTGTCATTCAAAAAGCAGTGGCAAACTACTGTACGTAAACTTGCCAAGAAATCACAAACAGCAAAAATGCTGGGGTTGACTGTGATGTCCTGTAAAGGATATGCAGCTAACTTTTAGTATAATCGTGTGTATATAGTTTATGAAGCTGTGTTTGTTGAAGTGAGTCAGAATGTTAGTTTGGCAGGGCACATACATTACCACCAAGTGTTTAATGCTAAAACTCTCTATCCTTCGCCCGAGAGACAATACTGAAGCCGTAACTGTTTCAGTTACAATAGCGTGTTACGTGTGCTTGGCTTTTCCCCAGGAATCCCAGTCATTGTGTAATGTGGTCTGTAACTATTTATATTTGGTCACAGCATCTTAAGAAACCTGGCTTCTCCAGTGGACACCTCCACAGTGCAGGTATCCTCTTTGAAAGTCTTGCATTCATGATGTCACATGGTGGTTCTTTACCCTTATTTACCCTTTGGGTCTGTGCTGCTGGAACTGGAAGAGTTAATCCAGCATGTGCATTAGAAATATGAGACAGCATGGCCAGATTTTTCTGCACTCTATGCTGGAATTTATGTGTGAACATCTGTGCGTGAATGGTGCCTTTTCGACATTTGCTATTGTCAAGTTGTGAGTGGCGAGGGAGGGAGACAGTTTCATGTGATGTTTGCTTGACATTCCATAATTCTATGTGTGGTTTTGTTAGTTGTAGTGAACCATGATGGCTGTGCTTGAAGTGTGTTGCTCGTTTTACCTGAGATGTACTGGCAATATAAACAAGAGTATAACTGGAAGTAGACCAATAAAGTGATGATTTCTTTGCTGAATTTTTGGTTACATTTTTCAATGCACAGCTTATTGTCTTTACCCTATGTCTATTTTTGATAGATGATTGTAAAATAATTCAGTTTGATATACTATTAAGTTTAAGCTTATAAATGTGCGTTTTTGCTTTTGTTTTGAGTCAATACAGAATTCAGTTAGGAATATTGCTTTTAGCCATTGGGATCCTATCTGGGTTTTGCTTGGTCCTGGTGGATCTAAGCTTCCGACAGGCTAGGACACTCAACATCATTGTATGATGCACATAATCACTTTATAATAAAAACATGCCATTTGCAACAAGAAAAATAGTGTTCAAGTGCTACATAGAACCAGTACGTCTGTATGGACGAGAGACGTGGACAAAGAGTAGATAAGCTGAAAAATATCTAATTGCAGTGCACATGTGTTCTCTGAGTACAGACAGAAAAACCAATGAGCAAGTCCTACAAGAAGCTGATGAAAACCATAAACTGATTAGAGATGTAAACAGTCAAAATATTTTGGACACGTTATGAAAAGAAATAAACTGGAGAACTTTGTGACAACTCGCAAAATTGAGAGGAAAAGAACTAGGGGAAGGCAGAGAAGTAAATACCTGGATAGCTTGGCCACCTGATAGAAAACCCCAGCTGTGCTTTGAGATGCCGAAGGTGCCACATGGAAAGATGATCTTGCCTTGTGGTGAAAGTGCCACATGGAAAGATGATCTGCCTTGTGGTGAAAGTGCCACATTGAAAGATGATCTGCCTTGTGGTGAAAGTGCCACATTGAAAGATGATCTGCCTTGTGGTGAAAGTGCCACATTGAAAGATGATCTGCCTTGTGGTGAAAGTGCCACATTGAAAGATGATCTGCCTTGTGGTGAAAGTGCCATATTGAAAGATGATCTGCCTTGTGGTGAAAGTGCCACATTGAAAGATGATCTGCCTTGTGGTGAAAGTGCCACATTGAAGGATGATCTGCCTTGCTGAAACATGGTTAATGGAGAGTTCTGTGCAGATCTCCTTACCAACTTACAATGATTGTGACCGGAAAAATGAGAGAAGCATGCACTCAAAATTTGCCTTTACTTCAAGACAATGTGACCTTTCACAAAGTACAGCTTGTGTAACTTGCAGTCAAGGATTTAGATATTGCGATTCTTTCACACCCGCCCTATTCTCCAAATTTGGCTCTTTAAGAATGTTTTTTGTTCTGCTTAAAAAATAGCTCGAAGAAAATTATTTTGCTGGTATCTTATCATCATCATCATCAAGTGCCCTGCCAGCTGGCGTAAGTGTTCATGTCTCTCCACAGATCTCGATCTTTGCTCTCGCTTTAGATCAACTCTGCTGATGATATTCCTCCATGCAACCGTCTCAATCCATCCAGCATCATTTCTCTTGGTTTGCCTCTCCCTCTCTTCCCCTTGATCTTTCCACTTGTCACGATGTTCTCCAATGCCTCTCTTCTCATCACATGACCAAAGAAAGTTGTTTGTCTCATTGCTGAATTTAATGTTCTAATTTCATTAGCCTCTTTCAGGCAGTCGTTGGTTACTCTGATAAGCAGACAAAATGAACAGCGGGGGTAAAAAACCAAACCGTAACAAAAGAAAACAAGAAACACATTGAAATGCACAATAACGTAATGGTGTGTAAAACAAAAACAAAACAACAAACAGTCACAAGCACAAAAGTAAAACTATACAGCACACAAAAAAAACGTGGGCAGAACAAAAGGTGACAACCAGAATGTGTGACAAAACAAATAAAATGAAATGAACAGTAAAAGCATAATTTGAACAATTTTGATTTAAGATTTAGTCAATAGCTCTGATCACATAGCGTGACATAATTTGATTTATCAACAAACATTTAACAACGAACATCAAGACATAGTCATGTGACTACTGAAACAACCAAGTCATGTGACTACTGAAATAACCAAGGTCTACATTTTCATTCCTACACAAAGATCCCTTTAGACAGCATTTTAATCACATGACTGCATATGTGCTGCAAAAGTTGGCAAAACTAAAAACGTACTAAAAATATACAAAACAATAAACCAAAAATCTAGTGACAACGTGGCAACTCAGTAGATGAGCACTGACATAAATAAAATGTAGCATTAAAAGAAAATCCCACCATGCTGAACAATTTCCTGTCAGTTTTGTATCAATCTGATGTTGGAAAATGATAGTCATAAAAGGAAAATGTCTGCACGCAATTTAATAACCAGAACAATAACAAAGCATAAAGGCATATACAAATAATTGTTGCAACCAAATATTCACATGCTGAACATTTTAGGTCAAGTAATAATTGTTGCAACAATGAAATTGTAAACAATTGGAAAATCAAACTGTGGGTTGGCTTAAAAAAATACACTCACAAAAAAAGGTGGGGGGATTTGCAACAATAATCTTTTATCAGCAAAAATAAACAAAACTCATATAACACGCTGTCACTAAAGAACGTTTTTTCTATGTGTTTTCTACCTGTGACATTTCCAAAGCTTTACCTCAGTTACAATCCATTTGATTTATGTGTGTAAACAATAATGAAATCAAATGGAACAAACACAACATGAATAAATATATCTTTGTTACTTGGCCAAATAATACTGCCAGTTCAAAACACAGAAGCCACACACAAAAAGTGCACCGATTTATTGCCCGGCATCATTTTCGCTGCATCTCACAGGTGCTACAGCAGATTTGTATATCATATGAAGCGAATACATTTATAATATCTCTGGCTGAAATATTAGCAACACATGGTCACTGCTAATGTTTAATGCCCCTACATGCCACACAACACTACTGATTGTTTCAAGTATTCAGCCACAAGTATAATTCATTATTCAGGTCATGTGATATATAATTCTGCAGTAAACACCTGATGCGGTGCATCACAATATGCCAGGCAATAAATTGTGTGACCTTTTGTTGGAGGTTTCTTTGTATTAATACAGCCCATGTTACCCCAATGGGAGCTGTTTAGTCTGAGGTGAATAACACTTTACCAGGGTATTTATTTATGGAAAGCTTAAACAGCTAGAGAACACATGAGTAACAATTTGCTCAAATTATCTGATGACAGAAAGGATTGGGGAGTCATGTTTGCTGCAGTCCCGGCACCTGAAGGAGAGTCATGATCGCAGATTCAGTGTGTGTGTTGATAGTAGGTGCATTGTGTAGAAATCGTGATCTGGTTAGAAAGTCATGACCGAATTGATAAGAACTCGTGTTCTTAAACATCCGGTGTGCTGATGCCAAGGGAAGGGTTAAACCCCTACACCGGACAGTTGGACTAAAATGTTGACCGCTTGTCCTTGATTTAGGGACGTAAATTACAAGTACCTCGGAAATTGGAGTGGGTTCGGTTCGCCTGATGACGAGAGAAAACTAATCCACATGCAAAATTCAATCAAGCACTACTAGAAGTAGTGTGTATGGACTATGCTTGAGTTGAAAGCGAGTGAGCACACACCCCCCACCCCCCCCCCCCCCCCCCCCCCCCCCAAATGACCTGGAGTTGATTGTGATGTCCTGTAAAGGATATGCAACTAACTAACATGACAATTATAAGATCAGAAATGGAAACACAGTTCTACAATGGAAATAAATGGTTAACGCAAATCAAAGAGTTCATCTGCTTGAGAAGTGTAGTTTTATCTGATGGAAGAATTAGAGGGGAACTGGCTGAAAGTCTCCGTTGTCCGCTTCAGATTTAGACGATACAGATTTCTTTCTCCGCACAGAGCTGCGATTTTACCCTAGAACTGGTTTTTAATAACACACATACCCCTGATGTCTTGGATAGCGATATCAGATAAGGACTAAAATCAGGAGGTCCCTTCTTATGCCAAGAATGTCACAGGGTGTTGTCCTGGCAAAGTTGTTAGGAAAGGAAACCTAACCATGCGTATATAGAGCCCGGAATCTGTCGAGGAAACAAACCTAACCATGGGTAGATAGAGCCCGGAATCTGTCGAGGAAACAAACCGTACACATGCTGGTAGAAGCTGCACACCCTGACCTTTGAGCTGCACGACTTGGTGTAGAACTCTCCACTCAAAAGAGTAACAAAGAATGAGAATAAGAGAAGAGTCAGCGCTGAGCTGAACACAGATCTAGCAGAGAAAACCAAATCAATGACCAACCCAATGACACCAATCATATGTACCTTGTCAACTGCACCCAATGACACCAATCATATCATGTACCTTGTCAACAGTCATAGGTGTTCATGTTTCTCCACAGATCTGTCTTTGGTGTTCTGGATCAACTCTGCTGATGATATTCCTCCATGCCAGCATTATTTCTCTTGGTCTTTATCTGCCTCTTTTCCCATAGATATTTCCAGTTGTCACAATGTTCTCCAATGCCTCCCTTCTCATCACATGACCAAAGAAAGCTGTTTGTCTCATTTTTATTGTTGTATATAATATTCTAGTTTAATTAGTCTCTTCCATGCAATTGTCAGTTATTCTGCCAGTCCAAGGAATTGGCAACATTCCTCTCAGGAACCACATTTCTGTTGCCTTTTAAGTTCTTCTTAATCCGTTCATTTATGTTCCATGATTCACTGCCATACAGCAAAACAGGCTCTATAATGCATTTCAGCACTCTCTTTCTTACATTCAGTGATAGTGACTCATTGCATAAGATACCTTTCAATTTGATTTCATTTTATGTTACCATGTACCCTATGTATCTAAATTGATCAACTGATGCCACCAATACTGTAGGAAAAACCCACATGTAAATAGATGTTTTTTGGAAAAATAAAAAGAGCACTGGTTAACATGATCTTGCCAAAGCGAATGAGAAAGTTAACATGATCTTGCCAAGGTGGACGAGAAAGTTAACATGATCTTGCCAAGGTGGATGAGAGGGTTAACATGATCTTGCCAAGGTGGATGAGAGGGTTAATATGATTTTGTCAAGGTGGATGAGAAGATTAATATGATCTTGCCAAGGTGGATGAGAGGGTTAATATGATCATGCCAAGGTGGACACCACGGACGAGAGGGTTAACATGATCTTTCTAAGGTGGATGAGAGGGTTAACATATCTTGTCAAGGTGGACGAGAGGTTAACATAATCTTGCTAAGGTGGATGAGAGTTAACGTGATCTTGTCAAGAGGGTTAACATAATCTTGCTAAGGTAGATGAGATGCGTTTAACGTGATCTTGTCAAGGCGGACGAGGGTTACATAACCTTGCTAAGGGGACGAGAGGGTTAACATTAATCTTGCTAAGGTGGATGAGAGGGTTAACGTGATCCTGTCCAAGGTGGACGAGAGGGTTTAACATAATCTTGCTAAGGTGGACAAGAGGGTTAACATAATCTTGCTAAGGTGGACATGAGGGTTAACATAATCTTGTTAAGGTAGACGCCATGGCCAAGAGGGTTAATGTGTTCATGCTTAAACTTTCTCTGGTGACTGGGAAGTGGCTCATTCCACACATCAGTCAGCTCGACTCAAATGCTGACTTCTCATCCTGACTTAACTTTCTCTGGGACTGGGAAGTGGCTCATTCCACACATCAGTCAGCTGGACTCAAATACTGACTTCTCATCCTGATTAAACTTTCTCTGGTGACTGGGAAGTGGCTCATTCCACACATCAGTCAGCTGGACTCAAATGCTGACTTCTCATCCTTGACTTAAACTTTCTCTGGTGACTGGGAAGTGGCTCATTCCACACATCAGTCAGCTGGACTCAAATGCTGACTTCTCTCCTTGACTTAAACTTTCTCTGGTGACTAGGAAGTGGCTCATTCCACACATCAGTCAGCTGGACTCAAATGCTGACTTCTCATCCTTGACTTAAACCTTTCTCTGGTGACTGGGAAGTGACTCATTCACACATCAGTCAGCTGGACTCAAATGCTGACTTCTAATCCTTGATTTAAACTTTCTCTGGTGACTGGGAAGTGGCTCATTCCACACATCAGTCAGCTGGACTCAAATGCTGACTTCTCATCCTTGATTTAAACTTTCTCTGGTGACTGGGAAGTGGCTCATTCCACACATCAGTCAGCTGGACTCAAATGCTGACTTCTCATCCTTGACTTAAACTTTCTCTGGTGACTGGGAAGTGGCTCATTCCACACATCAGTCAGCTCTTATATGCTGACTTCTCATCCTTGACTTAAACTTCCTCTGGTGACTGGGAAGTGGCTCATTCCACACATCAGTCAGCTGGACTCAAATGCTGACTTCTCATCCTTGATTTAAACTTTCTCTGGTGACTGGGAAGTGGCTCATTCCACACATCAGTCAGCTCTTATATGCTGACTTCTCATCCTTGACTTAAACTTCCTCTGGTGACTGGGAAGTGGCTCATTCCACACATCAGTCAGCTGGACTCAAATGCTGACTTCTCATCCTTGATTTAAACTTTCTCTGGTGACTGGGAAGTGGCTCATTCCACACATCAGTCAGCTGGACTCAAATACTGACTTCTCATCCTTGACTTAAACTTTCTCTGGTGACTGGGAAGTGGCTCATTCCACACATCAGTCAGCTGGACTCAAATGCTGACTTCTCTCCTTGACTTAAACTTTCTCTGGTGACTAGGAAGTGGCTCATTCCACACATCAGTCAGCTGGACTCAAATGCTGACTTCTCATCCTTGACTTAAACTTTCTCTGGTGACTGGGAAGTGACTCATTCCACACATCAGTCAGCTGGACTCAAATGCTGACTTCTCAATCCCTGATCTTCAAACTTTTCCTCTGGTGACTGGGAAGTGGCTCATTCCACACATCAGTCAGCTGGACTCAAATGCTGACTTCTCCATCCTTGATTTTAAACTTTCTCTGGTGACTGGGAAGTGGCCATTCCACACATCAGTCAGCTGGACTCAAAATGTGACTTCTCATCCTGCTTTCTCATCTTGACATTAAACTTTCTCTGGTGACTGGGAAGTGGCTCATTCCACAATCAGTCAGCTCTTATATGCTGACTTCTCATCCTTGACTTAAACTTCCTCCTGGTGACTGGGAAGTGGCTCATTCCACACATCAGTCAGCTGGACTCAAATACTGACTTCTCATCCTTGATTTAAACTTTCTCTGGTGACTGGGAAGTGGCTCATTCCACACAGTCAGTCAGCTGGACTCAAATGCTGACTTCTCATCCTTGACTTAAACTTTCTCTGATGACTGGGAAGTGGCTCATTCCACACATCAGTCAGCTGGACTCAAATACTGACTTCTCATCCCTGACGTGGGTCATCAATTTCAAGTACCTCAGAAGTCGGAGTGGGTCTGTGGGATTGCCTGATGACGAAGGGCATTGGTAACAGGGAAAGCTAACCCTAACGCAAAATCAGTCCAGTGTAGACTAAACTCGAGTTTAAAGTGAGCACACACACAAAAATATGGTTCCAAAAATACAACACAAATGGAGACCAGGCCCTAGCAGAAACTTTTAATAACAGTTTATTTCACAATCTGACAACAATCCACGCAACATCTTAAAACACGCTGTGAGCTTCGAGCCATGCCACAACTGACATAACCTTGACATTTTGTTTTCAAACATTAGAATACTATTTATTAGTAAGGCATGTTTTCAAAGCTATTATCTGTGAGAATCAAGCAATTTTCCAACTTTGACAGCCCAAACATGTTTTTGTCTATGCCTTTAAACTAAATATTTAACACTATGATATTGACGATCGATACATTTTAACTGCTTCAGTGTCAAAGAATAAATATTTCGCCAAATGTGGACCCATTTGGACAGAAGAGCGATATATTGCCATACGAGGGTCATCGTTTTGTTTTGTTTCGTGGTATCTTCCGCAATTTTAATGTTCAGTGAATGGAAATTGACATAATACTTGCTCATTTGATTATGCCAGTGTTAGGTCCAATCCTACTTTTTGTCTGCCACTGAATCAGTTAAAAAACATGACCTGCAAAACGAAACATGCTGTCTGTCTGAATGTCTAAGGCTTAATGTGAGTGAGGCTTTCAACAACGGCGTTGTTCTGACATTGTCAGACAAACAAATGCTAGACATGTCAATGGAGATCTCTGTAAAATAGTCCGAGAACAGGTTGGTTAGTTTTCTTGCATATCCTTTGCAGGATGTCGCAGTCAACCTCATCATTATGTTTGTTTGTTTATGATTTCTTGGCATGTTTATGTTCAGTAGTGTGCCATTGCTTTCTGAATGACCAGCTCTCATACCATTGAATGAAAACCTGCAGTCTACTTCCAAATCACCCACAACTGTGTTTTGCGAGATTACAAATTGCTTTTGCAAGCCATTCGCCACAGTGCCGGCATTCATCCCCCTAACATCTCTATATACATCATCTCACCATCTCTATACTCATGCCCCCTACCAACTCTACATATGCTTCTTCGGTAAACAAAACATCTAATTGTTGAATATTCTAAGACTTCCATTATCAGTGTCAGATGCAAACACCCAACCACCATCATCACAACAGCAACCCTGTATATAGAGATACTGGGTTCAGAGACTGCACACACACATCCGAAACTTGGGATCAAAGGATTAACTACTTAAATGTCATGAGCATACAGTAGTTTCCTCTATGACCCCGAGATCCGGATGTGTGTGTGTGCGATCTGAACCCAGTTTTTCTATACACAATGTTGCTACCATATTAGCAACTTTTAGGTTATAACTGTGACACACTTCAACTTCCCATTTTAAACCACCCATTTATGTTTGGTACTGAATCTGCTAAGACTTTCTAATAAACGTCATGTTGAGTTCTCAAGCCCTGAAGTCTTTTCCAGAAGTTTCTAGAATATCAATTCTGCGAGTGCGTGTCTCCAGCCCACAGGGGAGCTTTGAACAGGAGCCTGACATCTTATATATAAACAAGTGTATCACTCCAGCCACACTACACAAACAACAACAACCACAACTCACAACTGAGGCCACACCCCCGAGGGGAGACACACCAAGAAACCAGGCCGTCCATACTCTGTCAATAGCTACAGTAGTAAACAATCTACGTGTTAACACAAAATCAGAACCGAACAAGTGAAAACACAAAGGAAATGTTCATTAGAATAAAACACACACACAAATATATTGCCATGACAAACAAAACATAACGCTACAGTTTGTGTCCACAGTTGTCGCAAGGTTTCCATTATAGCTTGGTTAATAACAATACATGCAGCTAATTGTTACAATACTTGAACAGCTAAGGGGTGTAATGTTCTACAGGCAGAGAATTAAAGATACAGATGAACTACAGGGAGGGGGGGGGGGGGGAGAGCTGCAGGAGACAGCAAGAGACAGGACGGCTAGGGGTGGCTAGGTGGTGGCGGGCCTGTGGATTGGTGCGGGCCTGTGGATTGGTGGCGGGCCTGTGTCCTGCTAGGGTATAAGAAGAAAAAGCAGAAGCCCAATAGCTTTCAACGGCAGATTTGTCAAACAATATCCATTTCACACAAAATGATTTTAACCATTTAGTTTTAAATACACTCAAACACAACTAGTTAACTAGATGGCTATTAACGGTATGTAGTTCGCAAGAATTGAGTCTAAATAGGATAACGGAGGATGAAGGGGAGGGAGGGGATGAGAGACGAGGATAGAAAGGAAGTGGGGTGACATATTAATATAAAGATAATCATTCATAAGAAGACATACTTGGAACATTAAAATCTGATTTAAGAATTTCGGCAAGCCATTTAGCCTTCCAGTGTCAGGCAGAGTGACCATCGATAGACTAGGACTAAGTGGTACCCGGGGCTTTTGCAATATACGGAGGTAATAAAGTGTGGGGTTTGAGCCCCATGTGGTGAGTAGCTGCGCAGTGGCCTCACTATGGTTTTCATGCCATTTAGATCTATTTTATCGATGGTCAACTCGGCCCAACACGGACCGGCTAAATGGCTTGCTGAAATTTGTAAACCAGTGCGACAATCATTCGACCCCTTAATAGTAATCAAACAAAAATCTGATTACAATATTTTCACACTGATCAGCCTGCTGTGGTTGGTTGGCATTATACCAGACAGGAGGCTGACTTAGCCGTAGCCTCTGCAGGAACCACCTTTTCATCTATCTGACGCTAGTGACCTATAGCTGATTACACTCTCAAGATTCCCATGTAAAAGTGACGTGCCAGATTGGCCGGGCTGGCACAACAAATCGACCGAGGTGACATTATGAACGTCCCTAGAGAGTTAAACCAACATGAGGACTTTCAAGTGAATGATTTAACACTAATAGCTAGAATGTGTCCTGTCAGATGGTGAAGTATAACAAGGCACATGATGATGATGGGTTAGAATGCAGCGTGTCAGATGGTGAAGTATTACTGCCCACACTTACCAGCATGGCACGTGATGATGATGAGTTAGAATGCATCGTGTAAGATGGTGAAGTATTACCGCCCACACTTACAGCATGGCATGTGATGATGATGAGTTAGAATGCATCGTGTAAGATGGTGAAGTATTACCGCCCACACTTACCAGCATGGCACGTGATGATGATGAGTTAGAATACATGCGTTTGGATTGCAATCACAGAAAGCTGCAGCACACCAGGTGGCTTGTAAATCAACATTGAACTGGTACAATTACTCAAAAATCTGGACTGTATGCACAGGAGTATAGTGTGTAGGTTCTACTGGTAGACACATATGATCACATTGAATTTCCCATTTCTAGCGTGCAGCCTCAACTCAAACAGTACCTCGTTTACTGGGCTGGAAGCCAAGGTGCTGGAATGGAGGATAAATCTAGGCCAACAAGGACTCAGGGTTTGTGTAGTTAAAGGGCCACTGGAAGCCCAAGCCATGGCACAAACTATAGCCGGTCGGAAGAGTTCAAGGCCATCATATGGTTGGGGTTCCCGCTTCCAGGAACGTAACCATCTGTCAGTTTACGGTTTGTATGATTTAGGCTCAAAATTGGAAACAATGGACAAATTACGTTATGAATATAATGCACACTTGTGAACAGGAAAAGATTGCCTGTGGGTGACCGCAGCCCACGAGGGAGACAAACAATAGTAACAGTGTAGCTTGCCACGCAGTTGTCAGAGGAGACAGAGACAGGTTGGCGTGAGGCTGACACTTCATCCCATGGAAAACCTGGCAGCAAAATAACAGCAATTGTGACAGGGCTTGCTGTGCGTTGGATACAGGATTGTGCTCCATGGAAAACCTGGCTACAAATTAACAGCAATTGTGACATGGCTCGCTGTACATTGGATAAGCATTGTGCTCCATGGAAAATGATCAGCAGAAGAAATGAAAGAGAAGATTAGAGTAAATAAAGTGTGCATTATGGTCCAGATTTGACAGTAGCCGTTACACGCCGATATATTTATTTCGCAGGAGATCATGGATCTGTGGACATGTCAGGAATGGAATGATGCTAATCTGAGCTAAAACAATTCTTTTTTGTTGAAGAGCAACTTTCTTCATCTTGCACACATTTGTACCACAC
Organism: Cepaea nemoralis; assembly: GCA_014155875.1. NCBI lineage: Eukaryota > Metazoa > Mollusca > Gastropoda > Stylommatophora > Helicidae > Cepaea > Cepaea nemoralis. The sequence goes on along the minus strand of JACEFZ010016780.1, from coordinate 8,530 downwards.
GACCCATCATGCATTCACTGGTTGCTCTCTACCTCCTACACTTGTCTCAACTCCTTATTTCTCAAAGTGTCATACATCTCTGGGTCACAAGCTGTTAAATAACACAACAAGAACACATACCCAATTGGACAGACAGAAAAATAAACAAAGACTGGAAACCTACCAAAGCCAACACACTGAAAAATCTGTCTTTGATTGGGACAATGCGTTTCATGTGTTAAAGCTGTTAAAACTTACAATGGTATTCACGCTACAATATTAAGCATTCCATAAATTACTATGGTTTTCATGCCTACAATATTAAGCATTCCATATCTTACTATAGTTTTCAGCTACAATATTAAGCATTCCATAACTATGGTTTTCATCATATGGGCAAAATGCCCCATCAACCTCATGTTGTTTCCATGTAGTTTTCATAAGTGATCTATTATTATCTTTCTGATCATGGATTTTGTGTTTGCTCACTTATATCTTTTCAGCATTTATGATATTCATAGTTTGTAAATAAACACACATGCACTGCTTGGCACTCACAGAAGTAGAAGAAAGAGGTAGGGATTAAAGGACGCACTAGACAGCATAAACATTGAATGATTTCAGTTTCTGACTGGGAATCGAACCTGTCACCTCCAAATGACGACAGTGCCTTGCTACAGGGACAAGTGTACTTCCCGATCAATAACTATACCTTTCAATTTATATGTTGTCTAGCGCTTCCTCTAATCCCTACTTCTTTCTTCTACATCTATGAGTGTCAAACAATACCTGTGTGATTACTTATGAACTGTATTAGTGGCCTCAAAAGCTTCCCCCATTTATATTTCTGTGTAATATGATATTCATAACTTTTCTAAGCAACGTAAATTTTACTTGAAAATTGTATATTGTGAAGCATATATTCTTGCTATTTCTGCTCATAATATATCACATGTGTTTATGCTTTTTGTCATTACAAGATAAGCTTCAATGCCCCTACCTACCTAACAACACAACATCATCATCACATGACACAACACTGTCCAATGCAAAATATTTTAAAATCATGATAGTTCAAATTTCACACTTAAAAAAGGAAATGATAATTCCCAAATCACCAAGAATATAATCAATAATCATTAAGAAAAAGAAGGAAAAAAGAAATGTGAAAGAAAATTATTCTTCAGCAATGTGAATGGAGAGAAGCAGGTGGCAGAGCATCAGGCACTCACAGTGTAGGGTGTGGGTTCTCATTCCTAGTAATGCTAGGAATTCTTAATCTATCAGACGTGAAACACAAATCCCAGCATATAAATATGCCAAATTGCAAGCAGCCTATAAATAAATGCAAGCAGCCTTTATTCCACACTTGCATGTCCTCTAAGCAGACCTGAGAAATTATAGTTACAATTGTTTATCTGAACAAAATATCAGATCCCAGTGGCCAATTTATGGCTACATGTTCACTTTTCAGTGCCGAAGTTAGGGAAACAAACTCTGCAAGATACCCATCTGTATAAGTGTGGTCAATGTAACACACTCAAACGAAGGCAATTATGTTGGGAGACAACTGCCTACCAACAAAATATTTTACAATTTAACTTTACTTTTAGAGAAATACCTGGCATATATCATACAAAATGAAAACTAGTTGAAATTTGTTAATTCATAATATGCCAGATAAGATAACAAAATGCGACTATTTCTGTAAAATGTTCAACATGTAGTGTATATACACACATACTTCCACACTCTCATGCACAATGATATAATTTACAAATTTAAAAAAATGTATTCGCCGAGTGAATTTAAACACAGAAATTAGAAACAATATGTTGTATGATTTATTGCCTGGCAAAGTTCACCTCATCTCATCACAAGATGCAGCAAAATCTGCCAGGTAATAAATCATGCAACAACATATTTATAATCTCTGTGTTTAAATAACGTTTAAATCAAATGGGCAACAACTAAATTACCACAAAATGGTTTATGGCAATCAATATTAACTATTTTAAAACAACAGTAAAAAAGCAAACACAAATAGAGAACAGTGAAGGGATTCAAGGCAATGCTTAATATGTCTTTAATAAACGGAACTAATGAATGGCATAATTTACACATATGTAGTCTGGCATAATTTACACATATGTAGTCTGAATCCAACAAGCTAAGATGTCACTACATTGTACTGAAGATATCACTAAATATTAAAAACTGTACAGTCAGTAAAGATTTATTCTAAACACCTGTACAAACATAAACTTCTTCTTGTATTCCGTATCAGTGTGGCATGATCTTATAGTCGTGCCATGTGCTATAGTCCGTGCCATGATCTTAAAGTTTGTGCCATGTGGCATGATCTATGCTAAATTTACCCTGAAGCACCACTTAGAAAGGCTGCTATACAAACTGAGAACAATGTAGTTGTCTAAAGCTGAGAACCATGTGGCAATGTCTAAAAGCTGAGAGCCATTCAGCTCTAAAAGCTGAGAACTGTGTGGCAATGACTAAAAGTCTGAGAACCATTCAGCCTAAAAAGCCGAGAAACCGTGTGTTGGCAACATCTAAAGCTGAGAACCATTCAGTCTAAAAACTGAGAACCATGTGGCAATGACCTAAAAGCTGAGAAGCATTCAGTCTAAAAGCTCGACTACTACCATATGTTAACATTTGTTATATCTAGTTATGGAAAACAATTCACAGATTACCTTCAATACATGACCAGTGATAGCTACAAGCAAGGTGGCTTCACATGAAACACTCTGCGAACTGGCATGAGCAATCATGCTTTTCCATAGCTCCTATTTTTTCCCAGTACACACCATTTCAATCCATTTTCCCCATGACATGACTAATCAGAATCTTCTCTGGCCACCATTCTCTATTTCTCCCCATTAACCTGGCCAACTTACAATATAACCACACTGGGGATCAATTTAGTAACTGATGTATTGTGTGGATCAGAGATGAATTGGGTATTTCGTGGGGGACTGGTGTGTTGACATTCTGGCGGCGGCATTATGCACAGTGTATTTGTGCGGGCTGTTGTTTGTCGAGACTCCTGTCTTTTCCACTTTTCACATTGGGCAGTGGGGAGCGTTTTGTGTGATATTCACTGCCACAGGAACGGAGCATAATGGGGACGACCCGTTGCTGTGAAGTTAGAACTGCGACTAACTAACTAACTATGTATTGTGTGGACATGTTAATTTGGGTACAGGCAATAAGTTAGCCTTAGCATGCAGTCAGAACAAAATATACTAAATGTCTACATTTATTTAATAATTGTTCCTATACATATATACTGGAAGAGTCATAGAGCTTCACAAACAACTATTTTAAAATACTCTTTGCCTCTTCTAAGGTGCCCCTCACTCGCATCTAAAAGCATATCCTCGAAAGCTCTAAAGTGTGACATACTGTGATGAGGTTCTGTAGGGCCAGCTGAGCTGAGTTAAGAACCGACATCACTGCACTCAGGACATTCCCATACGTGCTCCGTCCCCTTGTTCAGCAGCCAGCGAAGAGTCATACTACTAATCATTCCCACCGCTATCTGATTAAGTTCTCCTGGTCTTCCCTCTCAGTTTTGGGATTCTTCCAGAACCCCTGCCGATCCCCTGTAATCTCATTCTTTCCACATACGAGTTCTCAGTCTGTTCCTCCGCCTTTTCCACCTGGTCCCACAAGCGCACGACCACCTCCCCCTTGTCCATAGGCAATCTACCACCAAGAGGTGCATTCCCTACTAGCCTACCAGCCTGTTCATTCCCCCGCACGGCCAGAGCAAAATATCCATACAATTTTCACAATCTGTATCCTCTGAAGCGACGAGAGCGATTCCATATGAAACATTCCTTTCTCCACCTTACTAAGCATATTCTTTGAATCTATAATGAATTCAACGTGCGTTGCAGTAGTCTCCTCTTGCCAGTGGAATGCCGCTGTTACTGCCTTCACCTCCATTCTCATGCTGGAGGTCGTAGTCTCATATGCCAGACTCTCCTTTTTCAAGACTCATCCATTAGCCTTTGCAATAAAGCCCCAACCACTACGTCTGTTTCTCACCACTGACCCATCGGTGTAGATGACTATGTCACCTTGATGTGTGTTGCTCTGGATCAGCTGTTGCACTTCAAACTCAGTGCGGCCCGCTGTCCATTCTCTGCACTCACAACCCAGTGTTACTATTACATTGTGCCAGTCCGTCATGTCTTCCGGAACTTCAACCCACTCTCTTTCACGATTGATGGTCTCTAGATCACACACCTGACATATAGATATTTCTGCCTGTGCCATCCAGCTGAGAAAGATATACTGGCTCACTAAATCAACACTGAACTCACAGATGTTTGAAGCTAAACACTGACTCCAATGAATGGTCCAGCTCATCATGAAGACACACGTAATGGTGCAATTATCAAAGTGTAACAAGGAGTCGGAATAAGAAGAATTGACAGCTACATAAACTTACCTCCTAAGGTCTCACAAGTTTGACCAGTGATTGTCTTCTATAGCACTCAGCCAAATGTTTCAGGTGTTTCCACCTCTAACCCACTCTTCCTGCTTGTCACATCATGAAAAGCCACTCTGGATGGCCTAGGCAAACGTGCTCCTCCACAACCAGCTGTGGTCTCACAGTTTGACCACTGACTGTCTTCTATAGCATTCAGCCAAATGATTCAGGTGTCTCCATCTCTAGCACAATGTTCTCCAAACCTTCTTGACTCATTCATTCATTCAGTAGCATGCCTTTTGCAGAACCTCGCTCCCATTACCTTTCGGGAAACTTCTCAGTCATGAACAAGATGTCCTGAATCCGATACACCCATATGGAGGTCATCTGCCACACCCTGAACCCATCTTCTCTTTGGCCTTCCTCTCTTCCTGGGCGCATACCGCTCCATTATTGTTCTCTCCAAACTTTCATGATGTTCCAAGTGACCAAAATATTTCAATTTTCTTTGTTTTATTGTCTTTAATAGCCAACCTTCTTCATTATTCAGCTCTTGTCGTATGGATGCATTTGTTCTTTTCTGTATCAAAGATATTCTTATAACACGTCTATAACATTTATATTCAAAGTATTTATGCACTGTACAGCTTGTTTAGTAAGTGCCCATGTCTCACAGGCGTATGTTACAATCTTGTCTCATCTTGTAACATGACCAATATATGATGATTGTCTTGTACAATGTAATTTTGTGAATTTGCCTTATGTAGAATTTGTTTGTTGGACTTCTCAACTCTCCACAATTCTGGTCTAGGGCAGACAATAGCGATGACTCTCCATTCCTCTCAGATATTTTAATGAAGTTGTTGTGCTTATACTATTATTTATTGTCCAGCTATTGAAACTATCCACATCTTTGTCTTCCTCCGAGTCTCTTGCCCAGTATTTCCCCCACACATGACCAATTTCTCTATTCCATCTCTTCTTTTGAAATGTCCCATACATTTCAGCTGTAATTTCCTTACAGTTGTAACGAGGGATCATGTGACACATAAAGCCGTGAACACCCCATCATTTGTTATCTCTTTTCAAGACATCCTGAACAAGCTTCTCAACATCTGCATCTCCACTTTCCTCAGGTTTCCCACACAACTCACTGTCCAGTATTGACAACTTAACAGAGGAACAGACCCCACACAAGCTTTCAGTAAACAGATTTTATGGGATTGTTAGCTGGCAATATGCTTGGGTGTAACGGGAGTACTGAACAATTATAACTAAGACAATCAGGAAATAACATTTTGGTTAAAATGACGGGCTCTCCATCGTAGATGCTTGGAAGTAACACAACGCCAGAGAAGATCAGCACGGCTGAATGGATAAGATTGCTTGCTCTTCAACTTCTGGTGTGATGTTGGCTAGGTAGGTTAAACCCCTATACAGGAAAGTTGGACTAAACTGTTGACTTCTCGTCCTTGACTTGGAGATGTAAATTACAAGTACATCAGAAGTTAGAGTGGGTTTGCCATGATGGCAAGGGACACTGGTAATAGGGAACGCTAATCCACACACAAAAATGAGTCCAGTGCTACTAAAGTAGTAGACAATCCTGGGGTTGAGAGCAAGATAATGCAGCACACAGAAAACAACAAGAGCTTACACAGCACATGTTTGTATGTGTGTGATACTCAAGACCATACCACTTTATTTTATTCCCCACTTTAAGATAGACTGGTAATGGAAAGACAAACAATGAGACGTATAAATACACCACGGGTACCCTATGTGCCCTTTCAATCCCCAAAAATCAACAAAGCAACAGTAAACATACGACCAGAGCTGTGAACAAATCACTCTTGAACACGAGCTCTGACAAAATAAGTTCAACATACACAAAGAACAGATGCATGAAAACAGAACTGCAATCATGAACTTTATTCATAAGCAAAATTAAATAATTTCTCACTCTAACCTCTTGATTATCCATAACATACAAAACACATGCAATTCCTCTTTTGCCATTCTCCATTTCAGATTTACCACAGTCATATGACTCACATGAGCAACAACAGATAAGCATTAGTTTGACTACAAAATATAAAATGCCCACAGACAACCAATCAAATCGTATCACACATTTCAACAAAACACAAAATTTATGCAGGCAACCAATCAAATTTTATCACACATTTCAAGTGCACAAAAAGACCCCCAATCTGTTTTATTTAGCCAACAAATATCTATATTATCCTACCAGGTACAGCAAATATTATTAACGAGAAATGAAATCACAATAAATCTGGCAGCATTCTGTGGCAATGAATCAAAATTAAGGACAAACATTTTCAGGCGACTTCAATCACTGATTTTGTAACAAGCGGACACTTGCTCTCTGATACCTTCCCGTCACCACAAGCTGTACTTTAGGACTTGGCCGTTGTCTTCGTGGTTGGTTTGGATTTCTTGCCCTTCACTACTTTAGGCTTGTTTTTAATAGCCCCTTGTTTCTTGGCAGCCTAGGGAGGAAACAGTGAGATGGAGGTGGAGGTGTCACATAAACAACCTGGTAACCTTGTTGTACAAACTATCAACTGTCTCAGCACCCTGCGGTGTAAGACAGGGGCTAGCATCTTTAGCTAAGAAATTAATTCTGCCTGGCTCGGACAGTCACCACATGCAGGTTAGGTCTTTCTTTTTGCCCCTGACAGAACAAAAATCCATCATCTTACCGAGGATTATAATCCTGCACTCCCATATAGGAGCCCAACGTTGTAGCCACCGGGCCAGACGTGTCTTGTATAAACATCATTCATTAATATATGCTGATAGTAATTTACAGAAGAATGATGAACACTCCCTGGACAGTCAAACTGAGTAATGAGTAATCTAAATGTTTTGACAGAGATTATGTCACCAAGATAATTTATCACACACATTAGAAAGAGACAAGTCACAGTTTTTTACCATGCCACGAGAAGACAAAATCTAGAACATGTGACAACTGGAACGATTTGTAGAAAGAGAGATAGAGGAAGGCAGTGAGAGAAGATTCTTGACAGCCTACTGCCATACCATAGAAAGGTGCAAGCTGTTGGAGATGTACCGATTCACTTGTTTAAGAATATTCCCATTTACTCGTATATTACACTGTGGTATTTTCTTTCTTTTAGTGACAACCATAACCTGTGTCTTTTTAAAATTTCATTCTAACCCCAGCTGCTCCCTGTGTGCAACAACCGCATCTACTAAATGTTGCAGATTCTGTTCATTGTCTGCAATCAATACTCTATCATCCGCACACCTAATGTTATTGATGCTATGTTCCCCCCAACAGTGATTCCTCTCATATCTTTTAAATTTCTAAACATATTTTCACTGTACAGGGAAAAAAGATCTGGAGACATAATACATCTCTTAATGGGCTGATACTGATCTACTCATTGTCAATCTTTATGGCAGCTTGTTGTTTCCAACAGATGTTATTAACAAGTCTGAGGTCTTTCCCATCAATATGTAGATCTGCAAGCATCTTCATCATGTTGACATGTTTAATTTGATCAAGTCTCACACAAACATGTTATTGCATAAGGATAACCTGGCTAGATCAGCAACCGGCTGTCCGCCATTTTTCTGAACATGCATTTCACAATACAAACCACCATTGACAGACGTAAAAGCATTCTGCATTAAATCCACAGCTCACAGTGTTGCTCCACACACTGAACTCAGTAGCTGGTGATGGAACTATGTACTACCAGTCCAACATGAGAAAATGCCTAAACTGTAACCAGAAGCAAACACCAGAGGCCTTAACAGCTCACCAGCCTATCCACATTTTGGACAGGAAGACTAGACATTGATGAAGTCAACAGTAAACAGGTTTACTTTACAAAAGCACCACATCACCTTTACCATAGTGAAACCTTCACCATACTCTAGCCTTGTTTCACAGATACACTTCAGATTATGCTTAGCCACAAGAAAGACATGAAAGACTATACCTTCTTTGGCTTCCGTCTCGATTTCTTGACAGGCCTGTGTGGGGTTTTCACTTCTGACCTGTTCTCCAGATCCAAAACTCTGTATATTCTCACG